>KK499769.1:2791946-3216683 GCA_000688715.1 Glossina pallidipes
AACACCTATTGCTAGATTATAGATAGTAAGCCTTAAACCTTTCTTTGCCATTTACTGTGCGACTCCAAGCCAAAACCAAAGGAAAACTTAGAGCCTTAATGCACAGAAAATGTTTTATAGGGAGCACCACGAAGAGGTGAAGGTTTCGGCACGTCTATGGGTGAACCAATTGATCCCATAGTTTCGCTCCCCAGCATGCACGAACAATAATATCTTGCTTGCATGAACACAATTTTCGCGAGGACCAAAGTCACAAAAGGAATAGAATACGATGTTCGATTTCGTTACTCGCTGACTGGCAGCGCCAGCTTGACACTGATCGAAAGTAGGATTTGATGTGAGTTGTGAACTTTTGTTTTTTCATTTCCAAGGAGCCCTCACCCTTTGCTATTGCTCGCGTCGGTAGTAAGACGTGCGGTGGAGAAGGGACCGCTGTAAATAAAAAAACACACAAGTGCACGCGGTAAAATAAAAATGGTGGAACATAATCCAATGGCTTAAGTCCACATACGACATACGAAACAACACGCATCTGTCATAAGAAACCGCATGGAAACTTCGTTGAAGGTGTGGGATAGTTAAAGTGTGTGTGAAATAATTCGTATAATGACAAGATCTGTTCTAAATGCATTATAATTATAATGTTGCTTAAAATGGATACGTGGTTAGAAAGATAATACAAAACTGTCAATGAACGCCTAGAACAAACCGGCGAGTTGCACCGTCACAAGAACACAAAAGCTAAATTCGAGTAGATTTAAATGAACTCCTATCGACCGGATTTTCCAATCGTTACAAAAGAGTACGACAAATATAAAATATACCGAAAATGTGTGTTAGTTTCGAACTTCAGTCTTGGATAGAGGATCACACCAAAATTATTCCACAGAGTCAAGCAAATTTTTTCCTAAACAACAGTTACCGTGTCAGCTTTCGAAATTCATTGTGAAAATGCGGTTTGGCTGCGAAAGAATGCAAATGCGGGGGGGGAAAACGGAGTGACCTTCAGAACAATTCATTAGTTATTGGGAGTTATGCGAGATTGTCATAAGATAGGAAACACGCAACCAGATAAGCAATAACACACTGTCCAAGTTGCATGACGAAAGGTAAATGTAAGATTCGTAGATAACACAAGAGGATGTCGTTGGCGACATCTCTCTATATGTTATCTATATTTTATGTGTATATTTTTGCGGCCTCGTCTATAAAAAGAGAGAGAGAGAGGGAGCTCAGTTATTCAGATTTACACTATTTTTAAACCAAATTCGCTTAGAGCTTAGGGCAATTTGTCTCTTAAACTTTTCTTTCTTTTATTTACTTTCAATCAATTTTCGGAGGAAGATAATGTGGCGAACAAAATTATTGACTGTGTTTGGTTCCATACTTGGGTTTTAAGCATTCTGTTCGAGATTTTACGCAAAAGTTTCCAATGTGCGCTGATAGCTGAGCCTTTTTTAATTTTTTATTTGATTTTGTTTCCAATTTTCGTTGTTTATGATATCTTTTTGAAAAATTCAACTTCTGGCTATAAATTTCTGAGGAGCATTTAAAGATTCAGACACCTATCTCAATTGTTTTCGCCATAAGAGCGCATCGTCTACGACACTTTATTTTGAAACAGTAAAAAACTTGCACAGCTAGCATATCGTATGAAACGCTTCAATGCAGTAAATGTGATAAAGAAAAACAACTCTTTTAAACTAACTTTAGTGCATTCGCAATGCTTTCACTTAATATTAAACTTAGAAAATTAAGCAAAGAGGTAAAATTATTTCTCTGATTATCACTCAGTGAGTGCGTTATCCGCACTCAAGGAGTGAAAATTGATTTACAATATTTTGGCGTTTTCCAAAATCCAATCAGCTAGAGCAGCCACATCAGCATAGACGCCGGGATAGCCCCTTTGAGCACATCCTTCTCCCCAAGAAACGACACCGACCAATTTGCCCTCGCCTACCAAAGGACCACCGGAGTCGCCTTGGCAAGAGTCCTTCTCTTTGGCATACGCACACACCATTGTTTCTCTAATATCATCGCCGTAGAAATAATTTTTCGAAGCGCAGTCATTCCGTTCCAAAAAGCCGAGTTCGACTTCCATTAGAACGCGGGAAGCGTGACAATTCGTGAAGCATGTAGTACCCCAACCAGACACCACCACAGGGGTACCGGTTTTTGGTGTTTCCTTTGGCAATTCAATATAGCGCACCGTCGATGATTGCTTAACAGCTTGATCCAATTTGATGACCGCTATATCGTACATAAGTCTCATGCCGAATTTTTCGTGGTACTTGAAAGACTTGACACCCGCTAACATACCACCCTCATCGTAATAGGTAGAACCCAGGCGCACTTGCAAATCAGAAGGTTCAACACCTTGCAAACAGTGAGCGGCTGTTACCACAATATCTTCACTGATAATGCTACCACCACAGAAGTGCCTTCCCCCGGCAACCTTCTGCAGTGACACTTGATAAGGACGGGCTTCTATTGTAGTCTGTTTACCGTTAACAATACGCCCGGCCGCATTTTCATTTGCCAAAGGCACCCCAAAAACCGCATTCAAAGAGACAAGAACAAGAAAATGACGAAACATTGCGGAAAATAGATCGTGAATACTGTCACAATGAAGTACCGTTCGGTATTTATACTAATTTGAAGGTAAACTTTCAAATATTATCTGCAACTGATAGTTCTCGTAAAGTGATAAACAAAACGATCAGATTTGTTAATCGTTTCGCTTAACATTTTTTTTCTTCTTTTTTTTTTAATGACAGATTTTAGTTTTTGTTTGTGATAAATTGGTCGATTAAGCTTTTATCAAAATTTACAATGTATTTGACAATTTGTGCTTATCTTAAAAATATGCCATAAAAACTATTAATCAGAGATTATGCTTAACAAAATCTAAAAAGCGGTTAAAATTCATTCTCAAAAAAAAAAGAACAGAAGTAAAACATTTTTTAATGCTGTTTGTGCCTGGTGTCGTTTTATTGTGATTTAATCGCAATGATGATGATGACAGCTGCCTTCACTGTTCGTTGAACGAAAATTATGAAACTAACTTACAGTTATTCAAGAAGGAAATTGTACACGGCTACGGCCGAATCTTTTGCACTCGCCGTTTGCCTCTTAGAAAAGATCGTAAACAAAAAACCTAAGCTATACTTTTGTGTGGGCGTGACTCGCTTAGATCACCCTTCGAAATTTTTATTATGGTTTATCGTGTTGTTTATGAGAAATGAGCAAATAAACCCAGAAAGCCAAGTTGTCACCTGTGTGGGCGATGCTTCCTTTCGATGTATCCTTTAAGTGATTTGGCAAATTTTCAACATAAAGTTGCTTGCAAGGACTTGCAATATTCCTCCCAAATTTGCAGACGAAACCCTAATATTTACGTTTAGGAGAGTGCTTACTACACATAGACAATGAGAAGTAAGGATGGACATGTGCAGGGACAGACATGTCTAAGCCGATTCAAAATTTAATATTACATAATTTGTAAGATCTCTGACCGTTTCTCCTGAGTGTAACGCACATTCTGATAAACTGATTTTACCCCCAACACACGGTAGTTGGCATAAGAATATCTTCGGAGTTATTTACATTCTCTCCTATATTCAGTTCCCAAGTGAGATCAGTACCCTTTTTGTTGCTGATTCTTGGAATTATTAATTTAACGAAAGAATTGGGAAATTAGATGGTGAATGCTTTCGCAATTGTCTATTGATTAGTATTTATACTAATTTCAAGCAATTGCTTGAAACATTATCTTGAACGATTGTTATCGTAATCATTGTTTGTGTTTTTCTTTCTTTTTAGTTTTTAATCATAGTCTGTAATGATTTATTATTCGATTAACAATTCATCAAATCTTCATGAAATTTTTGACATTTGTTGGTTATCTTAAAAAACTGCGATATTAATCAGAGATTATTTTCAACGAAAATGTAAACACTTGTACCTGTGTATTGGATGTTGCTTCCAAAGAAAAACATAAGAAGAAAATCTATATTGAAATATGTTTGTTGTTAATATCTTCTTGGTCAGCAATAAATCCTCAATCAATCTAGGTATGTCCATGCGTCCGTTTATAAATGAAAATCTACACTTTAAATTTGCCAACACATAGGAAATATACAAACACATATCGCGCTTACATTATTATCAAAAGTAGCGAAACTTCATTTCTGTGTCAGAAGGCTTTTAATACCTAGAAGGACTCTTCAGAGACCCTATGTTGAATTTGCCAGCATAAGGGCGTCACAAGTTGAAGAGCACAGATTCATATAAACTGAATGAAAATTTACACCAAGCTAGCGAACGTGAAATCATTCAGTTTAGACTTTAAAAAAATATGCCTGCTTTCGTTGCTTCCTTTCGATATCTGAATTCGGAAAGAATTTGAAATTTGAACATAGCACAGCTTGCAGGGCTACATGCAAAAATTTGTGTTATAGTATTTGATTACTACAATAAGATCTTGTATTGAGCTTTGAATACTCATCACCATCGCAAACACTAAATCTTGAGATAGATGAATGGATCTATCAAATATTTGCATCAGATATTTTTCTTAAGGTTTTCAACTTGTTTTAGGTAGAGAATTTTACAGATCATCACTTCATCTGCTGAAAGCGAATGCATTCAATATTCAATTCTATGTTAACTTTAAATCACAGACGAGGAACACGAATGATGATTAGCCAGCGATGTAGATTATCGTATGAATTGAGCATAAAATAATATCTAATGTTATACTCTGCCCGTCTATTTGGTGCTTGCCATCGTCGGTCATGCGTAAGATAATGTTAATCACTCTTAGCGCTGCGCAAAAACTGCTTTCCATGCACTGATTGAGCAAAATAAAATGTGCCCCATTAAGTTCATTGGATGAGATATAGACGTCGCCACCTTTTAAACGAAATGTTGCAAAATTTCGTGACATTCCGAACACTCGTTTGCATTTCTTGTAGTGGCGCTAATTTTTCAAATTTTAAAATGGCGAATTCTATATGTCCTGCTTTATGATGAAAAAAATCACCGTTCAGGTAAAGCAATTACTTGTCGAGTCTAGTTTGGATATTGCTCCATTACAACGAAATGGTAGAAAAGTGGTTTGGTAGTTTGAAATATGGCCGTACAAATACTGGTCGCCAGAAAGCGACGATTGCTCCAGAAAATATTAAGAAAAATGCACGCAATCATCTTAGAAAACGGGAAAGTGAAGTTACGTGGGATATCTGTAGCCTGACGGTATTAAAAGGCAGTGTATTTATTATTTTGCAGAAATGCTTGTCCGTAAGGAAGCTCTATTCAAAGTTTGTGCAGTACCTTTCCACACTTTTGATCTGAAAGGACAAGGTACTGGTGACTCAAAGCTCGAATCTGTTTAAATCTATTTAGGCAAAGTAAACTGAATTTTTTCATTCACCATTCCACAGTTAGAATCGGCAGTTAGCCGAATGGATAGCATCCCGCGAGACCTGTCGAAAGCGACCAAAAACGCGAAAGTCGGCTGAGGAGGTTAGGAAATCTTTATTTGGGAATACGCTTACTGTAACATTCTTCTGAGTGACCAATTTTTGAAAGAATACCGAAAATGAAGAAAGAAAAATGCTATTGCCATAAGACAACACACTGGGCCACAAGTCGGCCACAGCAATAACAAAATTGCATGGATTGCACTTCGAATGGTTTCTACATATAGCTCTTCAGGCTCTTCATTACTTGTTCGAGAATTTAAAAAAAAAAATGCTGGCAGAAAAGAAACGTGGCCGCAATGAAGAGCTGATCGTCACAAATGCAACATATCTTAAAGAACCGAAGAAATCGTTCCTATAGGAAAGGTATAGGAATGGTAGAGAAGCGTTTGAGTGTGAATGTGTTACTCTTCTAAGCGATTATATGTTAATGAATAAACACGAATTTTGGCTAAAACATGTTGTCTCACATGATCCCACGAATGTATTGAGCATTGTGTTATGTATACGAAACCAGGTTTAGCGTACTTCTATAATCGGTTTGCATGTTTCAAATATTGTTTGTGTAATCGGTTTATTTTTCATTTTTATTTGATTTAATTAGTTTACGTCGTTTTCAATTCAATTCTTTTTTTTCTTTTTTTCTTTTTTTATTTTTTATATACACAGCGCGCATATTAATCTTCATTCGACTGATATGATTTTTTTCTCTCTATTGCTAGGGCTCCTTTCATGCTCCCAAGCAATGTTGAACGTAATTTGTTGAATGCATGCGATTAAGTTCGCGTACTCGAACGGTGTTCATTTTTTATAGGGAATGGAATGAAATTCCATTTCAAAAAAATATGATAAACATTTTCCTCAACTTTGGTTTTGTTTTGCTTTTTGTAGGGTCGCTTGAAAAGCCGTATGGCATGTCATAAGTAAATTAAATTTAATAATGTTAAGTAAATATTTATGATTAGCACCATTTTTACAACAATAACTTTTATTTAAACTTTTCACAATACTAACGATGTCATGAAAACATATTTCATTATTTTTATTACTTCTGTTACGACTACTCATTGCGTGTCATAGGGACTGACTTCAAATGTTAGTTCAAATATGTATGTATACATTTAGTAAGTGCAGGTACAGGATAATAATAAACATACTTGTGCTCTTTTTCTGCCTTAGCTTAAACAGCTCACAACATATATACCGTAATTAGTAAGTTTGATGCGATATTTAACTTTCAACATAAGCAGCCTTATTCTGAACGAAATCGGTGGTAAAACCGGCTTTTGTGATCTTTTATTACGCTTTTGGTATTCTGGACATGAGCATGACATACTTGTGTTCTGCTCTTGAGGAAGTCACAAAGCATTTTTACTGTGATAGTAAAGTGCAGTGGAAGAGGATATAAAAGAAAAGTGTGTAAAAAAGCGAAGAAAAAATAATTGTAATGCTTTCATGTGCTTTCGTGGAAGATGAGCGGAGAGATAGACGCATAAAAACCTTGATATCCACGCATTATTTATTGATCGACTTCATTAGATTGCAGTCTAAAAAATATATATATAACCAACCACTCGGAGGTTGTCTCCTGTATGTGCCGGCACGATGTTCGTCCGAAAGTGTAATAGACAGAGAGGGACGGAAAGGCGGAGTATTGCCTGCGTAGGTTTGAAGTAAACGTTGGACCATCAGGCACATTGCTAAAGACCACTGCTAGTACATTGTTCTAGAGACCGCCAGTACGATTCAAGGACAACGAGCCGCGGTAGTGTGTCGCGCCGTATGAAGGCAATTGCGAGACATAATTTGTGAATTTATCTCCCGTATCTCTGTTTAACACTTAAACATAAGCACCACATAGCCCACATTACGCTGATGATAGAAGATATCGAGATTTTGGACGCAGCTTTGTCGCTCTTGAGGTTCGTGCGGCAACACTAAAATTTCCTTGATATAGGCGGTGTAATTGCTACAGATATCAACTGCAGCGAAGAATTTCTTGCATCGCTTTAAGAAACCTAAGCTCTTGACTGCGCTTTTCGACACTCTGAGTATATTTTCTCGCCGAAGAACATCATTGTGAATTCTCATGTCCTGAACATCAAGGATTGCCAATTATTCTATACTGGCACCACGAAAAGAAGGGATTGTTTATCACTTCCTCTATGCGTTTAAAGGTAGCGCGTTCTGGTGGCATTAAAATATACCCTATTAGGACCTTTTTTTTGCAGCGTGACCAGTCGATTCGACGACCTATTCGTATTTGTGACTTTCCGAGAGAAGAGAGGAAAGGAAATAAATAAGGAGGTGGCGAGGCTACAGTCTAGTGGGCGTATACCCAATCAATAATAATTATGCCTTTTTCGACAGAGCACTCCTTATAGATACACTTAAAGTAAATCCTGTCGTAGTTCAAATTTGAGCTCGCAAGCCCTGACTCGGCAATCGCGATTCTTACATACTCGGCTACCTGCGCTATTTTCACATTCTAAATATTAATGAAATATGTTAGGTTAAGTGCGATAGACTTTCCAATTAAGCCGATAGCCCCCGATGCTAGTGCTTTAAGACTTTGTTCTTGAAATTTATTTTTCGGACTTTAATTATAAAACTTTTATCAAATAATTGTTTTTTTTGTTTGTGCGATCGGCCTCTCATCGGCTTATGAGCGTATTAACTCAGCCATAATTGAAAGTAGACGGGTTTACCATGTCTTTGCGTTCTTAAAAACTCGTTCAAATACTAAAATCTTATCTTCAGACTGTAAGTTTAGATATCTTCTAGTGTATAACTTCATTATTTTCCAGGTGGAATGACGAACTCGAAATACCAATCGAACATGAACGTATTAAGAAAGCACAAAGAACACGTGTTCGGGTTTCCTTAGACTAAGTAACAAGTTTGAATGTGATGTGTTACTTAAGTAAAAAACTAAAATAGAAAATACACATCAAACAGTAAAACGATTTTGTTTTGTGAAAAAACCTTCTTTGTTATTTCAGTCTGCTTGTGCTGCTTGCCAGCTTTGCTTTTTTGTTTAAAGATCAACAAATTACCATTGCAAATTCTTTTAGTGGCATTTGGAGATTTGTAAATTTGTCGACAAGCCAGCATCAGCTCAACGAGGCAGCACTTGACCGTCAAAAGACGATGAAGGAGTATAAGAAGAACTGACTCAACTTTATGTTAAATTCAATGTTCATTTTCTTACATTAAGCTTTACGTAGAAAATCCTTTTTTTCGTCTGAAGAACGCCCAAAGACTATATACGTATATGTGCATATGGACGCAAAAGTGAATAGCAAAAAAAAAAATAACAACGAAAAAAATTAATAAGAAATAAAAGCAAGAGAAAGATTCAAACTGTGAAAGAAATGTGAAGAGGGTGTAGAATAATGCTTAGACACAATGCCGTCACTGACGCTTTGGATTTTTTTTTTGTTTTTTGGTGTTTTACACTTTTCCTTTGGATTTTGTAAAATAGAAAATTTATAGTTAAGTCAAACTCTATCCAACGATGGTATGCTAACTAAAAGCATTTGTGGTTCTCCTAAAGAACTTTGACTTGGAACAAACTTACCGACCAACCGACCGACATTACGCAAGTGTTATAAATTTCTTGTAGTTTTAAGAAATTCTTGTAATGATATTTAGCTTTTGCTATTATATATGCACTCCAGGAAACGTATTAGATTCATTAAAGGTTGGTAACGCACGCAAATATAAACAAGCTGGAATTACAAGTAGGAGAATAGTGACCGTGTGTAGGTTTATCGAGATCGTACAATCAGGAGCTTAAAAGTGTGTCTAAACTGTCAAAATTTGCCGTAGAAATCTTCAATATCCTCTCAGTTAAAAACCCGTCATACTTTGGCGTAATTAAGAGTACACCGTCGAGCTGTACGCGTAACAATCTTTCCATTACACTGCAAGGGGCCCTTTTATTTTTTTTATTACACGACAAGCAGGGAATCCGCGCAATACGGCCGCATTCGAAAAGTAGTGAGGAAAGAGAGAGAGATAGGGAAGGGAGGTGGCTGCTAAGCTCTACTTCTTTACCAATTGAACGCTGACTGTAACTACGACCAAAGTAAACTCCACCGCATTAAGATTTGAGCCCACGAGCACGAGACCTGAATGTCGTCATTTTTATCTACTCGTCTACTTACGCCGATATTTAATTATGTTATGGCAAGAAAGTTGCTTTTCGTTTTGTATTACGTTTACAGAGCGCTTGTTATCGCAAAACTTTACATGCTTTATATCGCTTATTATAAAGAAATGTTCCATAAAATTGCATAACAACATAACTAAAAAGTGCTTTCTATTTTTAAATTTGGTTATGTAAGGCTTACGCTTACATGATAGGTTATACTTATAGCACAGAGATAGTGTATTGATAACATTTGGCGAAGCACGAGACCTTATAAGTGTAGGGCAACAAACGCTTCGTTTCTAACCGAATATATACATGTATTCTTTTCATTTCTTTCTTCTTTCTTGATTCAT
Source organism: Glossina pallidipes (assembly GCA_000688715.1). Taxonomy (NCBI): domain Eukaryota; kingdom Metazoa; phylum Arthropoda; class Insecta; order Diptera; family Glossinidae; genus Glossina; species Glossina pallidipes. Next base: position 2,801,939 of record KK499769.1, read on the forward strand.
TTATTTTTATTTTTGTTTTTTTTTTTGCAAATTTTTTTCAAATTTTAAAAACAATTTTCCGGTTTTCGTATGATATCTTGTCTTACTTTTTGTAAAAGCTTACAACATAGAACAGCTAAAGAGATGAGGTTTTTCTTTCACTTTACATGGACCGATTAACCAGGCATATATGCATACTTGTAAATGTGCTTTGTATTTAAATACACATGCAAACAGGCGGACTCTTACAAGTACACCCGCACTGACGTGCATACACGCACACGCACTTGGCTTTCTATTTGCATAATGTGCACTTTGAATGGCAAAAGTTCAACATACTATAGTTTAATATGCAAATGAACGAAAGCAAATTGAATACAGTTTAACTTTTGTGGGTGGGCTAACTTTGATGGGATTTTTTGTTCTTTCTTTTTTTTTTTTTGTATGCGAGCTTTGGTTGAATTAAATTTGTCATTTTTGGTCTACAACGAAATGAATGACATCATGAGGAAAGCAAACATATGTACAAGTACATGTTAAGTAGTATTGCGATCTATATAATAATGGCGGACGGAAAGAAATCTTAAAAATTGTAGCACTATTTATTAACTATGGATGACAAGTTACTTAAACTTTTTTTCTCCGTTTGCCAATAACCGTTAAAGTTATAGATTTCCAATGACAAGTTTAAACAGGCAAAACCGACTTTTAAATACGCCCTACAATTGCGTCTAATTCCGAAGACGATCCCAAGTCGACTGGCATCCCAAGAAGAAGAGTCTATCTTCTAAATCCCTCCGGGTTTCCCATAGATCCGTATAAAGTTGTGTATTCTTAAAGCACAATTGGTTGTGGAATGCATAAAAATAGTCATTCATCGCTTCGAAATCACAAAGCTTTTACCATGAGGGAATCTGTTAACTACTCAATGATGGGAAAAAGACCATAGATGGGGGATTGTAGTAAAGGTAACACCAAGAAGGGCTTAAGATAAATCCACCTTTTAATATGCCGCTTCAAAGTCACCTTTTGTATTGTTTTAGACTTGCTTGTCCGTCCATCCAACTGTCCATGTTTTGTTTAGCTAAGAGATCGCAATATTTGAGATGTTTTGATCAAGTTTCTTACACGGATATGTTTTGACCCAAGAACGAACGCTGTTGAAAATGATTCGGAATGGAGTACTTTTTCCCCTAGTTCCCCTATAACGCCTCATATTGAAAAGTCGTTACATGAGTCGTTATCAGCTTAGGACAATATTAGGTATTTCATGGTAGCCCACTGGAGTCTTTTTGCTTGTTTTTAATAAAACTTCCATACGTGCATATATATACATTCATGAAATCTAAAAGTGAACCTAAAGTAAGAACGGACTGTTACGTAGAGATTACATTGTCTAATTAAAATAAAAAAAAAACCCTATACCCACATATAAAAAAATGTTTTACAATTCCAACACATTGCTGATGTCAGGCTCTAACGCAGTCTACATTGCTTATTAACATGATAAGGAACAAGAGACGAAAGCTTAACAAACATCCATCTTAAGTGGTTTTGTCAAACTCTTACGCTACATATTAACTTTCATGACTTCCTGGACGGACAAGCACATATCTTTTAAGTTCTTTTCTAAGTTCAGTGAATTTATTAAAAATTATCATCATAATAACAATCAATATAATAAAAATACATTTATCAGAAAACAGCAGTTGGTTCCGCACCGTCTCGTACGAGAGTGCGTGTGTCTTCAGCGGATTAATGTTGTAGAAAGGGTGAAGTACAGCAATCAAGGCGTAGGTGGAACCATAGTAGCTAAACTCTGAAGAGAAGAGGGCTTACGAAGAGGATTTGACCTAAGGCTTAGACGATTTTCCTGATGCAGAACTTATTGATGGCCCCGGGAGTATTGTCGTCGGACGTAGAGGGCGTTTTGGTGCGGTGAAAGTCCCACACTGACTAAGACTATCAATGCTTTCCTCCGCTTTTGATAACAAAAAGAAAAAAGTGGACATCAGCCAGACGAAGAGGCTTGGAACCATTTTCTGAATCCATCGGTGTAATAGGTGGGTCTAACTAAAGCCTTTTTGCGTGCTACATACGTTCACACCAACTTTATGTACCTTGTACCACAAGTAGCGTACGAACTTTTTCTTTAAAGTACTACACGACTTCTTAGATGTCGGGACTTTTACTCGGAGTTTAAACTTGGCATTAAAGTGATTATAAATGAATTTATGTCAAGAAAATTTCAGTCACTCCCTAGCTCTGATATCGATTTTGTGCACTTTTGTGTTAAGCGAAATTAGTTCGTAATGACGATTGGCTACTTTAAACGAAGCAATCTCTTTATCTAAATGTTTCTTTAATCAAAGATTAAGATCCAAATCCTTATAGTCATTGTGTTTCCATTACTTTGATTTTCATATAGGATATGATTTTTGGTAAACACTTTAGTGAACGCTTTGATTTCGTTTCTTCTAATAGCTTTTTTTCCCTTAACTCTTAATCAAATACAGTTAATCATTCAGTCAATTTAAGTCAATCACTCTACATTACTGTTGAAGAGAAAGGAAAGAGATGGAAAAAAAAAACGCCGAACTCTAAGCTGTCAATTATAAAACATTGACTTCAACCGCGTAACGAAGGGAAACGCGTCAAAAGTTTTGAGAAGAAGGCCAAAATGCACAGAAAATATGAAATGTAAAGAACATATTGATTACAGATGTTAGCAAGTTGGCGTTTTTTTTTTCTTTTCTTTTCTTCTTTTCTTCTGTGTTTTATTCGGTTTAGTTTTTTCTCATTTTTTGGCAGAGCGGAGCAAGAGGGAAAACTTTTCGCTAACATGCAATCTATATGTAAATAAGTGTACGTGTGTTTGCCAGTACACATATATATGTACGTATGCGTGCACACACAAGATGCGATTAACTGCATGCAATTTTCATGTAAACTTAGCACACACTCCATTATTTGCTTAACAGTTTTGTGTTCTCCTCTTTTTCTCATAGTTTTTCTTTCGTTTTTTTTTGTTTTTTGTGTTTTTGTCCTTTTTGGTTTTTTGCCCATTTTTCCCAGGAACTTTAACAATCAGCGACGAACAGTAATGAACAGGTAATGACTACCATGAAGAATTGTCGGGAATTGTTCCCTAGCATTAGAGTGTAGGTTGCGAAATGTTCGAATAATTGACAATTGTTGTAAAAAATGTTGCTGACAGGCGAAAAACAATGTTTCCTTTTCTCACTTTCTAGTAGAATAACTTGGTACACTAACTTTATTAATCTGTTTGCGACAACTACGCAAACTCACGCAACATTCTTGTGCTTATAAATCAGCAGTTTTTTCACTTGACATGAAGAATGCTTGATTATTAGCTAATGTTGAAATGAAAGATCTGGGGCATTGTCTGATGTTTGGCAAGCATTTGCTGTTTGGTTTTGAAAAAGGACTTAAATTCGCACAGGATATGACGGGACGTTTCGCACACCCCTTGGCAAAATCTGCGTGGATTGGTGTCGGATATGTTGTTCAAGGGATATCTGAGGGAACTATCGTCCTCCTGTTAGAATTCTAGTAGAATTCTAGTAGGGTAACAGCTCAATAGTCGTGGGTTCCAGTCGTAAATGCGGTAGAGTTTTCAATAAAGTCGATAGCCTTAGATGATGCTCAAGCTGGATGCTTTAAGACTTTACTCTATAAATTTATTTACCTGGATAAATGAATTGGAACAATGTTAATAATAATTTTACCGGAGTTTTATTACTTCCGTGGTACAAATATTAGCTGCATAAACGGTTTAAATCGGAGAACTGGTAAGAGCTCAAATGGAAAAAAATTGTACAGATATTTTTATAATATGAGCCCAATATAAGTACCAAGCGACCAATCACTAAAGTAATGAACAAGTTATGCTTTTCTCTATGAGGCTGGAAAAAGCAAAAGAACTCAAAGTAGAAGCAGTTCTTCATGTGCAAATAGTTCTAATCAGTCTCTTCATATTAGTTGGTGGTAAGCAACAAATTTCAGTGTTCTCCGAAAATGCACTCGTATTTAAAAAATAGGAAGAATTGTGAAACCGGGACAGAGAGCGGCAAAAATGAGTATCACCTTGCCACCTTAATATATTAGATATAACATCTCACTCAATAAAGTCATAGGATGACTTGTAAATATTGATAGATATTTTCGATAGAATCAACCTCTAAAGGAAACATATTAAAATTTCATGACATTCTGACGGTTAGTTTACAAGTTGCAGTTGTGTGAACTGTGAAAGGTATCCAAAATTCGTCTAAGAACAAAAACAAAAATTCTTCTTATTTTATATGATTGGCTAGGCGGAAGAAAACAGTACAAGACTGAGCCGAGTTTTGCATTATGTTCGATTGAACAGAGCATCAATGCGTCAATGAGTCTTTTGTACTAATGAAAGGGTGCACAACTGAAAGATGAAAGCAGATTGACTTGAGATTTCGCTATCAAAGATACCGTTAACTAACGTCAACATCGTTACTCATAGATGTCCGCTAATACGAATATAGAAACTTTTAATTAATTGATCATCGTTTTTGATCAGCTTTCTATGAAATCGTTGTCAAGAGATAGTTCTTTAAATGAATTGCTTGGGCAAATCTGAAGTAACCCTCTGTCGGCAGATATCATGTTAACCGAACATCCATTTAGAGAGTTAATAATATTTTCTATGTGCACATGTGCTATTCACACACACGCAATGTGTATCAAATATTATTACTTAAAAAAAAAATATCATAACAAAGCTTTCTTTCTACATATTGGCGGCAACAGTAATAACGGTGTCTGTTATTGACAGTTAACACTATAATCATTTCGTTCTCATTTTCAGTTTTTTCCAAAACTTTTGTGTTTTTTAATATAGTGAAACACAAATACACGCAAAAGCAATTCTTTCTATGCGAATGCATTCCTGCCACTGACTAAATTTGTTTGTATGTGTTTGATTTGTCAGAATTTTATACTTGTACGCGTTTACGATACGGTTCATTTATCAAACAATACCAGAGAAAGAAAAATGGAAAAACCGAGAAAAGGACTAACAATACACGTCCAGGTTAAATTATAGTTTTCAACATATGATCACCGTCGTACATATATATATATATGTACATATATAACTATATATGTGTACGTGCTTGTAATGTACGTTATGTTTTTACATTTATACACACATACTATTAAACATGCTTATATACACATTTAAACAATTAATTTAAAAGCAATGAGTCAGTCAATGAAGCATGCGACATTGTGTGCTGACAGCACACAAAATAAAACCAATAATTTTGTTACAAAGAAACTAATTTTTTTTTTTTTTTTGGCTTTCTTTCTTTCTTTCTTTCTTTCTTCCTTTCCTCGAAGTAAATCTTAAATTGGTTGTTTATTTCACTGCTTGTTAAATATATACCTTTTAGGGGAGATGTACGCATGAGATGGAGAATTTTTAATTCTCTAATTATTTGCTCCCCTTTATGCATTAGTTTAACGGCAGAGCGAGAGAGAGAGAGAGAGAGGAAGAGAGAGAGAGAGAGAGAGAGAGAGAGAGAGAGAACAGCGGTTTGCTTGCATTACCTTGATGCTTATATGTCTCAACAATTGATTCCTAAAAGGGCTTTTCTTGGCATGACAAAGCTTATTAGTAAACCGATGCCAATGAAAAGAAAGAAATTGTAATTGAAAAACAATATGTTTACGACATTTCTAATTAACTTTGTTTAGAAAATAAGTATAGAGTGTTTCTTTGTGAGATTTTATTTATATATTTTTCCAATTCCTGGAATTCGTACAAATATTCGCGAAATATTTCATTGCAAGAAAGTGAACTGCGAAATAAAATGGAAACAAGTAACTAAACTATATTTGCTTTAGGGTGGTACTCAGCTTGTAAAGCTTTTAAGCGGATGCAGGATAATGAGAATGCCACATGTTTGTTAGTTAGTTTCTCAGATACTCCCCTATTAAATGATGTCCAATCTCAGGCTTGATCTCTTAAAATGTATTAAAAGTATTCGTTCAAAATTTATCTCTCTAGTAGGTGCTTGCATGTATTTTGATCAGCGACATCTATTGGTGAAAATGATTAAGTAATACGAAGTATCAATGGATACAACGGTGAATTTCGATCATTTTCACTATTCTGTACATAATGTAGCAATTTTCTATGTAGCGATTTTCATTACTTTTGTTGTGTGTTTTGAAAAAATCTGCTGCCGAAGACCATCAAGTACTTTTCGTAGCTTATGGTGACAGTCCTCTATCATATTTCAATTGTCGGTTTTTGTTTCAATGGTTAAAAAGTGGCGATTTTGATGTCAATGACAAGAACGCCACAGAGGCCCAAAAAAGTCCGAGGACAATGAATTAGAAGACATATGGGACGAAAGCCCAGCTTAAACTCTCAAAGAACTTTCGAACAACTTAGCAGTTTTTAGACGTTTACATGCGATGGGAAAGATCTAAAAGGAGGGAAAATGGCTACCACACGAATTGAACCAAGATACCATTTCGAGCCTTTTCAACATCGCGGTTTCATTACTTTCCACCCAAAAGAAAGAAGAGTTTTCTGAGGCGCGTAGTGACTGGCGATGAAACGTAGATCTACTTCTACTTTGTATCCTTTATCAAGATCACGCTATTGCAGTTCGAATATGGAGTTCTGTCACACCCGGCATAATCACCAGACATGGCGCTTTCTGAGTACCGCTCGTTCAGATCGATGCAGCACGGCATGGCTGGCACGCTGCTTGGCAAAGTTGAAGAAGTGCGAAATGGGTTGGCGATCCAAGCCATTTTCAATAGCGTCCGTCCTTAGGTCAAAGCACGTTATTGTACCAAATTTCATTAAAATATCTTCAAAACTGCCACCTATAGCTTGAACAGGGGCAACCTCAGGCGGACAGACATTCTAAAATCGATTCAGGAAATGATTCTTAAAGGCTTAAGAGCTCTGTTGTGCTACATACGTGCGCCCAAACTTAATGTAGCCTGTACCACAAGTGGTGTAGGTTATAATAAGAAAGCATTATCTTAATAAGCAGTTGGCGTAAACCGGTTTGCTCCTGAAATTATATTTCAGATGCTTTTAAATTAACAAAAGCAGTTATACAAGTGATGTGAAACGGAATTAATTTAGTGTAAAACGAAAGTGAACCAGCTGACATACAACACGCTTACCGAGCCAAATTCTTTTCTCTTAAGTCTTCCACATAATCCTAACCTAATGTAATAGGGTATTAAAGAAATGGCCGATGATAATAAACAAAATTATTGCATTAAGTAAACTTAAAGAGAATCAAACCTAAGTAGTCATTAAAGTCTGACAAGAATTTCATTTTTTATTTATATATGTTTTTTTATTTTCCTCTCCATATACATAAAAATGTCTACAAACGCTTGAGTAATCAAACTAAATGTTTAAAGTAACTGTATAAAGGTTTATTAGGTATTAGTCTTATTATCAATAAACAATAAAATATTCACACTTATCGTTTGTTTCATTTACACATATACATGTATATATATACATTTATATTTATTGATGTGCTTGAGCTGATGTTTTGCTTTTTTCAAGGATTAAATACAATCGTTGATAATATTAAGTTACATTTTGTCTTTAAATTTTCTCTCCCTTCTCACAAATCTAATCTAAATTTGCTGGTAACTCTCACTCAATAAGTTTGCGGTCATTAAACAATTGCAGGCTGTAGACTAATGCTCGAAATGCCCTGAAATTGTAACAAATATCAGTTGAGGGTTAGTGCTATCCAGAAATCATATGTATCATACCAGACATGCATTAGATCGTGGACTTATTGAGCGAGTGGTAAGTGTATAAAATTTCATTTGAAAAGCAAAACTACTCATCCCAGTTGCTATTCGTTATTAAATGAAAATGAAAATCGTCTGTAAACAAAGAGATTTTGTTTATGCGAAATATTTGCTTAGGTTTGTGTTCGTGTTAATTTACATATACAATACATGAAAATTACAGATTATTATATATAAACATATTGATGTACATTTATAAAATCGTATTCTGTGTATTATGTGTATTCTTGATGAAAGTAAATAACACTGAGAAATTATAACAGAAAGAGCCCGAAGCGAAAATGTGTTCAAATTTAATTAAGCAAGTGAAAATTTTTCTTCATTACAAGTGAAAAGTATATTAATTTTATTGTTTCGTTTTGAACATTCAAGTAAATGACTAAGGACTTCATGCGGAGTATAATCGTTCTTGATCTTGAGCAACTCCTTGCTGTTAGGTTCATTGCATTTTTAACCGAAATCTTTACTTATTCATAGATAAATGCAATGATGTCCTTCCGTCCATGGTCAAAAAATTTCTAGAGGTGTCTTAAATTTTGCCCCTTCGAATCGACAGATTTTTCTCAAGTAGGGTCTGATCTGTTTATAAACCTGAAGAAAAGAAAAAATAATTTTACAATTGTTCCAAAGCTTGCAAATAAATTTAGCTCAGAAATTTAGTATAAATGTTTTTAAAGATTGCCGTCTATCAGATCAAGTCGCATGTGATGTGTTGCTCACGCAATATTCGTGCCAATCGAATATTCGTTCTTCCTCACAAATGCTTTATTATGAGAAATTCAAATGGAAACAAACATACATGCACAGATCGATTCGATAATTTAAGGAATGTAACAAGAATGCATCAACACCACCATCATCGTTGTCTGTGTTCTTGTCATTTCCATAATTACAAAAAGGATACTTGTTACTTTGTTGTTTAACAGCATTAAGGAAGATTTTCGTCAAATAAAACAATACATGATTATTGTCACTAATTAAACATAATATAAATGTATATATATACATATATTTTTATTTGCTTATTTATTTATTTATTTATTTTTTTTTTTTTTCAAGAAAAACATAGATATGTGCCATCCTTTACATACATACAAGAAAGAGCATCGCTTATCCCCTTTAGACACTTGTCTTTCTCCAAAGCAACAAAATTCCCTATTAAGTACTAATTGCTTGTTTATATTATTATCAAAGCGTTATTACGATACGACGTTAGTGTTTGCAAGTCGTCACCTCTCACACGTGAAGAATAAATTTACGAATTTTCTTTTTTGTCTGTTTGTGTTTATATAAAGAGGATTCTCTTCATACGATAATTAGTTGCAAACTTGAAGGCATTATTTCCAGTTTGACGACACACAATTGAATGTAATGGTAGGTAAAGGACAAATAAAACTACCTCGGAAGCAAATAATAGAATCATTTTATTGTTCATCCCTTCAGTATATTCCCGCTTGAACTTAAAATAATTTTAGTTAAGATATACAAACGAATTTCTTTACTCTCGGAAGTGATATCCTGGAAACATTCCAAAGCATTTATCGTTATTTGCTTCTTATACCCTACAGCACGTGAGGCGCTCGATACATTAAACTTGTGCAGATCTATGCAACACGAGGAAGGACTTAAAATAGACTCACCTTTTATTATATGGATCGATGCGGAGAATGATTTTAAGCCTCTCTGTCCGTCCGTCCGCCTGTTTGTTTTTCCATCTAAATTTGTGTTCAAGCGACAGGTTTCTGAGATATTTTAAAGAAATTTCCTACATTGGCGTGCTTTAATCGGGTCGGCCTCCTTATAACGTCTTATTTTCAATTTTCAAAATTTCTTAACAAATCCGCTCTGTGAAAGTATTTGGACAGTCCAAATTGCTATCAAAAATTTGGCTCGGCTTAGGTAATTTTTTGATCCTTCAGTGGCGTGTACAAAAACAAAGCACTATCACTAAACACTTTCTGTGTATAGACAAAGAAATGCTGAAAAAATAAACCCCATTTCCGCTTACTGATATGTCTCACGGATATTGAAAGAATCATTTCTTTTCTTTTTAGTTTTTAATAGTTAATGTAATGTTTTACATATACATGATTGTGTTCGCTGATGATTGAGTAGTGATATCTCAATGAAATTAAGTATCTCCAATACAGTACAACCTTCTTTAAACCATGCTAAAGATATATGTAGAGCCTTGTTGGAGGGAATTTTCTCTCTATACAGTCTCTATGCTCAAATTATATGCACAAACCAATAGGTGCATATAGAATCTTCCAAAAAAAGGTGCAATTTAAAATACAGCTAAACGGAGTCATTGTTTCCCAATGAGCGTAGCAAGCGATGCCGTCCTGTGAAGAATAAGGTTGATCGACATCTATAGCATCAGTTTCAGGGCAAAAAAAATCGATATGGCCCCATTACACCGCCAGGGTAAACCCCTGATACGAAAGATTTTTCGATTTCTCTCGATTTTTTGCAGTGAAGCTTTGCTCATTGCCTACCCAGAGGGATTACAACAATTTCGCTTGAACATCTCGCAGCGAATTTCCACTGTTTCAAAGTGTTTTGCGAATATGCATCGATTCATGTCTAAAACCTTTCTTTTTTCTATTCGTCAGAATTCATGGCATTAACAAACGTACATTTGCAGCAAAAAGGGAATGGCGTGAATTATAAGATGACATATCCTGTTGAAATACCTCTTAGTAAAATCAATTTTGCAGCGAGTTTGATACACAAAATACATTTTTTACGGTTACTGAGTTTTAATACCCATTTTGTTCATTTTCCGAGAGAAAGTAGAATACATCTCAGCAAAGACAGGAATCTATGTAAGAATATTTAACTTTTAACAAAGTCAAAAAGTGAACTACAAAAGATGAGCCAATTTCGAGCAAGTAATATAATCCGTATTGTAGGATGTCCCCACAAATTTTCACACGAAGTTGGGTCAAATTCATCCGACTGCCTTGAACTGGATCGAAGCCAATCTGGCGAAGCGTTACCCATTTAAAGTTTCCTTACCTCAATTTACAATCATAATCGCAAATGCAAAATTTCTTGTATAGTTACAAAACGACACTTTGTACTAATTATGTTATTTGCCCAAAAAAAATGTAGAAATTTATTTATTTATTTATCATATATTTTGTAAATAAATGTGCAATATGTGGATTTTTAAAGGCTGCACGCGCGTGTTGAAAACTCTAGTGCACCTGGGATTTGTGTATAAAAGTTTTTGTTGATATGTCTATATACTTAACAGTCATCTTCGATTACCCCTCATCCGTGTTCGAAGTATCCGCAAAATTAATCGTTTATATAATACGTGCTTTTTATGGGCGAAAGATCGAATCTCGACCAACGGCGAGGAACATTATGCGGAATATAAAACACGTTTGGCATCTTCCTTTTAACGAACCTGATTCCATTGTTTCGTAGGTGACTCGAACAATTTGAGTAGAAGCTGAAATAGGTCCTACAAGTTAGCACAGTTGCCTTTAATATTCCATGCTGTCCACCGCTAACCGAGCCTCCCGGATGTTTTGATACCTTTGCTTAGTTACACATCTTTCCACCTACAAGCTACGTTAATGCTTGATAATGAATTACGGAATTTTATCTACGAATACTGCTCTAGTACTTACGTTATTGGCCAAAAAGACCTCGTGATTCCAGCACCACATTTCTAAGTCTTCAGAACAAATATTCATTTCCCACAACTCAGAAAAATGTTAGTTTTGCATTCAAGCTGTACTCAGGAGTAATTTACTTCTGCCCGGCAAGAAAAAAGTGACAAGTTTAGGCTTTCGTAATTTAGGAACTATCTGTTATCAAGTTGAGCTGCATGGAAGATTTTCATATCGAGACAAGGAAAAAAGAAATGTAAGAAAAGATTTTGTCGTGCTTCAGGGTGATATTATAAAGAAGTAAACTTAAAACTAAAACTGAAAATAAGCCTTTGTAGCCCTAAGTTCTAAGTTAATGTTTTCCGACTCGTATGCTTCTTTGTGTCGTCATTGCTCGTAAATAAATGCAAAATATATTGGGAGTAGCTTAACCCACGCCTGAGAATACTTCAATCTAAGTCTATAGTGGCAAAAGAAGGACAAAGACATAACAGCAGCAACATCAACACTTAGCAACTATCACTAACGTTACTGGTTAAGTAGCAAACTTTTCAAGTAGTCACTCTTATCCGAAGTGGAGAATAAGTGATCCTTTCCAGTAAAGTGTTTACAAAGGACTCACGTAGGAGAATGCGGTTCGTTGTTAGCCCAATGCCAGATTAGACGCAAGGAAACGAAGCCTCTAGGGCTTGGCACGAGACAATAAGGCCCGATTCATTCAATTGGAATGAAGACTCTACTTCGCCATTAACAGTATTGTCGGAGGGACTCACAGTAAGAGTCTGCCCTCACCTCTCTTGAGGTTGATTAAAAGGAGCCCGTTCTCATAAGGAGGGAGCGTAGATGTTCCCATCTAAGCGCACAAAGGGCAAGCAGGGAAATTATTTATAAGCAGATTGCAGCAAGTGCACACAGAAGCCGCAGCTTAATGACCAAGCAACTGAAGCCTACTCGGCAATCAGCTTAGCTAGAGATACATAGAAGCTTTTTTCGACAGAAAGTTCGTCAAACTCCTTTTCATGAAGCTAACAGCCGACCTTCCCCTATTAACCACCGACTGCACTTGAAAATTAAGTGTCACTTCGCTGTAGAGAATGACCTCCATATCGCAAAAAGATTTTGCAGACTCTGGATTTAAACCGTTAATGCAGTAGTCAATAGACACCTGGCGGATTCTGCTACAACACGTCGGTTTGCACTTTCTATCATACAAACACAAGGCATATATGCGAGGTTTGTTTGCTGCATAACCTAACTATTAACCGGAGATAAATCGCCTAATTTATGCATATTTGATAAAAAAAAAAAACAACAAGAAAAGTTTTATGCTTTTTTTTTAATTTTTATTAATTTTTGCGCATTTTTTTTTCCTTTTTTAATTCAATTTTTTCTTATTAAAAGACTTATCACATTTATTTTGCTGTATATTTGTTTTGCTCTTTTGCATGTTTTATTCTTCTTTTCATGTCGTATTATTATATATATTATATATACGGATTTAATTGCGTTTGAAATTAATTTAATAATAATTTTATTAATATTAAGTTTTAATATGCATTTACATATAGGTATACATATGCGTCTATACATACAGTTAAGTTAACCTAATTATTGTTTAAAAGATTAAAAATAGATATATAAATATTTATTTGTTTCATTTCGTTTCGTTTCATACGTATTTTTATACTTTTAATTTAATAATTATTAATACTAATGTAAATAAATACATTAATAAGTAAGCATACGCCCCATGTATAAGCATGCAAATATGATCATTTAATAGCTCATTATATGTACACATAATTAAAAATTTTATGGAAAATTTTTCATTCAATTTATTTTGTGCCTGAATAGAGACAGTCATGCAGAAGAAGCAAATGAGCACAAGAGCAATATTGACTGAATGGATATTTCACTACTTAATATAACAAACTTGTAAAATAGTTTCGAATGAACAGAGCATACCTACTTCTTGCTATTTCGTTTGAATGATTCATAGAAAGGTGAAAACACTTTAATACGTTACTAATAAGCAAATACGGCTATTATATACCGTACAGCGGATTGTCTCATACATTATCGTAACTCAGGTCATCTCATATGATATCGTACATCAGTTTGCCTCATACAATTGTTTACCCATTTTACCCAATACCGTGTAAGAGATCGTTTCATAAAATTCTTCACCCACTTTCGCCGAAAATGCTTTTGATGATCAAAGTCGACTATTATGTACACTACTTCATGCTATTCTTTACCCATCTTCGTCGCGAATATTACTGCCGAGGAAAGTCGATTATTATTCATCGCAAAACATATTGTCTCCTACAAGAAGCGTACAACAGATTGTCTTACGCCGTATACGAGATTGCTCCATAAAATTTTTTATCCATCTTCGTCGCGAATATTACCGCCGAGAAAAGTCGATTATTATATGCTATATGCAGATTGTCTCATACAATTCTTTACCTATTTTCGTCGTAAAACATCCAAACTATACTTTGTTCTTCATATGAAAGCTTATTTTTCGTAAGAAGGGAGCGAAGGCGTGTAATCCGTATTTGTATGTGTAATCCGAATTTGATATCATTAATTTATATGTTAAGTCGGTATTTCCATAACAATTTTCATCATAAAATATTAAAAATTATGTAAATGCTGGTCTTTGACAGGGCATTCCTAAGAAAAGAGGTGCACAACACAGTCTCCCATCTCATCCGAATTCCTCGTATGTCGTAAATATACCAAAATGTCCTCTATCATCAATTTTTCTCGAAAATTATTAGGAGATAGAAATTCTTGTCCTACAACGATTTTGAAAACAAGCCTTTGCATGGAAAATGCTCGCAAAAAGGATCCAAATCAATCCATTTTCAATAGCGTTCGTGCTTGCAAAAAATATATCAGTGTACCAATTTTCATCAAAATATCGCGAAAATTCACACCCTGCCTGTCGAACATAGGCATACACTGATCAGAAGGACAGAAAGACAGGCATGCTAAAACTGTACATATTATACAATGAATGTACTAAAAAATTTTTCAATTTCATTTTTGTGGGTGTTGCCAATATCAACTCGCATATTAAAAGTCGTTTTGTGATATATTTGCAGTTAACTACAAACTTTTCAATGTACCGACTAATCATCACTTGGCCTTCTTTAATTGTGTTAACGATTTCTTGCGCTTGTTTTTAATACAATTTAAATGCTATATATAAATTTTCTCAGTGCACTTCAAAATTACGCATTCATGATATAAGAACCTTAAGCATTCATTCATCTTGAACGATTTAAGAGTCGAATATTGTTTATACTCACCACGGGAGAGTGAGCGTCTTTTCATTTCTAACAATTATCGTCATAACAGCTACACAATGACTGTATGCGCTCTTGGTCAAGGCAGAATTCTGATTCTGTCCCTCTGTCCAGGTTGAAAACGAGCTGTCTTCATTCCCAAGTAACTTACATCATACAACTAAGTAACAATATTTAAGCTTTGTATATACAAAATATAGAAAAAAATAAACGCGTTATGAATACTTTATGAAGAAACCAATTTCAATATACAAGATAGTCGTCTAAAATTTGAGTAGATATTTATCAAGGCCATCGCAAGTCCCGATCCCGATCGGCCAACTGACATGTTTATAAGAAGTATTATGTCTACAATGATTTTTGAAAGCACATGTGTGCATAATTTTACGCTCCTCTCTGTGAATGCCCCTAACCTTTCTTTTTTAAATATTGAATATATGCTGTCTTTGGCAGTGAGCGTAGAAGCAGTGTTGCCGAAAGGGAAGATGATTAAGCATTTGATTAGCCAGAATAAAAATGTGTCAGAGAAATGATGTATGGAAAGGGGTGAACTAATACACTTGGACTTACGACTGTGTAGTTCATGCATTTTCAGCGTATATGTGCACGCGTAGCTAAATAATTTACTAATTTTTTTATTAAATATTTATAGATTTTCTAAGTTTTTTAAGCCTTCTTTCACATATTTTTTTTCTTTTTTGTTTGTTCGCTACTTGATTGTCATACAAAACATTTTCGACTTATATTTTAAAACATTTACACACAGTTTTTTTTTTCTTTTTTTTATATTTAAATTTTCTCTTCTTAAAAAAATAAAAATAAAAAAAAGACGAAAATATATGTGTAACGTTATATTGAAAAGAAAACTCACTCACTTGTTTCATTAAAAACTTTTTTACATTTACATAAGAATTTCATGAAACTGGGTTAACCAAATATTCAAATTGTTAAATAAACTATTACAGCTTGAGTAATATATTTACTAGAACGACTTTGAAGTGCTTTTTTCTATTCAACTTCTAGTAATTTTCATTTTGGAGACTATGTTAATAAAATTTCTTTTATACCCACCACCCCAGCCCAAGGATGCTATGGAAAAAGAGCTACTGTTCCGTTGTACATATAGTATTAAGACAATAGGTTAAGTTAAGAGCTTATGTCTCCTACCACATTACAAAAGTAAGAGTAGTATATTAAAGGCCGATCTGTGGCTTTTGGTTAGTAGCGACAAGTCAACATGATAAACGTAAGCATGCCGTAAGCAATTGAAGCTCAAACTGTAACCTATAGCTTACGCAAAACTTTTTTCACAAACAACTTACAGCACAACAATTAAGGAAAAGTAAAGCAGGTATTCCCACGCCAGTAATTAATAGAAATTTATACCTCACTAGCGGTATTAGTTCAACAACTGACACGATTATTAGGTGAAAACAAAAATTACACTGGTCGTCGTACTTTCTATATCCTAACGGTATAGCAATGTTCGGATTTTGTCTTCTAGGAAGGTCAAGAGAGCGACCTATGAACTTGAGCTATTCAAAGATTTCTTACTTTAGTCGCCAAAGTAATTGTAATTAAACTTGGAAAGTATTCTCTTTTTTTATACCTTGGAGCACTTGCAGTACCAGGGTACGTTGAGTAAGAACTTGAGATACACTCGCTTATTATACACTGAAACAGTTTCTTAATTGATCTAAACTTATCTGTCCGTCTGCGCATATTTTCTTCTTGTATTCAACCTATAGAAATTTGGCTAAGGATGAATCCGGTTGAAAGTACTTCGGATCGCACTCCTTTTTCGATCAATTCTCAGAAAGCGCTTTATTTTGAAAACTCATTATATAAATAATCGCAAGGTGATATAGGGTATTTAACAGTAAGCGCTAACCCAACATAATGTGTTATGTTATGTTATGTATTATTTTTGTTTTTATTTTATTTCATGTTAATTTTTTTTCTTTACTGTTTTATTTGAAAAAAAAAAGCAAAAGTAGCAAAATATTTTTTGCCTGTCATGCATTAGAGTGGTGGGTATTAGAGATTCGCCCTCAAGGCAAAAATAAACTTTTTTACCTGCTATTTACTTAACTTAAGCTTTAATCCGATAAACCATTTTTTTTTTTTTTAATAGTTATTTTATTAAATTATAACATAACTCTGATTATCTTTGTAGTCGTGATGTTTTTTATTTGCTAATTCGCTGAATATTGCTTTTTATGAATCTCGCGCATGTATATTTACAATAATCATTTTTTTTTTTTTTTTCATTTATGTACATGAACTTTGAAATGATGAAAAATATTTTTGAAACTTTTGCCCAGAAATAAATTTTTATAATATGGTATTAGAAAACGTTCATTGCATGAAAATAATATCGAAAAATCGATATTTTGAAAGACGAGACAAATGAAAAGCGTCTGGCTGACTTTTACTGAAGTCTACTTCAATTTCTTTTTTTTTTGTTTGGCTTAAAAATGATCCAGGGCAGGTTCATATGGCCATGTCTATCGCTTAAAAAAAAAATAATAAAAACTTGCTTCACAAGGAAAGTAAAATATTGAGCTGCATTGGGGGGAAATATAAAATCAAAAGGTCGTCGATAAGCCGCGATACGTTATGCAGAGAAAATTTGGAAGTTTCAGTAATGAATACCAGCAAGAAAAGCAATGAAATAATCGATATGATCGACTAAGTCGTGATCACTGGGAGAATATGCCGCTTCTCTGCTCTCCAGTCTCAACACTTGCTTAGCAATCGCATGGTAAAAAGTGATCAAGCACAAATGTCCTTGAGATAAGTATAATTTTGAAAACTCTTAGGTACTACTAGGTAAAGGCAGCGCTCGGCTGCGAACGAGCGAATAAGATTCCATTAATATTGTAGACTAAGAGTATGTTTGTGACTTAAACGTTAATTAAGGCGTTTGCGTTTGTCGTCAGCTGTCGTTTCCATACTGCGTACGATAAGCAAATTTCTGCGACAATCTTAAGCAAAGGAAGTTCAGTCTAACGCTTTGTTTTAAGGATTACGAGTTATTTGTCTCAGGTAAGCACATGGGCAGTATAGCTTCTGAATGTTCTTTCCTGCTTTCTTTCCGACTTTGTTTTCCATTTACCACAATTTAACATCAACGCTGCGAGGACCCTGTGTAAAGTTATAGTAAAAATCTAATGATTTCGACTACAGATCAGGAACTTATTGCTCTGGCGTATATAAAAATGATCGTTGTCAAATATAAAACAAGTAAGGACGCCAGTACAATAGACTACTGGCTACTCACACCTGGCTTTAGTTAAATATAAAACAATGCGTAAATTTCTTAAGTTTTTATAGAGCCTTGATGAGGCGCTGCTGGGCATATTCAAACTTCATTCTATTTACCAAAATTTATAGATTAGGGCGTCTCTAAGGTGCGTATAAAGCTCCGTCTTCCACTACTCGCAAATCCACTAAAGGCTAAATCCTTTTGTCAGGCAGCCTTTTATTTAAATTTTTAAAACGTTTACAATACAACAGCAGACAACTTTCTAAGTGGATTAAGAAGCATATGCTGAGCAGCAGCACCGAGACATAGGCGTATGATTTTTGGGACCTAACGAACCCGTTTTGCAATAAAATTGACATCGGAGCGTTTTCTTAAGAATATTTCTCCGTAGTACCAAAACTGATAGAAGATTAAAACAACTATCTATAGCAAGTGTTTTCTTGTACGACTTGTGACTGATCACAACGAAGCGATTTTGTCTAGATTTTCCAGAAAGGCACTTGTGTATAAAAGTATTTTTCCTTGAATATAATATAGTTTGTATATTACGCTGAACTTAAACTCCCTATGTCTGCTCTATGTATGTTGCTGTCATTTTAAATAAAACCAAGGTATAGTTAAGCAATTTTTTCAGATTTTCCTTTTGAAGTAATTACGGTTACGATTAAGGAGTCATCATTCTTTTCTTAATGCATTAAGTTTTTTTTTCTCTAAGCCTATGATTGGCTTAATAATTTTGCTTAAGGCGATATGCAAGTGAACAACCGGCCATGCACTTGTGAGTTCTTCTAGTCTGTGTTTTGGAATAAACTCGCTCGGAGGGCCTAAGTCACACCATAAATATTTTAAGAGTATTTATCGAAGGTTTTCAAAGCCCATAAACCCGAACTTTGTATTATTTAATGTCCCTGTATCCGTGAGCGTAGCTGGCTTACGACAATTCAAAATTGCAAAACATTGCAAAAGTAAACCTAACTTCACCGATTACTCGTAACGCGTAGAATATGTTGATTAAGCAGAGACAGTCGTAATGTTAGTAACAAATTTTTCAGCCTACTTCTACAGCTAAGCCAATGTACAGTTTGTGTATGTTCGTAAGAAAAGAAAGACTTGAAGCTTGAAGATTTTTAGTGGAAAAGTTAAAAAGGAAAGTCAGAAGTTAAGCGTTAGTAAAGGAAGAGGATGCATTGTTTTATACTCCAACAAAACTAAACATTTTTATAAATAATTTAAATGGAGAAATAAATTCTAAGAGTAAAGTCTTAAAGCATTATCATCGGAGGCTGTCTTCTTTATTGAAATCTCTACCGTTCGTGAGATTTAAACCCACGACCATTGAGTTGTTAGTCGAGATCCTTTGCCTACTCGGCCGCTCAAGTGGATGAAAATTTAACAAACAAGTAAAGAAGTTTTTAATTCGCTTTCTAAAATTTTCAATTCTCTAGGCCTTCAGATCTGTTTGTAACCCAGCTAGGCGGCTTTGGAGTGCCAAAGTGACTACAAATTGGTCTTTGTCAGGACTTGGATAATGTGAGAATCAATGGAAGATTTATGAACTTCCGACGATGGCTCGCCTTCTGAATAGATCACGAAAGTATCCAAAATTTGAAGACATGGCACTTTGAAAGAGGGAGATAAACATAATTGGAAAAGCCGGTTCTTTCGATAGAGTTCAGTCCTTTTGACAACCTTTAGTTATATGTCTAGGCTGCTAGCGCAGCTGTTCTTAATATTTTTTGTTGCTCTACGGTTTTATTTGAGTTGGAATTTTCTGCCTTATGTCAGATTAGGGGAAAAAATGAAACAATCATTTGACTTACGACTCAAAATGCTTGCAAAAGTCATTCGGAACTTGTGACACGGCGTAATAATACCATTAAGACATCATAGAGAGATAGCGTAATGTGACATGGTAGATTGTTGTTTAAACTGAAAAGGATTATTAACTTTTCGGGAGAAACTTTCGCCGAAGATTGCAGTTTTTAGTAGGTAAAGAAACGGTTTTAGTTCCATAGGAATATGTGACTCTTATAAGCTATAGCACAGTAGTTACGTTTTGCCAAAGAGGATGTTTTGCTGACAATAGTAGCACCATAGCTTCAGCCATCGATGTTTGGATTTCCTTTGTTTGCCTAAATATATCTTAGTGGGTCTGCGAAAATTAAAAAATTAAGTCGACGAACCGGGATTACTCTTACACTGACAAAAAGGACTTCAATAAGAGGTAACTTGCGCTTAGCATCCTCGGAGCAATAGTTTTAATTATGTTACTTGTTTAGCCAAACTGGAGTTTGAAGAAAGCAGTAGTCAGTTTCCTTGAAAAAGAAGATTTCGTGTGCATTTTCTGGTCACTTTGACTTTGATTATTCAACGGCTGAGACGAATTTAGGCTTATTTTGATGCAGAGTTACTTCCTGTATTTTAAGTGCAAATTGTTTTGAAAGATTTTAAAGAAAGCCATTGCATTCTTCGGTAACTTTGAGCTTAAGACAAAACGCTGCAGTGACTATATTTTGCATATAGGGAAAGTCGTATTCCAAGCGCAAACTGTAGCCCAAACCCGGGCAAAAGGCAGAGTTAATTTGCATTATTCACTTATTCCGAGCTTAAGACGAAATGCTGCGATGAATTTACACTTGTTTTGGTATAAAGTTGGGGCAACAGTACACCAAAGCAAAGCCAAGGTAAAAATAATTTTTAAAAATTACCTGAAACGATGTCATCCCTGCACTACAAGTTGATATGACTGTTAGAGTATTATTAACCATATAAAAATCAACGCAAAAACTTTCGCAGCGTGATTTGCATGACATTTTCCTCATAGAAATAAAACGGAAACTTTCTTTTTTCGAAGTTTTAAAGGAATGCAGTAAAGTATACAAAAAGTCTGCTTTGTATCTTGGCTTTATATTTCTTTCCTTTTTTTGGAACAGCACGAGCAAACGCCATACCACTAGAAATTACAAACTTGTTGTCTGGGATTTCAACAAACTTTGCGGTAAACAATAAAATCCAAGGGACGGTAAATGGGAGTTTTGTTTTCATTTTTTTATGCCAAACACCACTTGCGGTGCAAGGGTGTGTTTAGTTTGTACGAATGTAGGTAGCACCCGGAAGGACTTCAGATAGCCCTTTTACTTTTTATTACATCGATCTACGCTTGTCTGTCCCTCTGTCCGGTTTATATTCGTGGGTTCAACCGGCAAGTCGCCGTTGCTCTATCAAAAAATCGTCGTTGCATACATGAATAACTGGTTTAAGCAAAGCGAATGGGCCATGTCTCACTACAGAGTTTTTACTTGCTCACTATTATAGAACGGGTAAGTTGCTCCATACTTCGATAAAAGTACAAGAGATTATAAGACTTATACATAAAGTTAGTTAGAAGGTTAGTTAGTTTGCGGAACTTACCTCTTTCCGTCGGGCAAAAGTTTCAGGTAAAAATTTTTCAAAAGTTCAAATTTTGCCTATAGTGTATCTGTATGTATATATGTATATATGAAAACTTTTCATCGCTAAATCGTTAGGCATCGTTAATTTTTTACGAATAGTCGAAATAAACAAATGACAAATTTTACGCTTCATTTAAATTTATTTTTAATATATTTTTTTTTGCTCTTTTTTTTTTAATATTTTACAAAATATGTACACAAGAGTAGGGTTATAGTTCAAATGATATTGAGAAATCAGAGCTCTTTTCAAACTATTTATACGTACATATGTATATTTTATACCTTTATATATATATATATATATATATATATATATGCATATATATGCATAGAAGTGTCTCGTTATTACCTAAGAGTTAGGAATTTTTTTATTATTTTAAAATATTTTAATTCTGTTCGTTTTGCTTGAATAAAAGTTGTTGTTATAAAAAATATTTCTTTTTTTATATTATTTTGAGAGAGAGAGGATGGTTTCTATATAAGTTTAGTTAGAAAATTTACAAGCTTTAAATATATATAATTATTTTCCTTTCGCATTTTAAGCCGACGAAATGAAGACAAAAAAAAACAACAAAACAAAGTTGAAAAGAAAATTAAGGAAATTTCTAGAAAAAAAAAAAATAAAAATAAATTAAAAACATTACAAGTTATACTAGCTTACGATTAAAGACTTATAAGCTCCAGTTTATTTATAGATAATATGTACAGGGAGAGAGGCGACAAATTTTTTTATTTATTTACTTGATTAATTTTTATTATCTTTTTTTTTAAATATTTAACTAAGGATTTAGCAGAGGACAGTTAGGTTTCTTATATTATTATTATATTTTAAATTTATTTAAGCTTAAATTCAATTTTATATTTTAATTTACATTTTATTTAAAGTTATATCTTATATATATAAAAAGGGTCCATAGGAATTAAAAATATCTAATTACTAAAATTTACGATCGTTTCTTTTTTGTAATTTTTTTTTTATTCAACACTAACATTTTATGTATATTAATATCGTTTTTTTTTTTTAACATAAATAAATTTCTTTTAAAATTTCTTTTACGTTTTTGAGAAAAAACAGAAAAAAAAATAAAGAAAATGGCGAAAAAGTTTTTTGCTTGCTAATGAATTAATTCTATTTTTATTTATAGGTGGTTTAATGTCTCTTCAGTACGCCTGTATGTGTAAATGCAAACATTTCCCAATTTGCAGAAGAGAAGCGCAATAAGGTGAGTCGGCTAAAAAACTCGTTTAAAATTTTTGAAAACCGCCTTTTTCTTTGTACCCACGACTACGAGATGCTCCGAAATTTTTTCTGACCTCTAAAGCACTTATGTCTT
Source organism: Glossina pallidipes (assembly GCA_000688715.1). Lineage (NCBI taxonomy): Eukaryota > Metazoa > Arthropoda > Insecta > Diptera > Glossinidae > Glossina > Glossina pallidipes. The sequence goes on from KK499769.1 coordinate 2,824,778, forward strand.
CGTTCATCTACTTGTCCATTTCTTCTTTCTCTGCATTGAAACTATGTCTCAGTGCTCCGAACTGAGACGGCTAATCTGCATTTATTCTGACAGCCAAGCCAACTTAAAGGCACTGAAAGAGTAAACAATAACTTCTAGATTCCCGTTGAAGTGCCTGTAGAAGCACAACGACGTTCACCCAATGTGGGTTGTTGGATATTCGCGCTTTAAAACTAATGAAAGAACTGACTGTTCAGCTAGTAGGGAAGTTCGATTATAGTGTACGTGAATGCTAAGCCATCTAGCAGATTTAGACACCAACTGTTTGGCAAACACTTCATAATGCCTCATACGGTGTGGGGCTCCGAACTAAAAAAAGATTTCAGGATTTTACAAGAATTGTCGATCTGGGAGAGTAGGGACATGGGAAATAATAGTAATAATAATAATGCAACAGTCAGAAGGATTTGAGATAGACGCATCTTTTTCGGTACCGACCGATTTAGAACTACTTTCTTCATCGATGTAAGCTGGTCTGTCTGTCTCGCTATTTTGTGTTCAAGCTACAGGTCTACATTTTCGAGATATTTTAATGAAATATTGAACACGGACGGTGCAAGGTCGAAAGCTATTGAAAATCGTTTGATTCGGAACACTTTTCCGACCGCTTCACACATAACGTTTTATTTTGAAAGGTCATTACATGAATAACTATGCCAACCGAATTGGTGTATTTGTGTTAGGCCAAGTGGTGTAGGGTGAAGTGCTGAAGTGCTTAAACTTCTTCCCTGCGCCCTTATTTGTCGGTCGGATTTCCTATCTGCTCATAAAAACATAAAAGATTCCTATTTCCTTCCTTGCGAGGTCTATATATGACTTAAAAATGTCGACGACCTGTTAAAATATCCAACTCGTGGGGGAATTACGCCATCGCCATGTAGTGCTGAGTCACATTTATTGCATCCCATATGCTCTAAAACCTGTGGGAATTCATTTAATTTAAAAATCTCGAGATATACAATTTATTTTATGGTTGGATGCAGAAAGTTGAAGAGCACTGTATCCTATTAACTTTCAAAACAAACCCAAATGGTGAGCAAATACGTTTGTCCTATGTAAAAACTGAAATCTTTTTGGAAGAAAAATGAAAGATTTTTGAAAAAGTTCTTGAGTAAGATAGAGCTCGAAATAAATATGGAACACATTCGTCTTTTGTTTTCTATGTTTTCCTCATGTAAAAAGAATTGAAAGCAAAAAGCATCCATCGGTATGCAATTCCTTCAAAATGGCATTAGCTTCAGAGAAAAGTGTATTAAGTGTAAAGATGTGATCTATAGTGGTGGGTAACTAGATTCTCCACTCGGTGAGTGTATTTATAGGGAAAGTATTTTAAAAATTAAATTTGATTTTGGGATAAAAGTATTTTTTTTTCTCCTTCCTCTTTTTCTTCTTCTTCTTTTTTGATCTATTAGTGTATTTGTCTCTATTCGTTAGTTTTCCTCATTTTCTCTACTTCTCTAGTTCCGTACTTCTTCTATTACGATTTCTGGCAGGATTTTGTGAGTTTTGTTTCTTTTTTTTCGTTTAGTAACTTTAAATGCTGATGTGTTTTTTATACTCACCACCCGATAATGTATATCGGAGACTCTCTTAAGACTCTATTAATGGGCCTCTTTCTACTTGTAATAGAAAATTTAAAACGAATTTGAACAAACAATTTCTGAGAGTGATCTCAACTATCCGAAGTAGGTTCAGTAAAGAACCAAAACAAAAAAAAAAAAATCCAAAATTTCAATATCTCTTAGGGGAGAAAAGCAAAAAACAGAATTTTCTTATCAAAAAATGATCATCAAGGAAATATTGAGCCGTCAACTGAAGGCAAACATTGACCATAAACTAAATTTGGTTTTAATTTTATGGTTTAAATTACGATTTAAAGCGTGGGTGGTTCGTATGTGAAATTCGCCCTAAGACGAATAAAGTTCTCCTACTTGTTCTGTTCTCTCATTCAATTCACTCTTCGTATTTGCAGCGTCGTTCTTTGTGTGAATTTGAAAGAAAAGTTATTTGTTTTAATATTTCTCCCTGTTTAAAATCTTCTTTTTTTCTTTTTTTTTCTTTTTTTTTTTGAGAAAATCTTTTAAAATTCTTTTGATATATTACCACTAGCGTTTTTAAAGAGTTTGTTGACTATTGTTACTATGTGTTGTTAAAACAAAGCAAATAATATATAATGAATTTGCTGCTCTTTTTTTTTCTTTTTTCTTTTTTAAATAATTAAGAAATATTGTCTTTTAAAAGCTTAAAACAAAATTTTGTCAGTCTTTAGTAATTAATATTGATATCTGCAATGAAAGATTAGAGAAAATGGTATAAAATAAAAATATTTTTTATGCTTTTTTATATCAAATATGAAAAAATATTGAGTTCACTTAGTTATATTAATTAATAAATATTTACCATGCAGTCAGACTATGTTATCATTACTATAGACTTCATTTAAGTGTTTTCCGTTTGATTTGTCTTTCACATTACATTGCTGCAAGTATAGAAAAATTATATGAATTTATATGAATTTTTTAATTTTCATTTGAATTTATAACAAATAAGTCAGAACATTATAATAGGAGGTCGCGACCCACCATTAAATATCTTACACTACTTCGATCAATGCATCTTTTTATAACACCTTATATTTTTCACATAAGGAATTTCCTAAATATAAGATTATATGGGAAACGTACGAAAAAATTTTCCCATCCGAAACGTTCTCAATAGCATTTGTACTGAATGTAAAACAGATTGATTTACCAAATTTCGTTGAAGTATTTAAAAAATTGCGTTTTGTAGATTGAACACGAGAATATAAGAAGGACCGACAAGCAAGTAGCTTTAACTCCGTAGACGTAACAAAAGGGGGATTTAACTCAAGTGCTTGTCGGTGTTGTATATATAAATCGGAAATTGAACATAAGAATACAAGGACAAGCGGACAGACCAGCTTAATAAGAGGTGGCTCTATCTCAGGTCTCTTTCTGATTGTTGTGTATGTCCGCATAAACCGCAAATTGAACATAAGAATAGAAGACGGACAGACAAGATTAATAAAAGGTGGCTCCATCTCAAGTGTGTTGTGAGTGTTGTACATAAACCGAAAATTAATATAACAATTGACGGCGGACAGACAAGCTTAATAAAAGATAAATCTGCTTGAAGTCCTTTTCCTTGGCTGTTGTATACATCCCCGTAAACCGTAGATTGAACGTAAGAATACAACATGGACAGACGGAAGGACAAGCTTAATAAAAGGTGGCTCTATCTCAAATGGGCGTTGTTATCTCTGAATTAACCGGAAATTGTATATAAGAACACAAGACGGACAGACAAGACGGGTTGGATTAGTTTATCTCAAGCCCTTCGCAACGGACTTGAACGGCAAGTGGTTACAAACGGCAACGTTCGAATCTGCAGTAAATCGCATTGTTTTTGCTCATCATCACAGTGGTAACACAGAAGGCCTCAAAGCTATTAGAATGTGGGTTAAGAGGTGATGTGGCCTCATAACAAAATTTTGAAAAAGAAAAATTTAAATGTGAATTCAATCTTTCGCACATTTATTCAAAAATATATTTCATTTCGTCCGACTGAGTGGCCGAGTAGGCAAAGGACTTGACTAAGAACTTAATCGTGTCCTCTCAGATACAAATCTCAAATTTTCAGTAAAGCCGATAGCTTTAGGTGTTAGCGTGTTACGACGACTATAATTTATTGCTCTGGCTAAATTAACAGAAATAAAAATATTTTTCATTTCCTTACAATCGTACGAACGTCAAGCTTAAAAGGTCGATATTGTTGAAAGCATTGTCAAAGAATATGTTGTATGGTCTGGAAAATGTACTTATTATACAAAGGCGTATAGATATGTGAGCACGTGCCTGTGAATGTTCTTAACTCACACTTTCTTGTATTTCGTTTTATGATTAATATCACTTGGATTAAATGTAATTTAGAAAGGTTATGAAAAAAAAAAAAAAAATAACAGTTGAAGGTTGTATTCATTACGAATACAAATATATCGCGTGTATACACACAACCTCACGCTAGCGATATGATGGGGTGAAATTAATTAAAAACAATTAGAAATGTTAAATGTGCGATGTAATTAAATTTTATAACTGCGTTTAATAAAGCACATAAAGTGTCCATTAAAGAAAGGAGAAATTTGTTAGTGTGGATGTGTAGATTTATCAACACTGCAACCACTATTCACAATAAATTATTTACACCCATATCTGTCAAAGTCGCACAGCATCAGATTGACGGGTTTTTTTTTGAAATTGCTAAAGCCGCATAAACTAAAAAAGGAAGATCGCTTTCACATCGTACGGACCCTGAAATATATTCCGGGCACAGTTTGATACAGATTTGCTTCAGAACAATCAAAACACTAGCAACTACTATTGTGTGAACACTTGGTATAATCAACCATCAATGGCACCCGCTTTTTCATAGGGGGTTCATCTTGTTGTGCCCTCTAAAAGTAGGCGGACGAAAAAGTTCCTTTAGGCCTTTCTTTTCAAAAAGCTCAAACACATGCCGTAAGAATTTAATGAATAATTGGTACAACTAAGTTTTTTGCCAAAAGTCCTTAAGCAAGAAGGACTAACTATCGCTGTTCTGCGAGAAAAAGCGATTGTCACACTAACAACAACAGGTCCAACAAGAAATTTTTTCATGGGCTGAGATATACACTCTTATATATAATCCCTGATAGGAACAGCTTTGGGACCACGTAGATGCTCACGTTAATGATTCGGATTACGGACAAATTATGAGTGAATAGCTTTAGCAAAACTATTTAAGTACCTGTCTAGGTCACAGAAAACACTCTTAGGTGCCGCTTGGTGTTTCCACGGGAAAGTTTAACATTCTTGACTATAATCTTCGTCAGAATATTCAATCATTTGAGCACGATTTTTTTGTCTACAGACATTTGAAAATCGTGGCTCAACGAAATTAACTCTTGAAAATTTTCGTGCGAACGAAGCGCACTCCCTGGCAGCTGTGAAATGCCGGCACAACGAGTTAAATCGTGTCCGCAGTTTTCTCACCACCAAACCACATGAACCATGTACTGTGAGATTGAGGCAATCCTAGACATTAGTTCCATCGGCTTATCTAAAATATTCTATGATCGTATATTTTCGCGTTAGATTTCACATAATTTAGCAAAATCCCAAGAGAGACTCATGCCGATTGTCATGATCATGGCCTAGGCGCATGAATGGGAAAATGGAGGGCAGTCACCTCTGTGGATGTGCCAAGATGTACCAAAGCGAAACAACAAAAAAAATTGTTCACGCATGCAACATTTCAAACAAAACGATTGTCTGGTATACGGAAAAATATGAATGCTGCAGAACCCCATGTTTGCCATGTTGCAGTCACAATGCGAGCTCTCAAACAGCTCTTCTAAAAACTGTCTATTGCAATACTAAATGAATTGAATTGATAGGTTATCCGTCGTGCAGTCCTCATTTAGTACTCAATAATTGGGTTTTATAATCGATCGTTGAAAATCAAGTGCGTGGATAGTGACTTTCTTCGCCAAAGGAAGCCGTTGATGCATGTTCTAGAGATCTCCCGAGTCGCGGAATAGAAAAGGTGTTATGACAAATTGTTCAATTGCAAGCAAATGTGTAAGGATTAAGAAGGAGAATTTTCACACCCTATCCAAGTTGTGGTACAAGGGTATGTTGACTTAATGCCAGTGTCTGCAACATCTAGAAGGACTTGAGATAGACTTTTTTATTATACCGATAGGTTGAAGATCGTTCTCTGCCTGTCCGTCCATCCGTCCGCGTTGCCAAGCCGAAAAGAAATAATGACAAACGCTTCAAGTGTTTTTGAAAGAGATAAACGGGAACATTATTTATAGGACAAAAAAACACGTTTTAATGACAAATTACCGGTTTTCGTATTTATGCCGGTGAATACAATCAGACAAACTGGATTTTTCGTTCATTAGTTCATAATTATTCATCAAAATATGAGCACATTAAAGGCGTGTCTACTTATTTCTCATTTTCTGGAAATTTTCAAATCTTTCGAAAGGGTATTTTTTCTGCACAAAACAAGATATTATATGTCTCCACAACACAAACGGCTATTGCATAACGTCCAAACAATCATGCATAGCTTGTGTATGTTTCTGGTTATTACACCTTCAACAGACAATAAATAAAAGCCAATTATGAATAAGTAAATACTCGCCCTAAGCCACAAAAGATTTTCTCTCAGATAAAGTATTTTATACTCAAGAAAGACTTCAAACAGAAAACAAGAAAACATGTTTGTAATGTGACATTATAGACATCAATATGTAAGAAGAATCGTGCAAATATATCTTGATGCCGTCAGGCATTGCGTTCTACTTTCAATATCGTACCAAAGTGGATATTAACAGATTTAGCTCAAGCTAAGGCCTTTGTATTATAATTGTTTTTTTATTTTACTTTTATTTATCCTTTAATTTTATATATAAAGTATATTAATGACAAGTAAAATATATATTATTGTTACGATTATAATTAGTTCAGCGAGCGAAATAAATTCAAAGACTAAAGTCTTAAAGCAATAAAAGCGTATGAGGATTTTGGCTTCATCGTAGACTCTATCATGTAAAAAATGCGTAAATAAGATTAGGGAGCCGTTTTTCGTATAACATGGTGGTTGTTAAATACAACTGCAAACAGGCGAAAGCACAATAGTGGGACGGAACCCAGCATTAAAAACCCAACACCACTTCTTTGAAAAAAATTAATCCGATCTGAGTCTATTTCAATAGCCTTGAGGCAACTCATGTCGATGTAACAAATTTCATCAAACTATTTCAAGTCTCTATCAGTATGTACAGATAAACATAAATCGATTCAGAAAGTGATTTTGAATCGATCGGTGTAAGGAACGGCGGATTTGTTTCACTTCCTTTTGGATCCTGCGTACAGCCGCACATATTTAATATATCCTTGTATCACAAGTAGCGTATGGTATAACAGTCGAAAACGTGTTCCGGGCGATTTTGTTTTTATTTTATTTTTCATTATTGTATTTGATATTTTTTTATTTTTTTTATAAAAAATGGTAGGTAAATTTATTTCTCATTTGCATGTTTGTTTGAAACGAAATTCAGGCTATTATAAAAGATTACACTTGCCTTGATTTGTATTATATCTAACTGTACCCTACACCACTTGTGGTACAAGAGTATATTAAGTTAGTACGCACCTATGCACCACCTAGAAGGACTTCAAATAGAAACATCTTTCATTGTACCGATCGCACCTGTGTGTCCGTCTGTCTGTCGCCTTTTATTGTGTTCAATCTGCAGGCGGTAATTTTAAAGATATATTGATAAAATTCGTTACATGGACTTCTTTTGACCCAATGACGGAGGCTATTGAGAATGGTTCTTATCGGATCATTTTTTCGATCATTCGTTATATGACGCTCGATTTGAAAAGTTTTATATATGAAAAAACAGTGTAAGTTTGGGAACATCGCAACACAAATCGCTTAGTAACAGTGCTTCGGCATTACAAACTTGTGCGAGTAGGGCAATTTTTTCAATCGCTAGTCCTATAACCGTTCCTATGGAAACTGATGCTTTATTTGATAAAAAGACCTAATTTTCAGCACTTCGTGATGGAAAATCTTTGGTAAACAATAATGTTCCATAAAACTTAACCTTACCGAATTTATATCTCGTAGGTCTATTTTTTTGCTATCATCGCACACAAGTAATTTAGGTCCCATTGGTCTATGTGCGCCAGGTGAAAGCAAGCCCTTCTACGGCGACATAGTTTGATTTGTAGTTGTTATGACGGATACAAATGAAATATAATAAAACCTTTGACAAGGAAATTAAGCTTTTCAAGATAGTTGACATTCTCCATCTTGACCATCCTCTAAAATGAAGGGTATGTCTTTACGTAAAAATAAAAAATCATTTTAGATGTATTATCACAAAATTGAATGAATGACTATATTAGGCGAAGTAGTGTAGGGTAACTACCGGTCGGACCATTTTGCTCTTACTTGTTTTAAGTTACATTATTCTATGTGATATAAATCTGTGTTTCGTATAAAACGAATTAACCGTGTTAAATGAAGGACACCTGCAAATACCTATCAACCTCAGCCTAAGAGTTGGGGTAAGGTATACAAAGCCAAGTTACACATGACATACGAGTGGAAATGGTTAATATAATGATGTAGTTCTTGTTTCTTTAATGATCTTTAGTTTCCTTGAAAGTTTTCATCCCTTAAAAATGATTTTCAATATATCTGATGACATTTTTCAGTCGACACCAAGTAAAACTCCCTTAAGTTTCTTTTCTCAAACTTTTCATTCAAATTTTCGACCCATTTCTTAAGCAAGTCATTTAAATGCTTCTTTTTGTGCATTACTCAAGCAAAAGTGTACAAGTCTGAATATTTTGTCTATAATCTACTTATAAAAACTTAAAAGAAAAAAAATTGTTTTCTAGTAGTTTGTCTTAAAATTCTCTTTCAAATTTATATCAAAAGAATATTAATTTACTCTCTACTGAGTAATGGAAATTATTACAAAATGTTAATTTACCGCCTGAAAAATGTGTTTAAATGTGTGTGTTGTAGGTGGGTAAATACTTAACAGAAAACGTCGTCCTCCAATACTTACCTCTTGTTTGGCTTGCCATTGTTTCATGGCTGACTTGTATTTCTCGAACTCATTACACCAGTGTGAGTAAATTTTCTGATAATCGTTTTTCTTTGAGGGCGGCGTGCATCTACCAAGAAATGAGGAAATTTATAAATAAAACGTTAACGTTACGTTAAAGAAGAAATTAAACGGAAAACGTTAACATTAGTAAACAGTTTAAAACCATCATTAATAAGAGGTATTTAGTTTAAACGAAAAGAAGAGTAATTGCTACGAGAATATGAGAGAGAGCGAGAGAAATGGATGGCCGCAACCTTCAAACACACCACGTGAGCTTTATATATTTTGTACGAAACAAAAGAAACAAAAAAAAAAAAAATTAATAAAAAAGCAACACAGTGTAGACTGACTGACTGCTCCGTAAAAGAAATAGAGGGAGAAATAAATATATTTGTTAAGGAAAAATGTTAACGGAAATGAAATGAACGAAAGGAAAGGCGTCCATAATTGCCTGGCAGTTTACATGGAAGAGAAATCAATATAAACATAAAAGTTACCGATGTTGACTACAAATTTACTCAGCGTACACTGTACACTGTAGGAGCATACACATCAAAACATGAAAAAAAAAAAAATATTACGAAACCCTTCATAATTGATAAACGTTGTGTTATTCTCTCTTTTGCCATTTTCCGATTTTTATTAATTAAAATTACATTTTACAGTCACTACTATATGTCGCGCTACACACTATTGACATCACACGGAATACGTACGTACGTAGAAAAGCTCAATAATTGCAATAGTTTAGCGAATATTCTTCTTCCCCTTATAAAGTCATATACAGAAAAGGTTCATAAGTCATGTCTTTATATAGTTACATAATTGTGTAATGTAATCAAAATTAAAAATTCCTTTTATTTTCCTTTCCTACTTATACTTACCTATGTGCATCCACGTTGACGCTATAACTGCACAGCAGTGTACCATCTAGATAACTGTCATAACGTCCACCATCTCCCTCGTTAATTGATATAATTACCAGACCACCCTCTGATGTTTCTATATACTTGGAGGGTGTAAAAATGATCTCGTAGCTGCAAGAGACCAAAACAGTAGCGAAATGGAAAAGAAAGCGAAATGTAATAAAAATTTTCAAAAAAAAGAAATGAAAAAATTGAAGAAACAAAAATCAATTTGTACAACTTTGCTGTGAATCTATTCAACTTGGATTGAATCACCGGCATCATATAGTAAAGTAGCAAATACAGAAAACTTCATATATCTTTAAAAATATTACGGATTCTTTGTACATGGGGAGCAGTAGATTTTAATATGCAATTCAATTAGTACCTTACTACGGGTGATGTTAGCGTACGAGAGTTATGAATAGAAATAAAGCTGAATAGAGGAAGCCGGACAAACCGAGAAACAGGATCTGGAAACTTAAAAATACCACGATTTCGTTTATTTCAAAGTCAATAGCGCTCGGTTTCGAAGAACATACGAAAGCTCAGCAAGTACTTCCACCACTGTTACTGCCACAACTACTTAGTGTGAGTCATTACTGCTGCTATCCCTGCTGCAACTACTCGTACTCTTATAACTACTTTGCATTAGTCATTATTGCTATTGTCACTGCTGCAAGTACTTCTACCATACTTAGTGTTGTAACCACTTAGTCATTAGTGCTATTATCACTACTGCGAGTGCGACTACCGTTATTACTGCTTAGCATCAGGAACACTGTTACTATTACGACAATTGCTGTTTATGTTACTACTGCCTCAAGTACTGCTGTTGTCGATGCTGCCACTGCCACTACCATTATAGTTAACGTTACGGTTACCACTGCTACCAATATTATCTCTTTCACTGTTGCTGCAGGCCCCGCAGTTACTCCTGCTACAGTACTTCTACTACCATTACTGCTACTACTGCTATTACTTCTATTCCTATCCCTACTACCACTGCCGCAATTGTCAATACCAGTGCTATAGCTTCTACTACGGCTATGATTATTACTACTATTACCATTACTATTACCACTGCCGCTACTCTCCGAGTACTGTATACATATATGAATCCCCACAGTTTAAGTTTTTTCAAATGTTTGTATCGCCTGTACGAAAATAGGCTTGAAAGATGGAAGAAAGCATAGGTATTCTTGGCTGGCTTGAAGGAACCGAATTAATTTAACTACACCGTTCCGTCCATCCATCTTCTTTTATATACATGATACCATGCATGATCCATAAGTATTGATACATACTCAGCATACGTGGGTATATAGGAGCTTCTACTATTAGCTTATAGTGTAGGTATCAGAAAATTCGGCCAAATCCATTGATAACTTCGGTCATATTTGAATTCGTTTTACGTTCGTTTTTATAATCATTTCAGGAAGAAAAATTCGATAATCAAATAGTTTGACTATGTGACTTTTCCTATTAGTCGTAGAAATTCAATCAAATAAACCGATTTTGTAAAATTTACAAAAATAAACTTTTGATTTTTTTTTTTCTTACCCTTACCTATCGAGGCACTTGGGCGTTTACAAAATGGTGGATGCTGTTTTCAGTGGCATACTATTGGGGACTACCGGCTATGCCATGGTTTCGGTTTCACCAATCGAACGTCCTTACGCCTATACCGCTTGCACTGTCGGTTTCTGTCATGCTATCGCCGGTCTTGTGAAGAGTTTAGTGAGCCAAAAAAATGTCACTAAGCGTTTCAAGCGCTTAACTTGCAGTTGTTTGGAAATAATGACAGTACCCATGATAAATATAGAGCTATATTTGAAATCGGAACAAAGTAACCCCTTGGCTTTGGGTCATGGTTTGTTTGTAGTTCCTTTAGCATTTGATGTGATAACGAAAGTAGCACCGAACGAAGAAGGAGATGAAATTGCTACACAGACTTTAAAGGATCTCACAATTTTGGGTAACATTATATCGTTGTTGTTTTTGGCTGCCAACGAAAACATTTCTGTATATGGTTTGATGGCTTTAGCCGCATTTACTGCTAAATACGGTGCCATACTAATGGACAATTTGCTAGCTGGTACAGGCGAAGGCACTAGTTTAGTAGCTTACGCAATTCTGTTGGGTTTAGTTCCAATGGCTCTAAGAAGCGGGTCAGCCGATTTACCGGCGTAATGAAAAATGCTTTTAAAGTTCCTTTCGATCTACCTTTTCAACATTGTACACAAAATTCAATAGTTATGTAAATCAAACGTTTTCTTTAAAAAATTTCATTTGAGTTCTCACATTTTATTTGGATTAAGTCTTTTTAAATACATATTATTTTATATTGGTGTGTGTGATGAAACTGCTTGCAGTTATATCCGTTCATATATACTGAAGGAAATTTATTGTTGGTATTTTGTGTGCTCGTATATGGTTCTTCATCGTTCATCTGTTACAATCTCTAGCATTGAGGAGAAAGCTCTCAATGACTTTAGTTGACTATTCAAAAATATGTATAAGTCTCATATTCGACGAAATCAGACAGAGCATTTTCTCTAAAGGCTTGTTTGCTCGTTTTTTCCAAAAACGAATCCCTCTTCCTACACCATACGTCAATTTTTTCTCGCTTTTTCTAGTACATGGCCATGTTCGGATTTTGCCTTCTATGAAGGTCAACGTAGTGATCAATGGATTTGAGATAATAAGGGTTTCCTTACTTTCAACATCAAAGAAATTGTAATAAATTTAGAAAATACTTCCATCAAAAATTTTCCAACTCATAGTCTACCTATTGGCAAAATCGATTTGACTACTTAGAGAGTCAATATGTTTTGTAATTTTTTTTCTTTTTATGCCATACGGCACTTGTGTTACAGAGGTATACTAGGTTCCAGAAGGACCGTTGCATTGAGAAAGTGAGTGTGTCCATCCGTCCGTGTAATGTAATTGCCTTCAACCGACTGGTCGCTATGGTTGCTATTAGTGTTATTTCCATACAATTTGGTGTTTGGAATAGTCCAGATAAGAAAGGACCGCATAAGACTATTTTTTCGACCCCTTCTCATGTAACTCCTCATTTTAATAAGCCATCATATGAATAATTGTATTAAATAAAAAGATGGCTGGCCATAACCTACTATTGCTTGTTCTTATATTAAATTTAAAAGAAGATTAGTTCGTGGGTTCTTTTCTAGTGGGCAGAAAGTCGACACGTCTGGTTTCTTTCTCATAAAGTCGTTTTCATAAAGTCATTTTTGATACAACATTCTCGGTAAATTAAAACTACTATGACGACCTGCGATAAAATTTTGAAATGAGAAATTGGAAGGTTGGTGAAATCTGGAATTTCGCATTTTTGAACAACAAGGGTGCATCTCTGACTTGTACATAAAGTCGCAATTTCAAAAGCTTTTAAAAGTTAATTATTTTGAGTTATCAAATTTCTCCAAAGGATGGAAAGTTTTCTCCAGCTTTTGCAATAACTAGAAGCGTGAAAAAGCCACAGCATTATTTATTTAATGTTTTTTTTTTGTTATTTTTTTTGCTCCTCTTGGAGCACCCATCAGTTCAGGTTGCTTTTCACCCCATTTGCACGCAAGATGCCACTGACATATATTAGAAATATGTACTAGCATCAAGAGAAGCAAGTGCTCGCGAGCAGAGAAAACAAATAAAGTATAAAGGAAATGAAACTTGGCAAGTGTAAAAAGCGAAATGGGAAATCTTTTTCCCCAGCCATTGACTTTTCAACCAGAGAAGCAGTCAATAACATATTTTAATGTGTCAATTTATCGCTTTAATGCGAGTCAACATGCGACTCAAAAAGTTTTGCAAACTTTTTTACTCTCAAGTATTTTCTATTCTGTTCAATAAACTTATTGGATTATCTTTCTGAAATTTTATTATATTTAATGTGTCTTCCAATTTTCCTTTTACTTTTTCTGAGCAATTGGCGATAAGGGATAAGGGGATATGGGGAAAAAGACAAAAAAGGTAAAGCATTTCAGTAGAATTCTAGCATTCATTAGAATTTGTGTTGCTTTCATATTTAAAAGAAAGCAAACTAAACCATTCCGTTTCCGTAGAGCTGTGAATTTATGTCTTATGTAACAGCTGTTGTCTCCAAGGATTTAGAAGAAGACAGTAGCATATAAAAAGTAACTCAATATGGGTATGTATCCCTGTGCGTGTGTATGAATTCAACTCCTCTTTTCTCTTCTTTTGATAACAAAAAAAAGTGCTTTTCGTGAAAATCCAGAAGCATGATATTACTTTTTTTCTGGGTTCTGTTTAGTTTATGACTAATAACTTATTATTTTGGTGGAGAGTTAAGGTCTTCCCTTCATGCCGGTTTCTATTAAATGGTTTCGGTACAGCTGAAGTAATATTTCGAAAGCGTTTTTCCTCCCTTCCATAAGAACAAATTTTATTGTCTTAAAAAACATATCATCTGCGTGGGTTTGTGTTATAAAAGAAACGAAAAAAAAAAAAAATGACATGATTTTTTTTCCAAAAACTGTTTTAAAATGTCTGCGGTATCATAGCAAATGCTTGCATTTCTCTCACCTGAATATTTCACAAAAGCGAGAAAAAAAAGAAAAGCAATGCCGGTTAGTAGGCAAACGGTGGAACGATATTACAAAAAGGAAATTAATTTAAATAACTAAATTCTAAATCTGAATGCGTAGCAAGCAAATTAAAGTCCGTAGATGATAAGGGTTCTAGTCCTTAGCAATGTAATGTGAAGAAATTGAAAAAAGAAAAACAAAGGAAAACAATGTAGTGGAAGGCAGACAATCATTAAATACACTACATGATTTCGCTTACCGCAGTTACCCATATAAAGAAGTGTTATATGAGAAGTGGTCGCACAAGCGATCCAATCGGAAACACTTTCAATGGCGTTCGTCCAGTGTACCAAATTCTAGACAAATAGCTCGAGAAGTGTACTCTTGAGCGTTGTTGTTGAGCACAAGAATACAACAGGGACAGACGAATAGACCCACTTCCTGAATCGATCGGTATAACAGAAGCCAGGTGTAGCCTAAGTCATTCTGGGTGTTGTGCCATTATTGACATAATTTTTTATATAACGACATTTCAAAATAAGGCGTAATATGGAAAGCGGTTGAAAAACCCGTCTGATACCAACCACTTTTAATTGCCTTCATAGCGTATCTGTGTACCAAATTCCATTTAAATGTTGCGAAATTGCGAAATGTAAGTCGAACACAGAGAAAAAAGTAGACAGACAGACAGACAAGCTTAGATCAATTCAGAAAATGGTTCTGTTAAAAAGAGGCGGGTCTATTTCCAGTCGTTCTACGTGTTGCACACATCCGCATACACTTAATATACCCTTGTTCAATAATAAAGATTTTCCCTTTATGCCAGATTGTGTTACATTTTCTTTGCTACGAAAGATACTTAAAATCTTGCTCCTGTTATTTTATTTCCTTTTAAAAATAAATACTTTATTATAGCAAAGTGCCGCATCTTGCTTGCCTATTCTATACCCTCGGCTACATCCACACACAATTTAGGAAAAAGGAATGTTTTTCGATAATGATGTTTAGTTAAAATCTTTCACAATTGTTTCCCTGCCGCTGATTTCACAAGCACGTTATTTAGCCTTAAAAATATAAAATGAAAATTTAGGAATATTTTCCTATTGACTACACTTTCACTGTATCGATAAATGACACGATTATAACAAATCATTATTTTTAAAAGATGTTTACCTAACAAGACTCTACAAGCAAACATTCCTAACGCTTTAAATAAAAAAGTAATGAAAAATTTTCTTTTTAAATTTGCGAAAACTCTCTACAACAAGTTTCTTCAACTTTTTGGCTTCGACTTACTGGTAATTGAAATTTAGTAATGCTTTTATGGTAGCTCGAGTATATATTGTGATTTTATTAATTATCTCCAAAATATCGAAAAAAAGCTCACAGTTAAAGCAATCAAATTGCCTTTTATTGTAGACTCATACGCTTTATCACTTTCGACACTTTTTTTTTGCTAATGTATACCTTTCTATGACAAGCGATGCAATTTATAAAAAATGGGTTAGTAACTGAGATATGCAAAACAACTAATTCCTTGTTCCGATTTGTATTTACTCTGGAACAATCTTTGTATTTTAATTTTTAAGTCAGAGCACTCCAAAAACACTCGCTCGTGGATACCCAGACAGGCAACATTATAGATGCATTATGAGCTAACAAAATTAGTAGATTCTTAGCCTCAAGTAAAGTAACAAATTATTAGATGGCAATGACAATGCAATGGAAGTGTTAAAGCGAATATGATTTCTTCACAGTCAACTTATTAGAAATAATTCTTCGAAAACATGCTGAGAATTCGTTATGAGACCTCAATAATAGTAGATATCACTTCAATTGTTTATTTAGCTGGTTTTATTCTTTTCAATTTACAAAAAAAAAAAAAAATAATAATAAATATCTTCCCATTAACCTACCGTCCTTTCTCCGTTGAATGATGATACCATCTGACAATTTTTTGCCTTAAAACTTGCGGCACTTTTACAAAACATGACAAATGCAACGTTTGGCCATATGAAGCTGTTATACGTTTCTTTAACACACTTGTATCACATATACCAGATGTTTCGTTGGCAACATCCTAAAAAATAATTGAGAAGAAAAGAAAAAGAAGAAAATAGCAAACAATAAAGAGAAACAATGAGCAAAAAACATTTATTACACTTGACAACTTCGATATGCATGTTGAGTAAGAAAGCATAAACAAGATTATAAATATATGTACACATAAGCGAAATATGTACATATATATGTATTCATACACATATACATACGCGTTTATAAAGTGTCAAATGTTACTAAAAGAAAAATGTTTTGCTTTGTTATTTATGCGAATGTTATGTTGGCGTATGCAAAACAGACGTACACATATGGATACTCACCTGCAGTAAGCCCAGTTGATATAATTTACAAACGCCCGCCTCCTTATCCCAACCACAATACGGATCTGCCACACAACGTATGCACGAATCATAACGTCTGGTGCACATGGCCAAGTCAATTTGTTTTACTACATGATCAGTGGCCAAATAAAGTGAACCGGTTTTCTGACTTATACCCATCTCCTGTATGGGTTCATTGTACGCCACTTCTAGAATATCCAACAAATTGGAATGTCGTCTTCCGTACCGTATAAATTGTACAATTTTATATATATTGCCGGTGGAGGTGCCAATGAAATATACCAAATATTCCTGATTCAATTTATCAATGCGTATCCTATGCAACAAAGGGAAAATGAAATAAGGAAAATAAATTTATTTATACAACGAAGAAACAAAAAAAATTATAGAGAAATAAATAAAAACAAGTCAGAGAACGCTACCATAGCTTTTGGGCGACTATCGCAAACACTTCTACATCAGGACAAAAATATGTATTAAGTCTGCGTAATGCTGACTCATAATTTTTGATATCAACCAATTAGTCATTTAGAATCCCTGCTCTTTAGGATTTTATATAAACGGCTTGAAGCAAAGCTATTGTAGACTCTGCTAAAACGTCCGCTTAACGGCATTTCCCGCAGCTTTTCCGCCTGCAAACGAAGGAAGGACGAACAGACGGACTTTGCTTAGGTCTATTTATTGATTAAAGATGTAGATGTTGTCAAGACTAAAAATGGTCTCGCATAGGGGGGTCGTATTTCAATTGTTCAAGTATGGTGCCAGGCTATACGTTCAGTGCTCTCACATCGTAAGGGCTAGCAAGACAATCTCAGTGGAATCAGTAGTTTTTCGACAGAGATCTGAGAAGGTCGGCCGCAGTAAGTGTTAAACGAAAGTTATTAAAGCAGTCGACATGAACGGACGCCACGTGAACGCTTTCTTAAAAGGATGTCTAAAGTGTGACGTACGGCACAATATAGAGGTTAAACTAGCGATAATCGTCGGATGGAAGCAATTCATAGCGATAACGTCGAAAAATCGTAACAAAAATTTCGGATATCAATCGTGAGAAGACAAAAATGTAAAGAAAGTCGCTTCGTTTAAGATAAATTTAAAATTGTATGCTATGGCGAGTTAACTAGTGTTGACCGATTGACATCTCTGTCCGAACGGCAGATCTTCGATCCCAGAAAGTACAATAATCATACGAGCATGCCGCGAGAGTCCCACGAGAAGAGTCACGGTTGAGGAGTCTTCACAATTTATGTCCTGAAATATATTTTTCTTATTACAACCCATAAAAATTATCGTCCTATCCAAGATCATGTATCCCCTATATCCTAGAGCAATTATATCATCTTTTTTTCTAAATATGACCAATCGCTCAGGGGATGTGTAAAACAGTAATAGCTAGAAAGAAGTGAGTAAAAAAAAGACATGGAAAGTGGCTGCAGTCTAATGGGTGTATGGGCAATGGAGGGGTGTTATGCATTTAATAACTGATAGCTCACTATAGCTACGAACGAACTAAGTTTTATCTCGCTAGGAGTTAAACCAAGGAACACCGGCTAGGAAGTCGCGATTCTTATGTGTCTCCGTGCGTCCTCCCTATACGTATTGCTTTAGAATTAGGGAACACAGCTACGACCGAACTAGCACCAGCGCGCTGCGGTTCAAGCCCTCGAATATCAGCTTGGTAGTCGTAGTGTAGTTTTAGAATCTGGGTAGCAGGCCCGTTTATTCAGATGCTAGATATGTACCTTGCATAACCTGTAAGTAAAATTTATTAAAACTATGCCTTGGTTTCATTACAAAGGTTTTCTTCGGTTGAATCGCATCCGAGCTGACAGTTGACTTATTCCTCGATCTGTTGAATAAAGTGAAAGGTACGTATCCCAACCTGTGAAAGTGTTATCTCTATTTGTTTGTCTAGACGATCTCCAGAAATACTTATTTGCAGACTTGGATGGAGTCCTTCGTTGATGAATTGAATAAATTTCCAGTTATCTTCAATATTTAATTATAGGCCTTTGCTTATCTGGTGTTGTTTCCTAGTAAATTTTTTATAATCTCTAAAATGTTTTTCTTTGAATGTTATCCGAATGCTGTTGCAATATAAATTTCGGGAAATAAGGCTTAGCTTACATTTAAGCTAATGATGAAAACATACTTGCAGATAAGATATTTGCGTATTTAAGTTGACTGAAAATCGAACCATTACTCTTCGAATAGCCTAAGAGGAGATCCCTTTTGCTTGTGTCTTCTTTTCTTTTTTTGTTTTTTTTTTGTTTTTGGTATTCTTTATATTGCTACATTCTTGCAGCTTATAGCGAAAGCTGAAAGTTTTATGTTCTACACCTAATACGGGAAAGAAAACAAAAACTATTTATAAAAGTTTTTGCAATATTTTCTCTAAATGCTTGAGATACTTTAGAAGAATAACTTGTATACTATACACACCATCATGGCTTAAGTATCTAGAGGGTCTATTGTTATTGTTATTATTCTTACGTTCGTATACTATTTTAGGTTTTTTTTTTCTATTTGCTTTTTTCATATGAATAGACGAAGGTTGTGGTCTTGGTTGCTCAGTCCGTGGTGCCTGCGTGTGTGCGTGCTTTTTTTCTGGCAGGATGCTTTGATGGTTGTATAGCAAATGCAAAACAACTCTGAATACACGAAACAATATTTAAGAGCATTTAACGAAAAAAAAAAAAGAAAAAATGCAAAAAAAACATTTCCGACATAGTTTCAAAATTTTTTATACACTTTACCCTGAAATGGATAAAGTGTTAACTATTTCAGTCAGCTTGTAACACACAGACCTAAGTAAAGGGTGCATTTTCTTGATTAGCGTAAAATGTCAAAACGATTTCATTATAGCTGTTCGCCACTCAACGGAAATGATAAGAAAATTTTCGATTTCTTTTTTTTTTCCAAATAACTAATGGCTTTGAGGAAAGTACACAAGAAAGCGCAGTCCTATGAGACACCAAAGTAGCATTTTAGTTGCGTCGATACGTTGTTATGCGATGAGTATCTAAAGTTCGTCCTGAGAGATAAAACCTGTTTCCCCTATATGTTGTGCTTCAGTTTTTAGAAAAACTCCACAGAAAATCTGTACATATGTTTATTTAGGTTCAAGTTTTCTATTAATATTTAAATAATATTTTAAAACTTTGAATTAAATGCTTTCAATACATAAAAGTTTTTATTCTTTAAGTTTTTTAACTTTTCTGCCTTAATCCTAATTCATATACGAAGAGCCTTTGAGTTTATTTCGTGCTAGGATTCGCTATAAGAGTACGTGTGCGGATTAGGGTTAATTTTCATTTTGCTTATACTTACTTGTCCACCACCAGTTTCGTTAGAATTATATCACGTTTGTAAAACACTGGATTGCCGAACTCGTGATCTATTGCTTTGTCCATCAAAGGATGCTTGCGTATGAAATTCAATACAGAATCGGGTAGACCTGAGGTGTCGTTAACACATGTACCCGGTCTGGGTTCGGGTACTTTCGAATTCAATACCGGTAGCCAAGCTGAATTTGAAGTCGCTTGCTCTTTAAATTTACCTGTCAATGAATAAGAAAAGTTGAAAAAAGATCAATTAGAGAAAACCAAGAATCTATTATAAAGCTATGAACCATTAGCTGTGCTTGTCCCTGCAAACACAATGTAATTATTAAGTTTTTCACCTAATCTTCAGTTAGTCTTAAGTTAGTTACAAAAAGTTTTTCTCGAGCCTGGCTCCTTAGACCACTCGGCCACACTGACTAGTATTCAAGGCAAAGAACTTCGTGTTCACAATGAACCTTTTTGTTCAACACAGTGAATCATTTGTTATTGATTTGCCGAATTGTAGAAGAAGCTAGTTACAGTTGCTTCTTTCTCAGTTATTCTTACACATGGGCTTCTAGTCGTAGGCAGTCGTTCGACTTGTCGAAATGCATATGCATTCCATCATCGTTCGCCAATCAAGCTTGTTTTATTATAATAAATCGGAAACGAAATCAATTCCACACCTAACCCTCTTTTTCCATTTCTTGTTGTTCAGAAAGGGATCTGATTTGTCTGTCCGTTTCATTTTCTTTTGTGCAATCCACAGGCCGCAGTTTATGAGATATTTTAATACAATTTGATCCTTTGGCCTGTTTTGGTTCAAGGACAAACACTATTGTAAATAGTTCGGATCGGACCGCTGTTTTACCTTACCTACGTTACAATACCTTATTTTGCAAAGTCGTTACATGAATAACTGTTAAGTGGTGTACAGCATTTAATGAATGAGGAAAGAGAGAAGAAATAAGGAGACAAAAACTTAGAAATTCTAAGAATTTCGAAAACGGAAGCTAGTTGGATATACATTTAAATTTTATTGCCAAAGTTGCCAACGTAACAAAATTTTCCTTTAAACACCAAAAGTCAAATTGGTCTTTAAAACCAAGTCATTCGAATGCACAACGCCACGTGAAGTAAGACAAATGAGTCTCCAGTTAAAACTGTGAAAAGTACGTAAACACTTCTTGCGTTCTGCAAAATATTGATAAATGATCACTCAATAATTAGTGGGATGACATATAGAAGCTTCCGTTTTTGAGGAATCTATACGATTTTTAAATAGTGCCGCGCATTAAATATTAAATGTGTCAAAATTTCATAACATCCCGACCACTGTTTTAAAAGTTGTAGTTACAGGCATCCTAGGAGCTTATTGAGTGGAGTATTAAGCCGCTAGCTCCGCATCCTTAGATCAGTAACGTGTGCACAACTACCATAACGTGCTCTTCCAATACTAGCAAAAATAATTCATTAGCATGCATTACCAAACCCTCCTATCTACGCCTCACTTATTTTCGATGCAGTCAGTTTTAAAGATCAGCGTACATGCGAGAAAAACTTCCCGATAAGAGGGAATAGTAAGTGATAGTGAGTATTCCACGCATTGAACTTTGTGACAAGTAATTTTTAACTCATTTCACATATGAGCAAAAGGTACAGAGAATTTATTGACATAACTACTATTTCGAAGGTTAAAAAAGTCTTTCGGCAAATGTGAACCACCGCAATTATTACTGAGCCTGGAGCAATGAAGAAATTTTCCTTTGTGACCATCACAGTTTCAGTTATGTATAATGGCTGAACTCAAAATTGTGTGGATTCTGTTAGTGGAAACATCTGAAGATCAGTTTCTAAAAATAGGTTCTAAGTTGTTAAAGTTTTTTTTTTAAATAAAATTGCCCGATATAAGGGCATATCCCACTTACGTGTTGCACAGTGACGCTTAGAAAGAGGTAAGAGAAGGGAAAGATATTCGAAGGTGCTTGGGTCTGCAACCAACCGGTGATTGCTATGCCTTTACTGGACCTGAGTCGGCACTTATTATAGCCACGACCGAAAGAAACTGCACAGTACACTGACTTGGTAATCGTGGTGCCTACCCACCCGGCTACTCACGCGGAGAGTCTGAACCGTTAACTTCAAAAATATTACGAAGGGGCATACCAGTGCGCTGTGTTAAAGAAAAAAATCCGAAAATTCAAATGAACTTAACAACAGTGAAGACGTGGCAGAAACCATTAGCAATCGAGTACAAAACGAATACGATCTCTTGCTTGTATGCTTCTTACGAGAACTTAGCCTTATCCTGTCATGATTAGCAAAAACAAAGCATGGATAATAGGTGAAGATTAACACTGTTTGCGCAACTTTTTCTGGCCAAACGAGGTAAGTCAAGCATCTTACAAAAGCGTTTGTTAACCACAGTCGGGTGAATTGAAGGCAGGCAGCAGAACTGTTGCTGCATTCCGTTATGTGCATTTCTCCTTTGCTTATTTTTTTTTCTTAATATTTAATATTTTAAATAACTGGCGCAATCTGTTCGCGCTTTTTATTTGGGTTATATTGTCAAACTTTTCTTTTTCTCGCTTTATGGAATATAAGCACAATAATTTGGTTATATAATTCATCCTCCTTCTTCCTACTTATTTTGCTGTTAAAGTTCCTTACGAGAACAATAAAAGCTTAACATATTGAGGTCAACATTATTTGCAAACAATTTTTATATACAGAGCGGCATACGTACGGATTGACACTTTTTTCTTTGTTTTTTTTTTCATTGCTCCAACATCATCATTAAGTTGTTTAAACACATGGATCGCATACACTTTTTGTGTTTTACGACAAAGTTCACGACAACTTCCATGTATGTACGTAGGTGTATAGAGTATGCATGCAATGCTTAAAGGCGCGTGTATACGTACAGTATGTAGTTTCGTATTTAATAAAAAATACTTTTATGCGTGCGTAGGTATGAATAACATTTTAAGCTTCCATTGCTGGCATATATGATTTCCGTTTCCGTTTTCTTTTACCCGTAAATATATTCTATTCAAAAGAAAAATTTCATTTTATTTTATAGTTTATTCATTTATTTATTTATTTCTTGTTGTTTTTTTTTCTTTAGCTTACTGTTTTTTTTTTTTTTTTTTTTTATTTTAAACCCACCCACCTACACGCCTGCATAAAGATTACGGAAAGTAAAGTATGTGCATTTATATACATATTTATGTATATATACTTGGCTTCCTCGTCTTTTGGTTTATATATGCATGCCTTGTAATGTGACTGACTGTGCATGCATTACCCCAAGTTTTTATGTTTGTTTACTTGCATGCTTGCATGCAAATTTAAAACATGATGCATGGAGTGTAAAAAATAATAATATATTCATGTGCACATATCCGAATGTAAGTAGATATATATGTATGCCTCAACAATGTTTATGTATGCGTTTGTATAAATTTAAACACGTGTAAGTGTCACACGTGTACTACACATCAAATATATTTCGTTTTGGTGTGTTTTCGTTTTTTGTTGTTACTCTTGATTTTTCATCTTCCTCTCATATGCAGCGTTCTCGACAAAGACGTCAAGTATCCGCATACATACGTATATATATATATAGGGAAAGATATAAAATGCATAAAATCAAGTTTGTTTATATGTTTATCTTATGTTATGTTATATTATGTAAGCATCTAAACAACGTTTACTACATTGTTTTACTAACAGCTGATTACATACATGTACTGCGATTTAGTATATAGTTGAGCATGTAGTCTTCCACTTGGTTATAAATGTAAACAAAATGCAGTCGTGTAGCGTCGTGTGGAACAAATTTAAAGCTTTGCGGTCATCACTTAATCCTTCTAATCCGATATCCGTAATCCATAAAGTAAAATTTACTAAAATATTTTTACATTAAAAAACGCTCGTCAACAAAACCTCGATTGATTGATTGCTTTTGATCATGTTGATGAAGTGCACTCTTCTGCAAAATCAACATGTGAGAGATATTCACGGGCGTGGCTTCACTTCGGAAATTGACATTGATCGAAGAAGACCTTTGCATGTGAAATGATTCCCAAAAACGTAACGTGTTTCGCATAAGTGGATTGCGTCAGTTGTTCTCGTTGACTTGACAAACCAGGCAGAATTCTGAACTTCTGAAGTTGATCAAAGAAAACCGTTACATGTGAAATGATTCCAAGAACGCAACAACCAAAAATTCTGAGTAATTCTTAGAGTTCGGATGAAATTCGATGTTTTCGCTCATTGCCATCTTATAGCGTGCACGTCTTTTCGTTTGCTCTCTATTGTTGTTGTTTCACTACAATGAAATTCTAATGACCGATAGAGCAAATATGCAAACAAGTGACCTTGATATTTACTTTGCATAGCGGACAACTGCTGTTTATAGCATTTCTTGCAACAAAAAAGAGGTAAAAGTGAAACAACGTAAGAGAAATGGAGACAATCGTTTAATATCAAGAGCAAGGGGAATGTAATAAGAAGGATAAAGTCCGTCTAAGTTAGTAATCGTCAAAGGGTAGACGTATCCAGTGTGTTTGTGTGTTCCTGTTTAAATCGTATGTGAAATGTTATTGTTGTGTTTTTTTTTTATTTATATCATAAAAAATCTTTATGGTTGGCTTGAGTATTTAGTTATTGGCAATTTGAAGAGAACAAGAAGAACAAATAGTACCAGCGAGAAAATTGTATTTGGCTGGTTGTGGACCTTTTATACTCATATAGCTTACCTCCTACTCCCCAACCCGACCAGCGACTTTACACTAACCGACAGATGGACAGAGAGTCTCTGCGTTTAACGCCTGCACCTGCCTTGACGACTTAATCAGAATCGGATAATTCACAAGAGATTTCCATCACCCCCTAGTCCACTAGACAATCCTGCATGTGAGAGGGCGTATACCAAGGCTGGATTGGCAAATGTGAAAATTTAGGAATGGTCTAAACCTTTCCTTGGGTGCAAAGCGAGGCCCATCATGCTCATTTTCACTGAACCAATTTCTACTTAAGCTTCCTCTAAAGGATCGCCCTTTCTACCAAAATGCATCACAGAGTTGTTGCTGTAGCGGCATGGTTGATATAGACGACAAACGGGCAGACGGATATGCTTACATTTATTGGAAATCTAATGCTGATAAATAATACACAGTGGACCACCCTATAACATGGCAGACTTTGTCCGCGTTGTATAGACGGGCGTTGTACGACTCACTAAGGTTACTTGAGCCTTTCCCAGCGCAAACTATTAACTTAGTTGTTATATTTGAAATAACTTTAATCAGGCTTAAGACACTACATGACAACACCTTTTAAGGCCGTTGAATAATAAATGTATTCTCCCACAAGTGGGAAAGAGAAGGAGAGAGAAAGAGAGAGAGGGGAGTATAAGAAAATGTTTCATTACCTATTTTCTCTCTCATTCCTTAACAGGGTTATACAAGACACACCAAGCGTGTTATACGGATGCGGCCACAAATTATTCCGCCGTGTTATAGGAATTTGTTTTATCCCAGCTACATATTTCAAATGGTTCTTAAGGCTTCCTTCTACGCCCTGCAAATGTCTTGAAAACATGAATATAACCACCATCTTAATTAGTCAATATAAGGAATCAAGAACATCTGTGTACTGCAAATAAAAAACATCTGTTTACACGAAAGCGAAGGTTTCCTACTAATTGTGTTTCAATGCCTAAACTACAAGCGTATAAATGAAAGCAAGAATAGCGAAAAATTCTGCCTGAATACTCAATGAAAGTGTTCGACCGTTAAAAGTGATAGAAATTCAAAAAGAGAAACGATGATGATGGTGGAAGACATTCATTTGCGTTTGGCCTTCCAGCGAGAACTAAGAAGTTGTAATAGCACACCTATCTACAAAGGCTGTTTGTGGTATAACAGCAATTTGAAACCTTCAATAGGAACGTTTTATTTAACAACGACTACGACAACATGCCGATAATCAATCTGCTGCAGCTTAACTTGCAAATGTACAAATTCATGAGCAAGCGTTAATTATACAGATTGCTCGGGGACATTTGCGAGTGCTGTTTGTATGTAGGACCACGATCTATGTAATGATAGTGTCAATGTGAGGAGTACGGTAAAATCCTGTTTTTGATGCTGGACATTTTGGGCTTGATAGCAGCATTCATTTATTATTGATATCCGATGGTAGCATTAAACACTATAAGCGTCCATGTGAACAAAGACATACTTTAATGCTCTTTTCGCTACACTACATGCAACGGTTAAGATTTTCCTTTCTATTGGAAAAGCAAAAAACGATTTTTATTATATGACAGACGTGATTTACTATTAATAAGACATCATTGCAATGGTTGCGCTGAGATAGGAAAGGATACGTAACGGGAGGACGAGCTGTCAACATAACGAACCGAAACCAATCTAATCATACCTCCCTGTCTGTCTGTCTGCTCCTCTGTGCACTTACCTGCAGCAATCGTACTCCCAGCTGCAAGACTTATGATAACTGCTTAAAATTTTTTTACTCAAACTAGGACTGAAAATCGGCCGCTTTACTCGAGGGACATGCCAAGGTGCAACATAAACCAACGACGTATGTTTTCAAAAACAATAAAATAGTTATGACCGGCCACGCAGGCTTAATGTTATAAACAATCGCAATATTTTGTTTTCGCTTGTTTGAAAAGAAAGTTGGTGGTGAATGTAAAGAATATGGACAGGACCGAACTTATATAACATAAAAATTTATCAAAATTGATGGAACATGTTTACTCTAAAGTCACAAAGTAAAGATGATGAATAATTAAAAGAATAGTGGTTTGCGCTGTGCTTTCTGCCGCCGGGGTAGTAATTGTCGTATCTCTTGCCAGTTATTTTTAAAATGATTTGCTGGCTGAATAATTTCATCTTCCCTGTTCCTCATATGTCGATAAGCCATTGTAGGACGCGCTATACCATAATTAAACTGGTTGAGCAATCAGTTAATAAAGCTCATTGTACGGCATTGCCATGTAGCATATCCCGAGTGACGAAAGAAACTTTAAATATGATTTTAAAAAAATATGTGTAAATGGAAGGAAATTAAGTGTCTTACGAGTTGATACTATTAGCAACGTTATCGCATTACTATAAAGTTCACTTTATTGAACAGGTTAGCAAAATATGAAACAGGTAGATATGATCCGATGGTTTGTACAGAAATCAATCTCTGACAGATCGAGAACAAAACTGCTTCCTCTTTGTTTTTAAGCGAACCTAGTTGGATATAAATAATTTCACCTTCAATATTAATGAGCAAACTTTCAAGGAAGCAATTTTACAGAAAGAGATACATCAGGAATGTAAGAAAAATAATTTTAATCTGGCCAAAATAATAAATGGTTCACAAATTAAATCTTTTAAGTGTAATTGTTTGTCAGTGTGCAAGCATTTAAAATTTTAAATGTACTCTTTCCTAAACATGATTTTTGGAAAACCCTAGCACTGCAGCCGTACTCCAATAAATTCTGTTCTTTTCATTCGATATTTTGCAATATCTTTAAAACAACATTATAAAGAGAAGTACACAGGAGCTTCACAGGAGTTAATCTATTAACAAGTTGTCGCTTTTCTTTGATCGAAAGTTGGATGCGTATTCTCCCAAATCGAAATTCTTGCAAATTTAGCTATGCGCACATAGAGGATAAGATATAAAATAAGAGGATAATGACTGCGGCGTTGTCGTTTTTTGAAATTTTTCGAAAATAGCTTCTATTTGAATACATAAGTATATGCTTAACGACTTCATCGACTATTATTATTTTATAAACTTCTTCTTCCATCCCAAAAGAATTGCAAGAAAATTGCGCCCTTTACATCATCGTAAAAATCTCCAGCACAAGTTAAATTAGCTGTGACATGCATTGACTAACGCTAGTGTTAGCATTCCTAAGAATAATCTAGACTCACTTAAATGGCTCGTTTTTTTAAAGTTGGAGATCGGAAAGCAAACAATTGACGAATTTGCTTCCTAGTGGAAATTTTTAAGGCCTCAACCTTCCCCTTTCTTACCCCACACCACTTATGGTACGATGGTGTATTAAGTTTGTCCAGATGTAATGTAACATGTTGTTGTCATATGTTATTGTTCAGAACCATTTTCTGAATCAATTGAAGCTTGTCTCTCCGGCCCTCCGTCTGTCTTCTTCTCTTTATCTCAGCAGCAATTTTTAAATCAATTTAAATAAATTTGGTAGACCGATGCGTTTTGACGCATAATCGAACGCTACTGAAAATGGCTGGGATTGGACCACTTTTTCGACCACTTACCGCGTAACACCTTATTTTGAAAAAGTCGTTATATGAATAACCACAAAGTGTAGGGTATTCAATGGTGGACCGTGTATTTTTTACTTGTTTGTTTTTTATTTCTTCTCTTATATGAAAGTTCACATGTAGCTCTTCATATGTAGCTCTTCAAGCATATCTCATCTATTTAATTAACTTTAACTTTACTAAATTTTGTAGTTTTGCAGCATGTCTTGCAAACATTTTAAAATTACAAATAAACAAAAAAATCGTAAAACAAAATTTATATGTCTTTCTTCTTAGCGATTTAATTCCTAACATAGTATTCTCTGTTTCTCCTGAGCATATGTACTATCGTTTGTGTGTTTTTTCAAAAAAAAAAAAAAAAAACAAGAAAAAATTCTTGCGCCACATATATATACATATGTATGTTTTTTTTTTTTTGATCTTACTGAACATGTGCGCGCGCGGAATGCCATGAAAATATAAAAACTTCACTTTAGAAAGAATTATTGCAAGAGCAATAAATCTTAATACAAATACAAACGTGGCATTTAGCAATTTTCTTATACCCTGTTAGCGAAAAAAAGAAAGCCATATAAACATACTCCAGCACACAAACATATATCTGTACACTTTCGCCATGCACACCTTCAAACTAAATCCAAAGTGTTTGTTTTTGTTTTTTTTTTGCACTACTTTCGTACATTTTCATTTTTCTTCGTTGCTTCGTACGCTCGCTGCACTTACCTTCAAAGGCGGCATTAATGTCGCGTATATCGTAACTGCATACAGCTGAACCCATTATGCCATGCGTGTTGGTCGTGAATGTGGCGAAGAATTTCGTATCATCATGTGGCATTTTATACACCGATTGAATTTCATTGAAGTAAAACGGAAATTCGCTTGATATACTGCAATTGATGCGTGCCTTTAGATATGTGGCCCAATTTTGGCCTGTCATGTATTTACCGCCGCGATCATTTTTGCAAACTCGCGCTATACGCGAATAGATGGCCTTACCGCAGTTAATGTACTCGACTGCATGTTCACGAAAAAAGAAATACACATACTGGCCAATATCAAAGGAACCAACAAAATTTGGTTCTGAAAGAAGAGCAAAAAAAAAAACAGTTTGCTTTATATGATTAGATACATGACTTTAAGTAGAAAATCTTTCAACTTACTATCCAACCACTTGCTGTCATATTTAACAGTGCGCTTGAAATTATGCTCCTTACGGCCGGACGTGAAATTGTATAAATCCGAACGAAATATAACCGAATCAGCTTTTGTAAACTCAGCATTTGTACCCGAATACTAAGAATATGAAGAAAAGACATAAGAAATAAGTCACTAAACTACACATAACCCGTGGCGGATCGCGTGTACCTATCACCCGTGGGAAACACTTGAGAATGGCAGTGTTTTGCCAAATTCTTATATAAGCCGTTTGAGCAACGTTGACCAACTTTACGCTCATATTCACTACTGGGTAGCTTAAAAAGTACTGGACGGTTTTTATTCTGGGAGAGGGTACAGAAAGCGTAAGGGACTGTCATCTGATAACTTTGAAAGCAGTGCTCTATACGCCACTTTATAGAATGGCGTGTACGTTGTTCAGGCCAAACTGTTTTCCTTAAAAACTCTAAACATGCATCTGTTTTTTTCCAATTGTTGCTTTCTTAAGGAGCTGCAGCATAACAGAGCATCATCCCAATGCTTTTACGATTTAAGGAACTCTACTGTACGTAATTGTATGGAATGACACGTTGCGTTCTTTAGATCAAATTTATCCCATTGGAGACGTTACATATGCACCCACCATCTTGTAATTCTTACTTTCGGAAGGACAGACAGTATATTGGAGCTAAAATTTTTTCGTTGGAGGCGCTGCACATGCCTATCATTCTGTCATGGTTATTTTTGGAAGGCAGCGCTGCTTATCAGGGCTTCATTTAGACGCTCGCGTTTAAAAATCCTCTCCTCCATGTAACTATATAGGGTAAAAGGTAGGCTGTGTAAATTTGTTCGCATTGGAGGCGCTACACAGGCACCTATCACTTTGTAATTCTTGCTCTCGAATGTAACGGCGTCCATGCTTTTAACAATTTATTTAAAGAAATTACAGGTAAACCGCTTTAGATGCGTAAGAATTTCGAATTGTCGTGGAAGGCTAGCATTACGAAAATCCGATGCGAAACAATCGCGCCATAGAAATCGTCCAGTATGAAGAGACTATTTTTAAAACAGAGTCCAAGTCCAAGTCCAAGTCCAAGTTTAAACCTGCACAAGGTTGCAGTAATGGATTTAAGGCAAAAATTATTATACAGTACAGTGATTTCGTTAAGTTATTAAATAAGAGAAATTTTCAAATTCGTAGCGCTGATCTTGAAAGGCTCAATTCTTTTTAGAGATCCTATTTTGGCGAAAATGTCAGCCTTTCTCACGTTTACGTTAAAGAACTTTTCTCAACTTAATTCGGGGGAAGACATCGAATTAACCCAAAGAGCGCAGCACGCGAAAGCCAACGGACAAACACATGGCAAATAAATCGAAATAGAGAACGAAATTTAATGCTTAGTCGCATTCTGTGACACAAATTGAATAAACGAAATTAGTATAAACATAACCTCCGGGTGATAGTTATGAGAGTAAATTTTATTAATTTCATATGTAAACCAGACATAAACCGAATCTCTAAATGAAGAAATTAAATTTTCTTTACTAAAGAGAAAAACAGAGAAAAGAAAGCAAATAACAAAAAAAAAAGAAAAAAAATTGATTTGAAAACGTACCAAAGCCGGCAGACCAAATGGATTTCCTTTTTCAACGTAAACTGCCGTCGAATTATCAGCCGGATCATAAGGGCATTTACCAATACCTAAACCAATGCCAGGCACGTATTCGGATCTAGGTAAATGTGTTAAGTTTGCCTAAGGTATAACAAGCAGGCAATCAACCGACCAGCAAAACAAACGTAACGAGAAAAACGAGAAAGAATAGAAAGAAGAAAACAATAATCACATTAAAGGCTGTCTATATAAAAAAGCTATTGTGTATTAAAGAGTAATTTTTGTTTTAAGGACCGTATATGGAACGCTTAAATAGAAGATTTACTTTTCAACTTTTTCGTTAATTTCATAGGTTTTTTTTAATAAATGAACTTTTTTTTTTGGTTTTAGTTACGATTTATAATTTTGTATAAATTTATGAAATCTTCAAACATTGACCTTTTTATCGAAATTAAACTTGCTCTAGGACACGTCGCTCCGCTTGTGGAATATTAATTTAATAAACACTATATCTTAACGTAGTATTAACCTGACATTAGTTCCCTAAGCTTATTGCTGGTGTATACGTACGTAACTTGGATTAATACACACACACACACACACACACATACACGTACACCTACTCATATATTTATACATACATATATTGTATTCGTCATTTAAACACCTGCGTACGTATATTTAAGTTACACTCAGCTTATAGGAAAGATGTATGTACCTAGTTAAGCAAGTTTATTTCTCATGCATATACACACACACATATATATATACATATATATATATATTATATAGACTTACACCTGCTTACTTACATTTATCACATAATCTTTGGGATTGTGTGCATTTGTACCACAAACATATAAACGTGTCCCAGTGTCCATGGGTTGTATTACACGTATGTGATTACGGCATTCCACCTTCTTCAAGGCAATTGAGTCAACGTCGTAAACAGCATCACGTAATCGCAGCACGAAAGAAAAAACGTAGAAACGACAACAAAATAAAACAAACAAAAAATAAGAAAATAAAATAAAAAAGAAGAAAAGGTATTTTAAGAAATAAAGGCAGAAAAACGAAGAAAACGCACCCATAAGTTTTAGTTTTTTTCTCTTTTCTGTATTTTTTTTTTTTTTTTTTTTTTACTCAGGCTATTTAATATTAAATTTAATATAAAATGCTTTTAGGTCGATCGAAAAATTTGAATTTACCTCACGTTTGCCTTTTGAGACACAGCTTAATATATCCGAACCAGAAGGCTCCAATATTAGAACATCACGCTGTAAAATTTAAATATAAGAAAAAGAGTTTGGCTTAATCGATACCATTTAATAGTAAATTAAGAAAAGCGATAAAACTTAAGGTTCGTGCAAGCAATAAACTCTAAGTGAGTTTACCTTCTTTGCCTTATTTACTTGAATTCATTGACTCATAAATATGATCTTTATACATCCATTGTTAGTTGATTTTCATTTGATTAGATTATCAACTGATAAGTTAAGCTGAGAAATCGTCCATCGAATTGCTCGCCATAAATGCAAAAGCGAAACCTCACCAGAGCTACATTGAAAATATTGAATACTTGGCAAGTTTTCCATTAATCACTCAAGCAAATTATCAAAGGCACTAACTAACTAAAGTTAAAAAGTGATATGCCGTTCAATACCGTACGGAGCGAGAAATACCAAAGACAAGTTCACTCCGCCTTTACTTTGTGCTTTATATTCTAAATATAGAGGAATTAGGGATTCATCTCGTATACGAAAAGCATTCAAAGATGAAAGCTTTTCAACTGTTAAGTTAGTTTTAACCCCAAGCCTTACGCGTGTATCAAATATAGTCTATATCCGCACAATAAGGTACGTTTGTGTACAAAATGACGTATTCATCCTTGGAAATCAGTTCCATTGTCTGCATTGGCTTGATAACACATCAATAATATCGCTTGTTAACAGTTTGGTTCGGAGGAAGGAATTTATAGCGGACAACACCACAATGTCGAGGAAAGCTGTTAACATCGTCTTGATTTGTGAGCGATTTTCGAACGGGTGTTCAGTTTTCCACAGTAATCGTTTCATTGATCGATTGTTTCCACGTCGTATGCATAGATCCAAGTTTCATTTCCTATAATAATGTGTTCCATAGCTACTCCAAAAACCTGCACATAGTAAAAATCGGAAAAAATACTTTTTGTGTGTTGATGCTTTGTGGTATCTCGCATAAAATTATGGGCTGAAGGGGCTATATGCAGGGCAGGATAGCCCAAGATGTAACGTGTAACGGTATTTGCTAGAGCGGGAGAGGGCCTGTTATAGTTGAACTAGCTAGCTTTGCATCGACAGTCTGGCATTTTGTTAACATAGTATACAATAGTATTCCGTAGATGATCAGAGCAGATTAGGTGATAGACTAGGTATAATAAGTTTGCGCTACACAAAACCGATATTTAAGCTAAACAAATGTACTCCTTTTGAGTGATTTCGTCCTTTGTTTTAATCGTTAGCCCTGTAGGCTGTAGTGGTTTTTACACACGTGAAGAAGGAAAAGTCGGAAGAAGGGCACAAAAGTGTTGCTAAAATGGAATAGTTGACTAGACGAAAGGATAAATAAACAAGAAAAAAGGATTTGAAATAAATATAAATAGGGAGCCATAGGAAAAACAAAGGTTAAGGTAATTCACACATTCGGACACTTGGAAGATTTGACCTCTAAACTTTTCTAGACTTGTATTAAATATTTTGCCACGGTTTATAGTATATAAACCAAAAGCAGTTTCTAAACTCATGGCTAATGGCTCAGAGAGTAGCTGAAGAACGTCGTTGCAACATTTTCCATATATTTTTTGGTTTTTAGTTAAACCTACGTACATATGTTATACGTTAACACCTTGCACTATTTCGGTTTGAATCTTTTTCTTTCTCTCGGCTTTTTGGTCTGTATTTCGCTCGTGCTGCTGTTATTTCAAGGGCGGGGTTTACTACACAAGGCCGAAGTTTTTCCTTCTGAAAACTCAACATATCCTGATTTTTGACATATTCCCTTGCTGTTGGTAGAGTTTCCTTGCGATGATTCCAAAATACTATATACACCCAGCTGAAGCCTTTATACACATTCGGTTTTATCGTCACTGTTAAGTCAAAGGTTCTTTTGAGTACAGAACTCGCCAAAAAAAGGAAGTGCAATGCGCTTTCCGACACAACGCGTTTTATTGCGTAAGATGCTTGAAGAGAGTACGAAAAAATTACAGTTTCATTCACTACTTTAAGTAATAGCTACGGCCGCTCTTTCTCGGAGAACAGCGAAAGAAATTAATTAATTTATTAATTTATTAAACTAACAAAATATTTAACAAAACCTTATTGAAAATAACAAATAATCCTCGAGTAATAGTTTCGGTAATTAACTTTAGTTTAAATGTCACCAGAAAATGTTATGTTTCTTTCGTTTTATTCGCTCGCTTATACTTGCGTACATATATCAAGAGATTACTGATATTTAAACACATCTATGTGCATCTATGTTACATGGCATGCATGGTATGCATGCATGTGGGTAAATGTAAGAATTTCGTAAGTAATGATGTCTAAATGACTTCCTTTTCCTGTTAGTTTTCGTATTTTCTTTCTTTTTGGCAATAATATCCGTATGCGTGTAACTGCGAATGTTTTAACTTCTAATAGATATGTGAAAAAGTGCATTAGAAATTGTATAAATCATCAAAAAAGAAAAAAAAAGAAAAGAGCAAGAAAGTTAGAGAAACTTTGCTAAAATCGTTTGCCAAACATCTCATCTATACTTGAAATTCTCAATTTAATGATTTTTTGTCTTAAAATCTCAATATCCGTTTCCCCCGACTTAAAATAAATCAATTTCTTTTGTTTTTCTAACTTAACTTGAAAAGACTTTAAAGGGAATATATACATATATATATGTATACATATGGCTATATATATAAGTATATATATATATATATATATATATATATTTTTTGTTCTCTGCTATTTATTTAAGCATAATTAAGCAGAGAGCAAGAACTCCAGAAATGAAATTTATTGGTTTTTGAATGATTTATAAAAGAAGAAGACAAGATGAAAGAAAGGAAAACTCGACTAAGCAAAGTACATACATATTTTAAAATAAAAACGTGCAAGAATTTCCAAAGGAAGAAAAAATAAATTTGGGACAATTTTTTTCATTAAATAATAAAAGTTTCCTTTTCTTCTAAGCTGAATCGTGTATTTTTCGGAAAAAGAAGAAGAAATAATATAAGTAAATAAATATTTGGGAGAAAATATCTCAACAAGCAGTGGCTTTTGTTTATTTTGCATCTATCATCTGCCATGGGGTACTAGCTTTGGGAAGAGCATGAAGTACATTCGGTTGGGTAAGTATGGCGATAAGCATAGGAAGTAATACCAAGTTGGAAGGATAGATTTCATAGACGTTTAGTTGTAAGGTGCTCTCAAACATCATTTTTTGAAACCTTGAACTGCACAAATTCGATTCGAATAACTTTCCAATTTTCATAAGAATACATTTACCACTCTCTCAGTAATACGTGTAAGAGCGAGACTCCTACTGCTCATATGCTCATAGCAATTTTCTCATATATATCGTTTATGTATTTCCTGTGACCAGATGTGACCAGATGGATGATTTGATTGATCGAAGTAGAAGTAAAGGTTACACAGAGTAATATCTCTCTCCTTTATATCACTCATGCATGACAGGAACAGTGAAAGTAGAAGTAAAGCATAGGCGGATTAATAATTTTTTCCTATATACCGCGTAGGTATCTCTTTTCATCAGATGGACGACATGAACAATCAAAGGAGGAATAAAGCATAGACGGAGTAATAATTTTCGACCTTATATCACTTATGTATGATCAGATGGAAGACATGACCAGTCGTAGTAGATGTAAAGCATGTTTAAAGTATTTAACGAGCATCTGAACGGGGCTCTATAAACGTCCTAAGTGAGCTTAAAAAATTTCTTTACAACTGATTTCCCCATCAGGTTATGGTCGATTCTGTCCAGTGGGAACAAGAGTTGTCGACTTAACGACATAGTCAAGAAGAAAATTTAGAATACCCGTATACCGGGTAGCTCCCTAAGCTTCGCCTTAAGGCGAGTATAACTCTTGCAGTTGTTATTATTGCTATTGTCGATTGCTATTCAAATTGCTCTTCAACAATATGTGCGTTGTTGAAAAAGTGGTATTATATCGCGTGTCGCGTACTACAAATCGAATTAAATAAACAAATGCGTAACGTGACTAAACTGTAAAAACGACATTTTAAATGTTTGCCTTTATATTTAACATGATTGTGCTCTGATGGTTAGCTGGTTGTTTCGGTTGGCTGGGAAGCTGGAGCTGTGCTATAGTATCGACAACACACACACAAATCCCATCATTTGATGGCAATAACAGCAACAACAATTAATTTCAGTTAAATTTGCTGCTTGGATTCTACTATGGGAAATAAAAGAAAAGAAATGAGAAACACGCCACGAATTGCTTGGCGTTGTTGTTGCTTTCAATTTTTTTTTAACTTTTCACTCAACTGACTTTTAATCTTGTCGAACTAACAACACAAAGCTTGATAAAGGTATGAATTTATATTTTATATATATATTTATAAGGAGGGTAGCACGAAAGTCTAAAAAGTATTGTGCGTAATAAAATGAATAACGTAAATCATTTTGCACGGCAGTGCTTATAGGCACAAAACGACGGATCGCTCAGTTCACCATTAAATACTTTATACCACAAGCGGTCCGATGCGAACCACTGTCAATAGCATTCGCCCATGGACAAAAAAACGTTAGTGTACCAAACTTTATGCATATACCTGAAAAATTACCACCTGTAGCAACACCGACAGATGGACAAATAAGCTTAGATGGAGTCAGAAAGTGATTCTGCGTCGAGCGGTTTAATAAGGGGATGGGTCTACCTACAGTTCCTCTGGATGTTGCAATTCCGGGCACAAATTTAATATACGCTTCTGCCACAACTGATGTAAGGTATATGTAGACTTAATACTTTTTACATTACAAAATATGTACATTAATATAACTTTCAAGATTGTTTGTAGTTAAAATATGAAAACAAAAGCAAAGAGAATTTTTACATGATTTTCTTTTCCTCCTTCTAAAAGGAAAACTATTGAAGTTAACGAAGAAATGCAAGATAATAAAATGCTGCACTTGACTTCAGAAAAATGCATTTAAAATCCCATCCACACTGGTGCCTATAAAAAATGTATCAGGTTTTGAAAGACTTTTGCGAGAAAAATTTTATTTGAAAGTACTTTGCACTAAGAATAGTCGGTAACTATCGATATATTTTCAAATTCCAATTTTATCGGGAGTAAAGAAGCATTAAGAAAATTCTACGCATCTTAGGACGGATGTGAGATTCCCGCCGTTCCAAATAAACTTTCTTGCGTTTTGTGTTTTTCTTTTTTTTTAGTTATTGTGTGATAACGGGCCTGGTTTTACTAGGGTTTATTTAAGTTTCCATATCTCCACCTGTCTTGCGTGAAATCAGTTTTCATAAAATTAAGTGTTTCGTCTAATAATGTATACGATTACTCGCTCAGAGTATCTAGTTGTTCAAGTTGTGTACATGTCTTTATGTTGGAATTCCAATCCTCCGCTCATTATAAACGCAATCAATTTCCGTGGAAGTTACTTTAGAATTTTTGGGTTACTTGTGAAGCAGCATCATCAATACAGTTTCGAGTTCTTTAAAAGATGATGTGAAAGGAGTTGCTGCTTGCATACGTAAGCAAGTCGTTTGAAATAAACCTTTTACTGTAAAATACTGAAAACTCCATTACACTCTATAGACTTATTTTAAAAGCACAAACAAGTAGACTTCGAGTTACATCTGCCTTTGTGTGTGTATCTGCTCCTATAAATATGCGGCATTCATAGTTCTGTATATACATGTCATACTTCAATGATTATGATCTATGAGCTCAAGGCTATTTTGAGGAAGAATTCGTCAGCAGGAAAAGAGGAAGAGCAAGTTCTATAGCGAGCACTTTGCGTTTATCATAATCGATAGATAAAATCATTTCTAAAAATAAACTATGGTACGCAAGAGGTCTCTTCTCTTTTTTGAAGTCTCCCTGACAGACATAGTATATATGGTGCAAAGTCTGTGACGTACATGGAAACACTGTTGACAGACACATATGATTTTTGGTTAGCATCAATATTCAAATGTTACGTGTCAAAATTCCATGACATTTGGACATTTAGTTTGCAAATTACAATTGCCTTAGTGATGCTACACACATTTAATGGATTGAGTTTGCACAAAAACTACCCGATTTTCTACAGCTTCGTGATGCTTGAACTGCCGATGCAGCTGGCGATTGGCGAAAAGATTAACAATAATTCGGATCTCACTTATTAATAAGTGAACGGGATTCACAAGAAAACACCAGATTGAAATTGGGCGTGGTTGACTGTGTTTTGAGAGGATACATTTGGAGAACACTTGGTTTACATGGACGACTGAGATTCTCAGCCAAGAATAGAGGAACGAAACGTATGCAAATGAGGCACTATAGCCACTTCTTCATATATGCTATCAAGCTATGGAACGCTCTACCATCGAATTGGCAAACAATTGCCAGTGCTCCAGCGTTCAAAGGACCCCTGAAAGGATATTCATTGGTATTCTACTGTCTTTCGCTTTCACACTTTGGTCAACATTAACTCAAGATGGTGTGCATCATACATAATTTAGATGTGCACACCCGCGCATTAATTTGAAAGGCATGAGCCTTGGTAACATAAGGTAATAACTTAAGCATATAAAATAAATAAAGTCGCAAGCGATTATTTTACGCGTAATAAAATTAAAAGAATTTTTTTGATTTTAACTTACCTCACATATTGATTGGCTTATATTTTGTAGATTTAAACGAAATATGCGATCCCTACAAGTAAATAAAGAAATCGAAATAAATCAATGAAATCTTCTGAATAAATTTTTAAAAGATTTTTGAGTAAAATAGTGCGTACATGTATATGAAGTCTGTGAGATGCTTGGAATGAGCACACAAAACGCTATACAGGAGATCTTATGAATAGTCTGGTGTGTAATGTAATTTTAACATTTAATTAATGTAGAGTATATTTGTTACAACATCATAATGAACGCAGCCCCACTACCCCCCACGGGTTGGGTCTGTTCAACTGATTGAGCGATCAGATAATGAAAAGCTCGTGGCGGCTTTTCAATAAATTTCAATCACATTTTCTTTACATTTTAAACAAAGATTATTAAAGAAAACATATAGCCGACGACTTTTCGCTTTTTCGCCATAAGATTCATTGTATCCACACTTTAGAACTTCTAAGATGTCTGGGCGAATAGTCGAACCAACAAACAGTTTCCCAGACAGCGTAGCGAGGTGGTGGGAGGGGGAAATGTCCGGCCTGCGTGATGGACACGTAAAAAAGTTCACTTTCAAACTTTCCGAATTTTTAAAAAGGTTTTAAAACTTGAGAAAAGACGAAGCCTCTCATCTCGATCACTTCTAAAGGCTTTATTTCATTTGCTTGCTTTAATCACAGTGTGCGCTGACAGTAGTTCAGTCGTAGTAATGCTGAAGTCTACAAAATTCAAACTACTACTTTAGGTCGCATTAATCGGAACCCCACTATTGTTTGTGAAACTTCATTCGTTTTCTAACTTTTCTTTTTCTTTTCTTTTTTTTCTAAGGACATGCATTTTATTTACGTAATATGGGCAGGGGCGAAAAGAGTGGATAGAGATGCCTTGCCGACTTAGCACTCACTCTAGCCACGAGCAGAGCAAACTCTAACGCATTGAGATTTGAGCTCGCAAACACTGACTTGATATAGGCCCGATTCTTATCTACTTGGCTGTTTATGCAGATAAATCTGATCTTTTCTTCCATCGCTTTAATGCTCCTAAATGTAAATTCGATCTAGTAGATGCCTCACTGCTGATCCAGCTGGCATCCAAAGGCTCTTATCACTTACGTCCAGGTGAAAATGATTCAAAAGTGTTTTTGGTTAATATTCAGTTCTGCATTAATGTGATGATATGGAATACGCGTGTTTTCTTTGATTTCTGGAAGAATTTTATCAACTATGTTAGTGATTAGTTAAGGATTTTTGGCCATAAATACCAGACGAAGCGAAGCGTTTTCTCTCCATTTACACGATAATGTAAAATGTAGTTTGGGTTCTGCCTCATTTCTACGCAATTATTTTCGACTGAATTAACAAATGTCTTAATAGTACCTACAGACTGTTGGGTATGCAAGGCGTCATGGTTTGGCTAGGCAGGATTAGCGGTATTAAGGTTAACTTAATTGAATGTTCATACATTTTCTGAATATATTGCTCTTGCAATTCTTTTTAAATTTCTCTTATCCATCTTTCACTTCAATGTTCAAATTGTCTTTTTTATGATATTTCGTTTTACAAAGCAAGTAAGTTTTCAAAGCTTTAGCCCTTAACACCTGCTGTTCTATTTTAAAATTGATTGATAAATGTCATTGCTTGATGTCATGTTATCAGTGTAGGGTTAGTTATCTAAGTAAAATTTCATGTACAAGCTACGAACACTGTAGTGTGCTTGCGGCTGGCTCAAGGATGCATAGTTTTGACATTGAATAAACGATTGCTATGACCTGCCAAGCAATCAATAATAAATTTTTAGTTATGTTCAAAGCAACACAACCACACTAAAGCCGGATTTGCTTCTGATGAAAGATTAAAGATAAAAATTTTAAATTGCACATCTTAAACGAAGGTATTTCTATGGAATTGCAAAAGAAAAGAAGAAAAAAAAAACACTTTACGCTGGAACTAACGAGCAGGCTTTGAATTTGA
Source organism: Glossina pallidipes (assembly GCA_000688715.1). Lineage (NCBI taxonomy): Eukaryota > Metazoa > Arthropoda > Insecta > Diptera > Glossinidae > Glossina > Glossina pallidipes. The sequence continues at coordinate 2,865,711 of KK499769.1, forward strand.
TCAAATTGATTTTTAGTTTTAATTGCATAGAATGACATTTAGTGCAAAAACGTGTATACTTCCTTTCCTGCTTTAATTCCAACAGATCAATACTGCTCCCCTTTTAAAAGTGCGTCTAATTATATGAGATACACGTACAACACTTCACTAAATAAGAGCGTAGGATGATTATTGACGAATGCGTAGGATTTTTCATGATATACCTACCATTAGTTTATAGACTACAGTTCGATTCGGTACACACGATATTCAGAATTTTCCATGATTTACCAAAAACAAAGGTAGCCTCTCAAACTCAGCCACTCAGGGAATGTATCCCGTACGTGCAGGTGTGGTGGTGGTCTCGAAATATTTTAGGTTTGGAAAGAGCAAGAGGCCTTATTCATTATACCTAACCGCGCATATCACACACAGGGACAGACATTTTAGGCATATTTGGCGCTGGAGCTCTGCTATCCAATGCCTATATATTCAAATTACTGGGAAATACTTGCAAAAAAGTTGTGTTCGCTATGAAAAGAATTTTTCATTTTCGCAGTAATCTTAAAAAGACCCCATAGTTATTATACCCTACACCACTTGTGTTAAGTTTTCGCGGGTGTATGTAACATCCAGAACGACCTAAGAGAAACGCACCTTTTCTTGTACCTATTGATACAGAATAACTCTTACTTGTCTGTCCATCTGTCCGTCCTGTTGGAGGTATCGGCTACAATTGGTGAGATATTTTTATGAAATTCGGTTCGGATCGGAGCGCTTCTCGAACTACTTTTCGTAGAAAGCTTTTCATTGAAAAGTCGTTATATGGAAAAGTATTATATAGAGAGGTCACGGCCCATTGTAGTGCTTTTATTTGGTTTTTTTTTTTTCTTTAAATCTCCTTTTGAAGCGAAAACGAGTAATCTTTCTTACTAATTAACCTCAACAAGCACTTAAATGCGCTTTGCTTTATTGTAATCATTTTGTTAATGCAAAATAGTTAATAACTTCATATTCTGGCGCGGACGTATGGTAGGCAGTGACGGACCAGCAGTTCATTTCCTTGCATTATTATGAGTCCCCTCATTACATTTCCTCTGATTTTACCTTAAGCATAAGCCGTTCTGTTAATAACCATAATATTTGAATACTTGCCTCCTCCTTGCTTGCCATTTGCCTCTAATACTCCTAATTTACGTTCAGTAATAATATTTATTATAAAGTGATCAATTTCAGTTCATTTGATAGTAAATTATGGAAATTACCTGTTATTAAAAATGCATTATCCTTTTGTTTATGACTGCTTAAATGATAACCACACTGTGTGTTGGTTCTCTGTTCTTTTTCCTTGTTTTTTTACTAATTACTTTGCATGCACTTGCAGGAAACTGAACTTAAATGAATGAACGAATGAATGAGCGAATGAATGAATGTTCAGGATATCTATTAGAATCAAATGAGTAAACTTTCAAACCACAGAAGCAATCATTATAAATACTTGCATATATAGTGTATATATATATGTATATACATAATCATCCATAAGTCAAGCATTTCAGGAGACTTTAAAGTGCAAGATTTACAACTACGTACACGCAATACTAAGTGCTAGGGAATCATTATTTTCCACAATGAAATTGTAAATGATGATATTAGAGACGGGGACATTTGTAAGTGCATGTACTTGTACAATAGCCAAAGATTACTTTGATGATGATTATAAAAATTATAATAATTATTATGATAAAAACTATGCAAAAAAGAAAGAGAAACCCCGGCTTATGAGAAAGCAAGCGTTACTACGCCATAGCTATTTAAAACAGTTCATGACGGTGGAGATATTTGTTAAGTGAAGTGGAAAAAACGAAATGGCTAAAGCACTTAAGGTTGAGGTCATTAGATGGATGGAGTTATGCAATGCAAAAAGCTTTATTTCTTTGAATAAAAACAACAAAAAAGAAGGAATGATATAACAGAAAATTAAGAAAGATGAAGACAACGAAAACAACGAAAGCAAAAAATGCACTCCATGCCACTTCATTCTCTCCAGTACTTTCATGATAGTTTCTTTTTAAATTTCTCATTTCTTTCTTAGAATTGGAGGACAGCAAAATATTTGGTTATCACAAGTTTCTTTAAAATAACATAACGTTGTATTCTTCGCCTATACAGGAGCCACCAAGAACAAATTTATAAATATATGTCTAGATGGTCGGTCGTTTGCTTGAGAGTGAAGCATCTTATTCCACAAACCTTAAGGATCTTGGAAATACGCTTTACGAACTCTATTTATTCCTATGGCAAATATTGCAAACTTCTCCAAGTCAGTCACAAAGCTTTAAGAAGCTAGTAGCAAGCGCGAGAAGTCGTCATACCCAGCTTCAATCGTAAGTGCTGTACGTTAATTGCGATTGGTGTGCGGTCGTAGCTACTATAGTGGTTCACTAAGCAAATAAATTGCACATAGAATGCTTATATTTTTATAGTGGGATTAAAAGCAGTAACGTACAAGCAATCATTGTGCTCAGCGCTTAAAGTATATTTTACGTTTATTATATGTTTTTTACTCTGACTAAATTTGTCTCATATTCAGCACTCGGTCCATCTTTCCATGTCACTTTTGGGTGTTATTGGTATTAGATAGGCCTCGCCGTTGTCAGAGGGAAAGACATGCCACATACATGTTCTCATTGTGGAACTATAGGATAGCTTTGTTCCCTGTTGGGCGCGAGTGACGTTTCTTAACTCCGTTTTCGACAATTAGTTGCGTACGAAGATTACTTAACACATTAATGAAAAAGTCTGCGCCACTGCACTGAACACAAGGCAGGACTAACCAAAAAGCTCTCAAAGTCGTCTAAAGTATGCGAAAGTACTCCTGACCGATTGATGCATGCACGGTTAAAAAATAGTTTCTAACAATTTTGCATTACATTGACATGTTGGATACCCATGATACTCAAATCTTAATTTTCTAGTCTTTCCATTTCAAGGGAACAATTAAGGATAAAAATCCAGTTACTGACTAATCTAGGGATTTAAATAAGAGAAAACTATGAAAAAAGAAACATAACTAATACCATACTATGCTATTGACATTTGAGTTCACATAAGTTCTTCATCAAGGTGAAAAGATTGAAAAGCCAATACCAAATAGCTGTTTATTGAAATTCTTTCATTTTCTCTTTCCAAAGAATTTTATAATAACAGACATGTTGTTTTATATATTTTCTTTCTCTAATCCAAAGCAATTCTTCTGTGAGCGAGACTATATTTGTTAGTTGAAATGCGAAAAAATTATATGAATTAATTTTTCTATTTAGTCACATGTTTGTTTGTTTACCTAGTTTTCATACTCTACAGCGCATGGTCTATAAGGATGTGTAAAGCTTGTGCTTGTGTATGCAACACAGAGAAGAGCTAGATCTAGAGATAGATCCACTTTGTACTATACTGATCGATCCTAAATCTAATCCAGTCTGTCCTTCTGTCCGCCCTATGTCTGTCAGTGAAATTTTTATTCAAGCTACAGGTCGTACTTTTTGAGATATTTTGATAAAATCCTATTCGCTTTGTAACAGTATCCTGACAATCTAAATTGATACGAAAAATTTCATTCAGATGCGGCAATTTTTCGAACTCCATCTCATGCAACCGTTCCTACAGCAAATGAATCTTTCATTCATTTCATTCATCAGTAAATTGAAATAGAAATTAAGAATAGCGAATTGGGACCACGGGTATATTTTTTGGATACCAACGCATACAGGGATTCCTGTAAAACGAAATCTTTCATAAAAAATATGCCTTTGCATTAAAATAATGTATAACCTTTGGTATGTTATGGCCAGACGAGTGAATAACTGCATTAGGCGACGCGGCGCAGGGTGTCTAATAGTCGGCCTTGCCCGACTATAACGTATTTACTTGTTTTTGTATACATTTGTTAATCTATTTTTATACCTTACATAAAAAGACAATAGTCCGTGCTGGGAGGCAACTCGAATATTAGCCCTTCAACTCTAGCCAGCGCGTATCGGGTTTGCGAATTGCACTGCATTGTCATGATGAAAGAAGACTTTCCTTTTCGCAAAACTCGGCCGTTCTTATTTGATTTCATCGCTTGAAGCCAAGTTAGCAAAATATTCGCCGCTACAATCTCATGCGTATCATGAAGCTATAAACTTATAAGCAAATAAAACTGTCTTCGCTTCTTTTGGTGTCAGTGTTCTCTACATATCCGTTGTGTGATATGGAGGACAAATGCATTATCCATAGTTACAAATTGACGCAAAAACTCGACTTCACATCTATGGAATGAAGAACAGCTGATTGAAACGTCCTGGTGATGACTTCTTTTTCACTTTAAGCAAACGCAGCAATCTCTTCGAAACTTTTCCATATTCCTACCCTGTGTGGGTTAGTTTGGGCATCAACAGGCAACCAATTTCTTTTAGTGTGTTTACTTCGGAATTTCTGATGCCGTCATTTCATTTAGTCGTCTTGGCAGCTCGCACGATCTCCTTTAAACTCTACCACTCAACTTTTCAAACATGACGACACGAAACATTAGATTGACACAGAGTGGATTCGATTTTGGCTTTAAGGCCGGTTGAACTGGCACCTTTGAAAAGAATCCTTGCACCACAGAATGGTGACCACTTTTTTTCCTTCTAATAGACGAATTAACTAAACAACTGATGTTTTTAAAATTTAGCTTTATAAGGATGGAAGTTACGTCCACAGTAAGCTTTTTTTTAGCAAATAAACTTCATATACCTGTCAGGGCTCGAGAAAGTGGACCCCGCAGCACTCACTATGGAAAATGAAAAGTGAAGGAAATCATGATACAATGTGCCGTGCTATGGCATAACCTTGCTCACGCAACTATTCAGATCGAAAATGTTATTACTCTTGCTGTAGCATTAGTAACAATGAAGAAGCATTAAGTAATAAAATGAGTGTGTTGATGTATATGTAGAGAATATTCAACCGTATAGAATATTCAACTTCAACAAAGGCATCAAAAATCTTACTGAAGTGCGTTTGTAGAGTTATTTGTGATGATTTGGGAAAGGAAGAAAACTTTTCTGCACAGAGAGAGAGAGAGAGAGCTAAAGTTGCATATTTTGTATGTTGCGGTTAAATAGTTTATCAAACTGCAATCATTAATCTTCATTTTTGTTAAAACTACTATTACTGCGAGTGATGCTTCTTTAAGTACATTAGTAAGCAGTAAGTCTGTCGACGACGGTGTTAAGCAAATGCAAGTTCAAAAAAAAAAAAATAAAATAAATAAATAAAAGAAACTTAAGCAAAGAGAATCATGCAACCATATAAGTACAACTATCTTAGTAACTTTGTATACCAATGAATAACATTAACAGATTTCACCCCATCTTCTATTCTTTCCTACCCAACCGTACTGGCGGTGCTGTCCTCAATTTTTCGGGTTCCTTGTTTTATAAAAGATGAGGAAAAACTAAACAATGAAATCATTATGAAAAATGTTCTTTTACTTATTTTGTTTTATATTTTTTGTTTTTTGTTTTGTATATATATGTCGGCTAAGTAGAGCATGAAGTGAGTCAGTTAGTGCTAACAACCCTATTTGTGGTAATATTGCTCAGACACATGCTAGCTTAGATAGATAGGTAGATAGATAGACAGACAGGCAGACAGATAGACGGATAGACGAACAGACAGACAGACATTCAGACAAACAGAAAAACTAACTGACTGAGTAACTGACAGACCGACATTTAGACATTAATTCATAATTACGTATGCTGACAGTGTTGGCAACTAAAACTTTCAAGTACTTACTTGTATACATAATGAGGCTCATACACGCACACATAAGCACATTTACGCCGAAATTCTTTTCAAATATAGCTTATTTATGTACACATAGTATGTAGTTGTTTGTTGAAATCTCATGCAAGCGCGCAAGTTAGGGAGCAAGTGTTGGCATTAAAAGTGCTAACCTTAGGAAACGGAAACATTCATGTATTTAAGTGTACCAGAGCATTAGTTAGTTATTAATTGTAGTGTAAGCATATAACGTGGCTTGCATAGATATATACATGTGTGTATGTATGTATGTATGTATGTATGTATGGATGTGTGTGTTTATAATGTGCATGTGTAAATTTCACTAAAAGCCTTTTACTTAAGAAAATTAAACAAGTTCCCTATAGAATTTTAACTAATAGTAATCAACATTTTCATAACATAAATAAGTGATTGAAAGAAAGAATCTGTGCATAATTTCATGATATCGTAACATTACTAGGCCGGAACAAATCTATTCTTTTTTTTCTTTTTATTACTAAAATATTCTGATTTTATTTTATACCAAAAGTAGGTCTCTCCACAAAAATGGAAATTTAAAGAAATTTGTGTTCAGGAAAAGAACAATGAAACAAGTTATAATGATGACTTTCTTTTTCGTTAGCTATATATTCGCGATATGAGGGAAAATTAATGATGATAAAAAGAACCGCCAGACTACTTGCTAAGGCTAAGTTAACTGAATTTGTAGGGTTAATAAGTAAAAACTGTTAATAATTTATTCCTAACTTCAGAAGCATAAATGTTTCATAATACATGGGTTAGTTACTATTTATATTTATATAATGAGAAGACAGTAGTTCATCTTTAAAAAGTGCTTTATTGTTTTTAAAATAAATAAAAAAGAAATTGAGGGACATGACCCACTACCGCGGCCCCACATCGCTTCACTTAATAGGGTTATTCATATAACGTCTTCTTTGAGTAAGGTATCATATGAGAAGTAGTCGAAGGTGTGTTGCGATCCTAGTCATTTTCAATAGCGTTCGTCTCTGTGCTGAAACATACCGCTCTAATGACCTTAAACACTTTTGTAAGTAAGGACTTAACAGAAGATGTGCTACTATCTGGCTAGGTCAACCTACAGTTATTCGTATAAAGATCTTTCAAGATAAGTCTAAAAAGTGGTGCGATCCGAGCCATTTTCAATAGTCTTCACTCTTGAACCAAGCCAGATGGATGTACCAAATTAAAGGGTTTGAACAAGAGAAAACAAGACAGACAGGTAGGCAGATATAGAAAGGGACTCTGAATCGATTGATATAAAATGTGAGTTTATCTCAAGTCCTTCCCTTAATATACTCTTGCACCACAAGGTTTGTAGGGTATAGAAGTTCTCCTTTATGATTTGAACATATTTAGTATTGAGTTCAAAAAGTAAGACCAATTTAATCTTTTCTTTCTTCAAACTATTTACTATCCCAAATTTGGTTAGTCGCCTTTAAAGGCGAAATCCCTCTAAGATATGATGCACTTATGGCAACGTTTTTTTTGATCCTCGAAATCCTCGCGATGTTATAGTTTATTTCGGGAACGTCCTTGAAAGCTGTATTCGACTCAGCTTGTGTCTCTTCAATCGAGTCAAAACGTAGTCCTCGGAGCGGTCTTTTCAGCTTAGGGAACGACCAGAAATCGCTTGGGGCTAAATTACTTGCCCTTTAGAGAGGCATCAACGGCTTCTTTTCGCGGTGAAAATCTCTAAGCGGTTTTTAGAAGAGATGTTCAAGAGCTCGTATCGTCGTAAAGATCGGTAGAAAGATTGTTCTATATCATTCATAATTGATCGGTTTACTTTCCCCCTAAAGGCAATGTTGCTACATGGCTGGTTTTTCTGGGCAGAAAGATGACCATTTGCTTAAAAGTCCTTCGGGCGCGACCAACTTTTGTTGGTTTTAATTGATTTTGAACCACCCATAGAGACAACTACTATTTACTTGCCGACTCATATGCATAGATAGGCTAAAAATATAAAAAGTATCCACCTGAGTGGCCGAGTAGGCAAGAGTCTCGACTAGCAATTCAATGGTCGTGGGNTTAGAATTTATTCTCTGGCTAAATTTAGATAATAATAATAATAATAATAATAATAAAAAGTAACCTGCGCGCCTTAACTCATCGTTGTAGATGTAAAAATTTCGAAAGCATTCATTGCCAAAGTTTTGTGTCATACGTTGTTGTTTTTTAATTTTTTAATTTTTTTTTTTTTTTTTTTTGTACAAACGAATTTTCAGAAAATTTATTGGTGAAAATATAAAAATCGAGAGATTTGTTTTAAATTATTTTCAAAGTTATTTCCGCGTCATTTTAACCGCTAATCAACATGCATTTTAAATTACTGTTATTAACGCTATTCGCATGGTTTGCTGTGGCCTTCTCATCTATAGCCACCGGTATCTACGCGGATCCAAGTAATACTTTCCGTCCTCTGTTATTCTATCTTTTATTCTATTAGTTTATATCAAATTTATTTAGGATATCCCGGGAAATGTGTCATCAGTGATAATTTAGTGTTGGCTCCTGGAGAGGAACGCCAAGAACTGGGCACTTGCAGTGTAATCAAATGCCTTAAAAATGGTTATGTTGTATTTACGGGGTAAACGCTATTTGTGGTATAAGATTTGCTCAGTTAATAGTAGTCTTGTCCCTTCCCCATTACATTGTAGGTGTAATGTTCAGACTATACCGGCTGGTTGCAAATTCCTGGGCTATAAACATCCTCTTGCTACTTTTCCCGACTGCTGTGAGAAGAAATACGAATGCCCAACGTATGCCACCAATATGGAATAATCTCGGTCCTTACGTGAAACGAAAACGCGAGCATGCGGGCAAAAGAAAATTTTCAAGTACTACTGACAGTTTGAAAATAAAATTTATAAAATGACTGCCATTGTCGCTGCTTCAATGACTTTCAAATGAGTCTTCTCGCACTTAGTAAAGCAATTTTGGGCATAGATTGAATCTTGGTGAGGCATTTGATACTTTTTTTGGTTATACAATAATTTCCATTTGCATAATTCTTCGCAAGTAGTGTAATAAAGCAGAAAAAAAATTCCCTCGAATCAAATCGAAGCGAATGCACAGTGCAGTTTAAATATCTCTGAAGAACATTTATTGCTGCCGTAAAGTAAAATAAGTTCCAGCGAAGTTTCTTTCCCTCGATACATATTGTTACGTCGAAATTGGAATATTTTCAATGACCGACGACTTGTCAACCGCCCATGTTGTCTTTTGCGGGAATATGAATTAGTTTTACTTAGTAATACGTTACCCAGAAAGTATTGCTTCTTTTCCTCCACATGATTGTTGAAAATAAATCAAAAAAATTCAGAACAAAGCTGGAGGAGACAGGAGATAAGGGACATTAGCATAAGCGTTGTTGGTGAAGGATGTAGTTTACTAACTGTTCGCCCAAACGAGCAAAAGTGTTTAAAAGTAAGGTTCAGTGAAATTAATCGGAAGAGAACTATGCAGACACATGCTCTTACTATGTGAGAAATAAGGACGGATACTACCGTGAAAGGCTAAAAGAAGAAAAAACACTATAGTGGAGGCAACTGTCACCCACCATGACTTTTTAAGATAATCTATTACACGAGAAGTGATGGAAAAAGTAGTCAGATCGGAAACATTTTCAATAGCGTTCTTGGGACAACCCATATCTGTCTACCAAATTACATAAAAATATGTAACACTTGCCAAGAAGAAAACAAGACATACACACGGGCAGACTAGCTTACAGTGCAAGGTTGGTCTATCCCAAGTCCCTCTGGCTGTTTCAAACAATCACACGAACCTACACAACAATTGACTACCATTTTCATTCCATTCATAACCCTAAAGTAACTCAAAGCTGTAGGTCTATTAAATAGATATATAGCCACCTTGACTCCTCATGCCATACTATTTAAGAGATCATTTAAGCCTACAAGTAAAGAATACTTAGGGTTTAACATAAGAGTTTTTCCGGTAGATAAACGAAGGTAAAAACTTGCAACGTGAAGAAGTTTCTTTTAAAATTTTTTGAATTTTATACCCTTTCAAAATGATTGCTCCATAAATGAAGATATGTCGGATATTTCCAAAGCATTCACCTACAAAATTGTACTTGGTTTTAAATTACTTGACCAATGACCAAGCGATCGTTCAAAAATTCTATCTTGGCACAAGTTCTCTTCTAAGATATTCGGACCAGTTTGTAGTTCAAGGTTAAAATGTAAGTAGGAAACCGTTACTGCCACTTAGCAGGCTAAAGTTTACATCAAAAAGAAAGTGGAAACACCCTAGATCTCTTTACAACAATTGTAGATGGAAGATAGAAATCAAAGAATTCAACAAACCCGAGTAGTTAAATAGGTAGAAACCGCGAGTACCAACTCAGTGTTTGCGGTAGAACTCCTCCGTCCAAATTAGAAAACATAAAACATATCAGTGGACAACGCTTGGCGTAATTGGTAAAGGCGTCATCGCAACCTGGATTTTATCCGTTAGGCGTTGGGTTCGATGCCCAAGTTGTTTTTGTTCAAATAGTAATTTTAAAAGATGTTTCGTCTGTTACCAGGTTGAATATTAAAATAAGAATAATATCGTTAGTGGGAAATGTATGTACAGTATAAATCGAGAAGAATAGAAAAATAACGGTAATTAATGAAAGAAAAAAAGACATATTTATTACATAAACAATTTTCAGACGAACATACCAAAAACAGAAACAGCAAAGCAGAGAAAAATCAAAAATGAAAATTCTATTGCGTGCGTGCTTACAAACAATTGCTTAAGCCAACGTACGCACAACCGCACGCAAGTATTTCTGCTATAGCGCGAATACACTCACGCACAGGTCTATTCGAAACGTCGTAGCATAGGATACATTTGTTGTCAAAGTGTAGGCTTACGCACACTTGTCGTACACTCTCTTACTTTTGCCTTTAATGTCTTTTGTTTTTATCGGATGCCTTGGGCTAGTACCTAATAATTTTGCTAATCTTATATATGTAATGTTTTTGCGGCCAATCATATACTTAACTGCAATTGTCTTAAGTACCCCCATGCTTCTTGCGTTTTATTCGCTAGAAATTTCTTTCTTTTTATTTCCCTGGAATTTACAGTAAATTTAAATATTTATTTTAAAGGCTTCAGTGTGAATATTCTTTAAATTTTATTGGAAATTCTTCTTCTTTAAAATATAATTAAATTAAATTTAATTGACAGCTGAGAGTTTGCTACTTGTATTTCTTTTTCTAGTAATATAATCCCAAAGACAAAGCAATCACCCTTCCAAAGATTATAAACATAGAACACATATATATATGTATGTATGTATGTAGGTATGTATATATTAAAAGAAATAAACTTGAGACTTTTAATACTTACATGGCACCGACATAAAGTGCATTTGTGTTCTCATCAAAATAGAAAGTTTTATAATGCAAAGGACCGCAACTGAAATCTTTGACATGATCTGTAATGAAGAAGGAAAATATAAATAGAAAATGCATCGTTATAGTAATAAATAAGAAGGCAACCAACGCGCAACCCATTTTGAATGAGATAATTTTTAATGAGTAATTAAAACGAAAACAAATGCATATCAAGACAACCATAAATTGTGCTAATTAAAGTTTTATGAATATATAATAATTTGCAAAACAAAAAAAAAAATAAAATAAAATAAAAAATTTAAATTTCTTAAGATCAACACGAACTTTTCCGCTCGCTCTTAAGTTTTACAACAAAATCGAGTTTGTCCTAAAGAAAGTTTTCCTTCATAAATTTTAATAGAAACTAATATGTTGTTCATAGATTTCGACAATCGAATGAATGTAACAAACAACGCGTAGTGAGGGGCTAAACAATATTTCCATCTAAAAGTGGTTTATAATTTGAAGATATTACTCTTCACATCTATAGACATTCTAGATAGACATTTTCAACTAGGAAAAGCTTTTATGCTGTTATTGGCAACGTTCGTTCTCCCAGACAGATCACTGGGGAAGTTTACGTTCAGGCACCCGATCAGAGCCGGCCTTTTTCTCAGAGAGAGAAAAATAGGAAACTTGAAATAGCAAGTGGCGATCCAACATGACGCCGTTGACATGGTAGACGCCTCCAGTAGGCAGCACAATCCGTTGCCCTATTTAAACGTAGTCGGCCGGACGATAGTGGTGGTCATAGCAAGCTTAACTCCACCTTCAGAGATAATTAAGTGATAAATTAAGTTAACCAAAAACGCTTTCTTTGCGTTAGTAATCGACATCTTAACTAATGAAGTAGATATGAAAAAGTCGTTTGTAAGTCGGTTGCAATGGATTCCGAAATTTTGATGAAAATGAACCTTTTCTATGTGCGACATCGTAATCGAAATCTGTCGAAATCGATATCGATTTATAGGATAGGCAAAGGACCTCGACTAACAATTTGATGGTCGGGGGTCCAAATCTCAAGTGCCTTAGAATTTATTTTTCTGACTAAATTATTAATAATATGTCTACGAGTGAAACTTAGGCTTACCTTGAGTTAAGCTCAGTTTACCGTTCCTAAGAACTAAACTAGTTTTATAGAATCTATTTTTTGAGTTTGCTAGTATTTGCCTTTGAAGCTATGAAATTAAACTATGAATTCTGAAAACATTCTTCTTCTTCCTCCTCCTTTTCTTCTTCTTTTTCTTCTATAACTCAATGATGGTTCACTGTTCTGAATAAAAAAGTTTCAACATCAACACGATGTTCTTTGCCTGAATATTGAAAAAGTTGGCGCTTAGCTGATTGTAGATATATATATTTATACATACTTATGGGTGTGTTTCCAAGCCCGTCACGTAACTAATATGCTTTTCCATGCTCTCCAATTATTTTATTTTGTTTTATTTACACAATGTGTTGATATTAATACATTTTAGGATTTTGGTTATTTTCCAAATGATTTGGAGAACGAGTAATTTCGTATTGTGGAATATGTTCGCGTGAAGATTACAACTATTCATGGGTATGCATGCTAGTATCTACGTCGACCATTCGGTACCATGAACTATTTTTCCTAATAAAGTCGTTCACTCACTTCCACGGCAATAGACTGGAAATTATCGACATTTTTTATACTCTTCAACAAAGCCCTCACATTGGAGGAAGCTTAGAGCATCAAATGGATGTTCATTAACTAACTGATGATTAATTTTGATGTCCAATTAGTATTATGAACCAATTTTCACCATGATATATTGATAAGGACGTATAAAGAAAGATTAAAAAAGTGGTTCGATCCGAACAAATTCCAATGGGGTTCGCCCTTGGATCAAAACAAGTCCGTTTAACAAACTTCAATAGTTTCGTCTTACCACATATGGCCAAACGTCAGAGGGCAGAGGCAAGCTTAGATCGGTTCAGTATGTCCCTCCGTTTAAAGTCCTTCTAACTATTAGACATACACCTCCTTATTATGCGGCTTTAAATAAGTTTCTTAAGTTTCTTATTCAATCGTGTTTGTAGCGTTGTTTTGAGGACTTTTGCTTGTATAATTTATATCGTGTTTCGGGAAATATTTGAGTCATCCGAAATGATAGCTAAAATAAGTTTATCAAAATTGCTCAACGTATTTCACTTCTAAACATCGTCACTAAATGAGATCACCATTACCAGAACCGTATGATTTCTAGACTTTGCCTATCGGTACGTGACGGTATATGTCAAAATTTATAACATCCTCACAATTAGTTTACGAGCCACAGACCGGGGACTTATTGAGTGATGTGATAAGTAAATGTTGAGAATACGCTGCTCATAGGCAGCTTTGCACGAAAATATTACAGTTGATTTCGCTAACAAAGCCTATCAGAAGCGAACTCCATTTATGCTTAGCTCACCTTATGTGTCTTCGTAAACAAAATCCGAAATAATTTTAGTAAAAAATCAAAAAAAACTCGTACCTTAGTTTTACCAAATAAATAACCATTTAAACCAACTGATTGATTGATAAAATTCTTATATGAAGTTTCCACACTAAGTGAAACCGAAAAAAAGGGGAATTAAAATTTAGTCCCTATAAATTTTGTATGAATTCTATAAGTCATATATATAAATATTTTTGAAAAAACCCGTTTTGTGTGAATACTTTACAGCTCGAATGTCGTACTGACATTTTTTTTGTTGCGTAAAAATAAAACATAAAATCATAAAATATTTTAATCGACTTATCATTTATGTTTTATGCTTTCCACTTAAAAGTAGAGGCGTTTTCGTTTTTGATAGTGTTTCAATTAAATTCAGTTAAAAGTTATTCTATCATTTGATAAAGCATTTTATAAAATACAAACTCGCAAAGCAATAAAAAGGTAAAATTAAAATAAAACAGAAAAAAAAACTTTTTATATTTTTACGTGCTTTTTATGTTTTACTTTGTTGTGTATATCATATGCAACAGAATATTATGAAAATATTCGATTTCAAAGACGATTTTCTTTTTTATTTGAAAGCAATAAAAAATCCCTTAATTCGTTTAGAATTACCTTGCACTGTATGTGAAGATAGTTAATTAAAGATAATGTGGCGGAAGATACCTTTGTTTCCGACTTTAAGCAAGCATTGCGTAAGTTGCGGCTGAAGAAAAGGACGGCAGTAGAGTTTAATATTAAAAAAAAGGGGTAAAGATCTGTTGACTTCACTTCAGCGAATTGAGCTGAAAACTTATAAGCGAAACATGGGACTTTTCGTGTTTTCCTTCATTTCTCTTTGACTTCTCTCACTTGGGCTAAAAACCAACTATCCTGTCCACATATATCAACATCCCTCAAATCCAAAAATCTTATACGGATCCCTAAATCTTGGAATGTTATCTTCACAAGCCCACGGACAACTCATAAGATTCTCCACCGGCACATAATTGCCAGTGACTAGACGCGTTACAAATACGACTACGATCTTTCAATTCCTTATTGCAATTTTGATAGCTCACTAACTTTTCCGCTGCAAGTTCCCGCGAATCCACCAGGTACCTTTCGTCTATGTCCCAGTATGCTTTACAGGCGAGGTCTCGTAATCCGTTTTTGAGTTGTAACAAACAATCTTTTTCTTTTTTTGTTTAATTCTCTTTAACAGTCTTAAAATATATATAATCAAGATCGCACCTGAAGACTACTACTTAAGACGATTACCTTACGCTCAATAATATTTTTGCTGCTTGCTAAGCTCTCTGGTTTGCCACTGGCTCTTAAAGCTGCAACTACTCTATTTAATCATACGATTTCTACTAAGGTGCGTAGGGTGGTCTATTTCCAGCTTTAGAACTCTCTTAAAAATGATTACAAAAACAAAAATATTCAAATTTAATGATAAACACGAGATGTATTTTTTTTTTAAATTTCGAAATATTTTTATTTTCTAAATTTGAGGTCCAAAACAAATTTTTCAATAGAAATATTTTCCTTTTTTTAGCAACATATGTGAATAATAAATTGAAACTCTTCTGGAGGCAAAAAAAAAATGTGTTTTTAGCTTTTATTTTATTTTAGAAAATTTTAATGTGAATTTATTCACCTTGCATGCGGTTGTGTGCTTCTTTTCTCTGTTTTGTTTTCTTTCATTCGTATCAAGCTTCAGTATTTCTCATCTCTAATGGAGTATTTTGCAAATTTTAATCAAGATATGTTTACCTTTATTACATTATTTCCTTCCTTAATTATAAGATGATTTTTTTAATAAAATGTAAGAAAACCCAAAAAGCTTTCAAGTCGAATGCAAATCTTCTTTCCGTTCCATTCATTTGTTTACTTTTCTCAATTCGAATCATTTAATAGAAGGTCATAGGCCATGTTTTGATACACCACACGCAGCATTAATCGCAGTATAGACAGCTGACAAGAGCTGCCACAAAAACATGGCGACATCGTCAGTAGCAAGTGTAACATAAAGACTAACAATGACGATAATAATAGTGATGTAGCGACAGTGATAAAAGGGTGACGACATTAACAGTAAAATCGGTCGAAATAACAAAAGCAAATATCAATAGCAATAAGAACAACCGTTGGAGAAACAAAGGCAATAGCAATTTAACGTTGGCAGCAAGAGCAATAGCAATGTTACTAACATAATTATATAACAAGATTACCAATGGTAGCAACAGCCACAGTTGTAATAATTGATAGAGGAATAGCAGCAGGAATATTGGCTGATACCGATAGGGCTGTAGAGAACGAAATGACAAACGCAACAAAAAGAAAAATAGAAATTCTATTAACAATAGCAGTAGCAACGTCGGCAGCAAGAGCAACAGAAATGATACTAACGCACTTATATGGCAAGAGATACAACGGCAATACCAACAGTTGCAAAAATCGACAGAGCCAATAGCAATGGCAACAGTGTCATTAACTGTGCTGGCAAAAACAGCAACAATAGCAATAGTGACCGTAATAGCAACTCATTAGTAGCAAAAGACATTAGCAAAGCTTTCTCGCCAATGTTATCTTAATACGATAGGCAGATCGTTAAAAAATCTTCGCCTTACCGTACAAGAAATGTAGAGGACTAAAAAGACAAGTGGAGATAAACAAAGCGCATTAAATCTTACCTCCAAACCAATTTCTAATATCGCAAGAAGTGAGAAAGTGTTACACCTTTTCCTTAGTATTCATTACTTATCATAACAAGCCGCTAGACATAAATACCGGAATTCAAAATCTTCTAAAAAAGCTGTTAGTAGTACTGTAAAATTTGGAATAAACCTATGATTTGTTTTGATGTGAAGAGTACTCTCACCAATCTTACACAACATGGTTTCTTGGATCTTTGAGTAGCCAGAGTTCTTTGTCAAAAGAACGACATATGTGGGAAACAACACTTTCACTTCTTGTTTGACTGAGAGGTTAGTACTACTAAGGCCTTACGAGTGATAAGCAGTGATGGCTACAATGTTCACAAAACAATGACGCAGAGTGGGCCAACGAATAACATGATTTTCAGTAAAATTAAGAAAAAAAATTATATATATATATATACATATATATATAATTTTGAGCAGATGGCAAAACAGAATCTTGGTCCGATTTTGAATTTATATACTTTAAGGGCTTTTTTTGCTTGTTTTTTGTTTTTAGGGTCACAAAAGAAAGAGCCAAACTAATGTATGCTTTATACTTTAATGTTATTTATAAATACCCAACAACTGATTTATTTCTATGAACATATATATCTGCGCAATATAACTAAATCAAGAAAACAAAAAAAAAATCTCCATTAAATATTTACCGGAAAAGTTTAGAGAGGAATAAACTTTTTGTGAATTGTGACACCTTGACGTATGATTGCTATTTTAAAAAAAATATATAATGTCACTCATACTGTACAGTTAACTAAACTGTTTGTGAAAGCTTTATGAAAAAATTATATATACATATGAATGTGTAATGCTATATAAAGTTACACATTTATGTGCAGTTGATGTTGAGAGTAAGAAATGATAGAGAAACCGGAACGAGATGAGCATATGCGTTCTATGGAAAAATTGCAACTTTTTAAAATGATTCCACTTAATAGCTTGAATTTTAAATATTAATGGGAAAATTAGTTTAAAAACAACTAAAAATACTAGAGTGACTCATCGCCTATCATTGAATACCCTACACCATCCTAAAGTTATTCATATAACGGCTTTTCGAAATAGGGCAGGATAGACGAAGTGGTCGAA
Organism: Glossina pallidipes; assembly: GCA_000688715.1. Taxonomy (NCBI): domain Eukaryota; kingdom Metazoa; phylum Arthropoda; class Insecta; order Diptera; family Glossinidae; genus Glossina; species Glossina pallidipes. The sequence goes on from KK499769.1 coordinate 2,883,219, forward strand.
AAAGTGATCCCATCCGAAAAGGAAACGCATTCTTTTTTCGATAGGCAGCTGTACTGATCGGAATGCCGAACGAATGCTTTCTTGCCTGACTGCTGGGTACGACCCTTCGGGGAGTATTCGTGGTGGAGCTATCTAAGAGGTGTTTGGATAGGCCTCGACGTAAACCACTAAACGAGAATTTGGCCTACAGCCATTTTCTATTGCGGGACCTCATGGTGGCGAGGCCACCTTCAATGGGGATTGTCTCTCCCCCTGAAGGGTCAATCAACTAAATTGCTTGCCAATGGTTGTAACCCGTCTGATTAAGGCTCATGCCAAGTGCAGACGTTAACAAACAGATATATATCTGTACTGATCGATATCTCGTAATGTATCAATCGAACAAGTTCAGATTGATGCTCGTTGGAAACCTACTTTAAAGATAAGAAGTCGGCATCAAGAGAAGATTGTGAAAATCGATTACTGGAGTTTTGCGTCAAGAGTTCTATGGGAGAGGCATTATCAAACTGCCTTTAAAACGGTAACAAATTGTAGAACAAAACGACGCATGTCTGGCCAAAACTTGGAACCCGAAATAACCTAACTCCAACCAATTTATTCTAAAGTCTATTGGCACGATCAAGCACATGCAAATTGGAAATACTTCGGAACTGTTATATTCCAGGTATTAAGTATTTTATTTTTTTTAGTATCTAATTAAAGGAGACCTCGCTTTCGTAAAAAGATTATTTGATGGTTTCTATAACTCAACAGCGATTTTATGGGATCACCATTACACAAGAGTCAATACCTTTTAATGAATATATTGAGAAAAAATGACGAAAACGAAATATATATGCGAAAGTTAAAATTGCTTACAAGAAATCGTGCAATAAAAAACGAAAAAAACTTGTGAACTCTCTGTAAAAGGAAGCATTATGAAGTCTAGACACCTACGTCATGCAATTTCAGCACGTTTTGAGTTGAAGAAAAACTGTATGTGCAACCGCCAACCTTTGCACTCTTTCGCGTAACGATTTCATTTCTTGTTACATTTCTTTTGCGCTCGATTTCTTTCTTTTTCTAAATACACTTTTTAACCTTTTTCCTTCACCTTATTTTTTATTTAAATCCAACATTTCTTACATATATCATATATTCATATATATGCTTTTTTGTCCGTAATTTATGTGTGCGTGTATGCGCATTAGTAACCTTCTTATGAACCGCTTAAAATGCCTGTAAAATTTTTCTTCTTTCAACGTTTACGTCTTCCATATGCACAATGAGTTCTCTTAGGTTTTTCTTTTACATCTGTAACTTTACTGCATTTAAATTTAATTCTTTTTTCACAATTTATTGTTTTTTTTCTTCCTCTCCCTCTCTCTGTCTCTCTCGCTTTCTCGTAGGTACTTTTTGCTAGCCTTTCATCCTCTGGCACAGGGAGAGCTGTGCAGAGGAGAGCAGTAGCATATCAGTTAAGTATGTTCATCACTACTTCGGGTTTGGTTTTTTTTCTTTTGCATTTTCCTTTCGCTTCTTTTTCTTTGTTTCGCTGCAATACAACAAAAAGCTTGATTATGTATGTCGTAAATTCTCATAAGAACCGGAAGTTTTAAACGTATGCATCATCTTTCGTAGAAGTAAGCAATGATTTGTGTTGTCTGCGTCGCAAACATATTCGCTAATGATGTAGATTTCGCTGAAAAATTCCTTTAACACTTAAAGTTAAGTTATTTATTTTAAGTCTATTAAGAGTTTAAATAATATTTTTGTAAAGACTTATGTAGTATAATAGAAGATTTGCGAAAGTCACAAAAGAAAGTAAGCAGAAAAGCGAGAAGCTAGATATCGTATCGCTTTTCTTGACGGCACACTTAACATTAAAGTTTTGTTTCATTACGCGACTGCCACTTCAGCATGAACATGAATTTTGTTTATTCAGCCTTCATAAAATAGCAGCTCACTCAATAATTTCCTAGGATAACATACAGATGTGAAATGACTATCGACGAATTCATATGCAGTAAACTCGCTTTGAACCAAGGCAAAAGCAGTATTTGTCTTTATCATATCCTATTCAATAAGTCTGTAGGATGACTATTGACGAATCCATATCAAGCAAATTCACTATAAACCAAGGTGGAAGTAATGTCATAGTCTTTACCCTTAAAAAGTCTTTACCCTTAACAAGGGCCACTAGCTTGTGTGAAACCATCGCTTGAATGCGTAAGTGCTAATAAATACCTGAGAGTCACAAGGAAAATCCGAATATGTTACCATCGACTAGGGTTCTATAAATTCCAATAGGAAATCGGCCTTCACGTGGACTAACGCACAGCAGATGGGCTTAGGTTTCTTTCATTACGAGATTGTAAGTATTGTTCGAGTTTTTCTCGAACAACATGTGTTATCATGTTGCGATCTTTTGAATGAGGACAACGATGTATGGTTTCTATCTATTTAAGGTTTTAACACGTAAATGGACATCGGAACACATTATATATACGCTTTACGTAAATTGAATGCTTGAAAGCTTCACTTATTAGTTTCACTTACTAGTTTTCCTATATAAGTTCAAGAAATAAAAGAAGAGGAAAACACAAGCAAGAAGATTATATTCAGCTATGGCCGAATCTTTCATGCCTGTCACCTTTATATTAAACTAGGAAATAAGAGCGAGATGCTCCCATTGTGCACGTGGCCTTTGCGGGCCACTTTCTATTCTTGCCCGCGTACAACTTTCCGTGTTTTTAGCGACTTTTAGGTTGACATCTTTGCGAGCAGGACATGAACAGCAAAAAGTAAACAGACGGAGAGGAAGACGTGCGGACTGACGGACAAATATACCTAGACGGATTCAAAATTTAATACCAATCAATGAAGTTACTTTCTGTAACATTAGGTAAACATGGCCGATTTTCTTTATTGCTGTGGCAATATTTATCGGTGTATATGTCGACGTATGCGCTGTGTGTGTGCCTCTTGACGGATATCAGTCTGCGATGCAACGTTTTTGCCGAATTCGAGGCAAATATCTTTACCAGAGACATTGCACAGATCGTTGACGAACAGACAGACAGATGAAAACGCTTAAGACTATTCAGAACTAATGTGATCGCGAATATATATGTACTATAAAGAGTAGTTGAAGGTTTCTTCTGCGTGTTGCAAATGTTTTGATAGAATGAACACATCCCCTTTTTACGGTAGTGTTTATAAAAACATATGTTTGCCATTTATAACGCTCTAGAAAGCAAACATAAACACAAACACTTGTTATTCTGAAAACTCCGCCCGCATCATTTTCAAGTTTGCTACAAAACTTGTGAGTTTTGTAAATTTGGTCCAATTGCGGTTTATTCTTTGCAAGGGAAAGACAAGCAAGTCGAAGAAGACGAAGAAGAAAATTTTCTCTTTTGTTTCTTTTTATTTTAAAATACGCAATACTAAGTGATTGACCGACTTATGCATTTATGTTTTCCAAGAAAAGTTGTTGAAACTAGGAAAAAACTGAAGTGAGTGATATTTGCATGCAAGAGAATTAAATTATTTTAAAATTAAATAAATTATTTTCATAAATGAGAAAATGTTTCTGCATAAGTTAAAATTGGTCTTACGGTGCGATAGATAGACATGGCTGGCCTTTACTTTTTTGTGCATAACAATATACCATAATGCGGTCAGTTTCCCTAGGACGTTACTATTGCTGGCATTTTGACGCCATAAGGAGATTGTTCACTAATGTATATAAAATCCAAGGGGTTTAGAATTTCTTTTTGATCATTCCTCAATAGTTCAGTCCCAGTGTGATTCTCGTTTCGTTCCATAAGTAATAATAGCTTTTCCAGGAGGGCATGCAAAAAGAAACTTCTCCGGTCCTCAGACAATTGAAGAAAAATTTAAGATACACTCACGTAAACGAAGGAAAATGTTAACATATAGTTGCGTAAGTAAAGAAAAACTTGTTGAAACAAAACTAAAAATGCGGCAGCCCTTATTATCGGTTGTCAAATCGAACTGCGTGTGCTAGAGGCCTTTTTTAAGTCAAGAAATTCCAGTCTCGAGCAAATTGCAAGACTGTCATCGATATTGTAAAAGAAAACAATTTAACGAAGACGATGTTGATTTTCTGACGAAGTGCAAGAACGTTTATCATATCGTCAATTTCGTACAGTGCCGAGCATCGAAATTTTGTTGTTGATTTCAACGAAAATTATTTACTACATAGTTCCTAATAATACCATTGAACAGGTTTTCGCCTTGGGACTGCGTTTAATTATGGTTGAGCTCAAAGGAATTTCAAAATATTCACCTCTTTGTGTACATCGCAACTGAGTTAAACATAAACAAACACAGCTGTTCTAAGTAAGTATAGCACAACAGCCATTATAATGTTTACCAGCCACAGATAATGTGTAACGAAAACAAGTGAGAAAATTATAATCGGTTTTGGCCGAATCTTTTATACCCATGACCGTTATCGTAAACAACTCCTTAAAGAGAGTAAAAGAACTAAATTTTCCCGTTTTCAGAATAAAAGTCGAAATTTATATTCTATATAAATATATTTATATATATTTGTACGAGTAAGCAGCGGTGTTCACAACTTTTGTTGCAAAAGCGTGTGGGCATTCTACAGGTGTCTTTTGTGCTTTGCAAATTTGTAGGCGGTATCTTCATTTTTGTGAATACGGGCATGTTTGCTATAGATCCCACATAGGGGGCCAGACGGACAGATATGCGGATGAACAGACAGATATTTAAGAGTAATTCGAATCCGAAACTTGCGGAAAATTTATATACTCTTTGGCACTTTTGATGCTTTCAGAGTTATTCTCGGTTGACGTGGCTCTATAAGCATGTCCGTCGGCCGATGTGGCCCATTTTCAATACGATATTACGTAGACGAAGCGGTCAATCTATTCAAACCCATTCACAATTTGGTTTTGATCAAGGATATATATACTTTGTATGGTCACTGACACTTTCTTCTGCGCCTTGCAAACTTTTAAAAAAAAATCCTGATGAAAGCATGATTTGTCGCTCTCGTCTTTACAGAATTGGATTCGAATTTTTAGGAATCTTTAGATATTATGGAAGTATAAGATAGTTTGTAAGTAGTGCTGTGTAGGCAGCGATGTTCAATGCTACAGTTAACCTGCTCGATTTTATTGTCATGAAATAAAAGCGTTTTTGATAAAAAAAGGCGGACAAAATTCGTTCGTACTCCCAGGATAGCATAATGACAGGATATTACCTTTGCACGAAAATCGCTCACTTCTGATCAACTTACCTAACCTAGATTATAGGGAATTGTTCCTTGTGGTACGTGCTTTTCAACTTTTTTTCATTGGCGCCTAGAGGGAAGTGGAATAAAAAAAGGAAAGAAAGGGGTGGTCGCCGCGACCTAATTGGTATGTGCCCTTTTAGTAGGTATCGACTGGGTACTCTTTATAGCTACGAGCGAAGTAAACTTGGTAGTCGCGATTCATACCTGCTCAGCTACTCACGCGGATAACTAACTATGCTTATTGAAAGTTGTTTACCGCTTCCAGGAACTTCCTTCACCTTCCCCTTCGTCCGCTTCAATGTAGAAGTAATTATGAACTCATTTTTCCTTTCCCCGCGTTTTGTGTAAATAATCTAATGACTCTATCGCATAGAGGAGGTGGTAAAACTTGCGACTGCCATGTTGATGTTTGCTTTGTTGATTGTTAAAAACTCAGTGCGGTAGACGACTACACTTTGTAGTGGCTATCTATTATATGCAGCTACTCAGTGTTAAGTTCGCTGCTTATTAGCCATAAGCCAAAAAGTATTGTATTGCATTGTGTTGTGTCTGAGCTTTTCTTTTGCTCCTGATGCGGTAGCCATCGCGGCTATCTGAAGTCATTAGTCGCGGCTGGAAATCACGAAAGCGGTACAGCTTGCTTTGGTCGAAGCTACGGTGAGGGCTCAGCCGGTAAAGATATCACCCTTCCCAGGCCAGACATCCGAACTGGGACCACCGCCTGCCAATGTACTTATCTTTCTTCACTTTTTTCTCACCGTCACCATGTTACATAATTAAGGGCATCTCTTGAGTGACTGGTCATATTAAAAATTAAAAAGAGAGATGGACATACTAATAAAGTAATGCATTCCTATACAATTGATTGATTGATTTCATCTATTGAAATAATCTGCGATTGTTAAGCAGATGACATGCACAGTAGAAAAGGTCAGCAAACATCATAACAAACTGATTTTCTAACAGCGAACTTTGTGTTGTCAGATCTCTATGCAAGTATGTGTAAAATCAAAAAGCTTAGGTTGGCATTTTCTACTACCTGGACAACTTCAATTAATTTTGTGACGTATTTTGCTGTTTTCTCAACTATAAGTAAATCTTAACAAGTCAACCTGTCTAAGCTGCCATAAAACATTTAATCTATTGCTTAAATTGCATCAATTTTTTTTTCTTCTTTTTTTAGTTCCTTTCTATTCTCATTGCAATCACTTATGTATACGTGGTACATATCTACCTATAAATCAAGTCTATTATCTAGTCTAGACTTCTAATAGTTTACATACTGACAATAAAAACGAAATTAAAAGCATAGAGAGAAAGAAAGAGAGAGAGAGAGAGCGAGCAGCATAAAACCGAAAACCGAAAAACATTATACGTGCGACTATATTGTGTCAGTTTTCTAAACCAGTGAGAATAGCAAAATTAAATTAAAACACACATGGTTGAGTTACAACGATAAAAATCTAACAATTAGTATGAAAAATAAAGTAAAAGACAATTTATATAATGTGGATTTAAAAAAAAAAAAAAAATGAATAGAAACTAAAATCGTTGCTCTTTCTCCCATATTTAGATATGAAAACATATGAATATTCATGGAAAATTTATGGACTTACAACTAAAACTTCGTGTTTGAATGAATTAATTTTTAGAGTGAAAAAAAAAGAAACCAAAACAAAGAGAAAATGTGCACAGAACTCAGCACGCTACACTAAACCCATTTCCGTAGATAGCGTTTCTCAATGAACGAATCCATCTTTTCATAGTTGCCGAGCAGCGCGTCCTCTCATTAGTGATTGCATTTCTTGGACAGATCAAACCTTTACTGGCGCGGATGACTGTCTATTAACAACATTTCACCACACCATTAGTAATCGTAACAATTTCCAGAGGCAAATATTCATGCATTGCAAGTTAGTCTCGCATGAAAACAAAGATAACAAAGAGTTTTTTGGAAATTCCCGTACGAGGAGAACAAATTGCAAATGCTGTGTCGAATTTCGTATTAATCGATAACGTATTGAATAATGGGAAATTTACTTAGATATGAGCGGCAGTCGACCACTAAAGTAAGGAGCCGCAGCAACGTTGCCATTTTATGGTAATATCTAGAAACTCTTAACACACACACAGATTTTATTATTATTATTATTTTTAAGGCTATTAAGAATAATAAATGGGATGAAATTTATTTTTAGTCTACGAGGGCACAAGTCATATCGATGATACAAAGCAACCATAACCTTTCGCACATTACATCAGCAAGTATTGCGGCGAGTAGATTGAGAGCCACCTATTTTACGTAAGAGAGGTTGGCATCATCAAAAATACGAAAAATAACTTCAAGCTGCAAGTCGTGCGCTTAAGGTCTCGCTATCGATCAATAATCATCATTAAGGCTTTTTAAAGTCACCGCGAAAGCTCACTGGCGTTTCCTCTTGAATGTTTTCCTTGAGTTACTCTTGGAAGTTTCTTAATACATACATGTTCTCTGATCCGGTCCAAAATAAGAATACGATGAGGATGGTAACCGAGAAATGTATGCTTTTCAGGAAATTATTCGATGTTCAAAAATGGATCGCAGAAACACAATTTTCTTCTGGACGTCATCTTTGTGATACCAAATACTTGAAGGTTCTTTACTGCAGGAAAAACATTTCCTGAAGCCGGCCAATGTTTCGAGTGCGATTACGGTCACTATATTGCTTTTGTCTTCTTCGTAGAAATTGGGTGCAATAATACGCTCGAATGTGCAGGCACGAGTGATCATACGTATCCTGTAGCTTCTCGTTATTCCATAAGTCTTATTTGCATGCACGTGCTTGGGAGAACCTTGGCAGCAATGAGCTGAGATTTGACTGGTGACTATGGCCCTTCAAAAATTCAAAACCGCGGGAGTTATAAATAATTGGTTGTAAAAAAAAATATCTCATACATTCGCCAGAATGCGTATACTAGACATGCACGTAAGTTAATGTGATACTACAAGCGTAGAGAGGTTTCCTAACTTGTAGATCGACCTGGCTTATAGCGTGGGCGTGAGATTAATTCGCAAGGCAGGTACACGCGCTAGCCACTAACACAACGCTGTACAATGATGAATATTTTAAAAGTCAAGAAGACTGTGCATCTTGGTAGAAATATCTAATACGTTCTCACATAGACACCGTGGGCGCAAAATGCGTCTATGATTATTCATAATAGAAGCATTTTGTCATTCTTGCGAAAGGAAAAATTAAAAAAACTTACGGAAAATTCGTTCAAAGGAATGCGTTTTATCCAAAATAATTTCCGTAAAGTGAGTTAAGTAAAAAACATTTTTTGTTTTATTCATTTTTTGTTGAAAAATCTTTAAGCATATGACTGAGGAATTTGGTGAGAAATTCCAGGAAAAATTCTCTCTAATGTTGATATTTTTCTCGTCTAAAATTATGCTGCTTGGAACAAGACGTTTAAGCATAGACATTAAGACATGTTTCCTCAAAGATGAAGATAAACACATTTCTCGAATACATACACACACGTTTATCGGAAGCAACGTATTGTTGTTTATAGCGATTTTTTTCTCCTTTGCATTTTAATGTGCGGCACCTAGCAGTCACGTGATGTATGACAGTAAAAATAAATTTACAAAACAAAAAAAAAGGAGAAAATTGCCATAAAAATGACGTGCCTTACACTAGCTTCAATGGCATTTTTCCCATTTCGTTCATTTTTTCCCCGATTTTTTTTTTTTTTTTGTGCATTCTGTTCTGTTCAGCACATGACATTGACTAAATGTTATACGCGACATTCTTGTCACTAAGCATGCTTACATACTGTCGCTTGCCTTTGCACTACGTACGAGATATATGTGGATTCATTCTAATCTTGACTTTATGTACTCTGTGTGTAGAATAGTCTGTGATTTTGCAGCTACTTGCATACATACTTTGAATATTATTCACAGCGAACTGTGCAAAGCTTTCTTCATAGACAACTTTTCCCGGTTTTTTTTTCTTTTCATTTTACGTTGTTCCTTCTCAACAATGTTTGCGAGGTTCTGTCAATCTTTGTCAGGATTTCGTTTTCTCGCTTATTTTGTCTTTCTCTCTCTTTTTTACTGAATTATTCGTATATGGAAAATATATGTCAGTAGAATGTAGAATGAGCAACAAAGGTAACGCCAATGCCATGACTATGACAACAGAAACGAAAATTATCATAAAATTGATTTAGAAAATGAAATAATTTCAAGTAGAAATTTGTTAGAAAAAAAAATTTAAAAGCTTTCCTGAAACTCTTTTTATATTTTATACTTCTTTTTTGTTTTCATCTACATACTCCGTTTGTTAAAAATTATTTTCTGCAGATTTCTTTTATTATACACAGCAAAGACGGCCTTATTTGCATTTCTCTTGCATAATACTTGAACTTGACAATGTATTGAGTAAATGAGCATTAAGTCTGAGTAGCCGAGTAGATAAGAACCGCGACTATTAAGGCAGTGTTCGCTGATTGAAATCTCAAGTGCGATAGAGCATTCTATTGTCATAGCTATAGCGAATGTGAAGTCAACAAAGGCAACACAACTATTAGGGTTGCGAAGACCACCACCCTATTCCTTTCTCTTGCCTCTCTTTTTTCTGTCAATCGAATATAATCGATAAGTATACATCGCCTGGGTGATTGGACATAAAAAAAAGACGATCGTATCTATACCGCTTTAATCGTCTTCGATTAAGAACTTGCGCTTACAATCTCTTTTTACCATTACTGCCATTATAACTCCAACTCAATTAATACAGTTATTTATACAATGACTTTTCAAAATAAAGTGTTATATGAGACGTGGTCGAAAAAGTGGTCCGACCCCAACCATTCTCAACAGCGTTCGTCTAGTGGCCGAAACACGTCGGTATAGCAAACTTCATCAAAACATCTCAAAAATTATGAACTGTAGATTGGGCACAAGAAAAAAAGACGCAGGGACAGACAAGCTTCGGTCGGAATAATGAAAAATCAATATCCTCTGGGTATTACACACATTCGCACAAATTTAATGTACACTCGTACCACAAGTTATGTAGGGTACAAAAATGCAAAGCTTGCATAAGGTTCTGCACCTAAAAGATTAGGGTGATATTTAGATCCATTTTAGCTACGGCAATAGAAGTATCCGCACTTTCCTTTTCAAGCTCGTTAAATTAAACAATTCACGAAAAAATCCTTTCTAAAACAAGTAAACGCATTATAGTCACCCACGGCTCATCATTAAATACCCTACACCACTTCACTTAATACGGTTATTCATATTCAAGACCTCTCATAATAAGGTGAGTTATTAGGGAAATGGTCGAAAAAGTGGTCCGATCCGAACCAAAATCAACAGCGCTCCTTCTTCGGGCAAAACACGTCAGTGTACGAAATTTAGTTAAAATATTTTAAAAAATGCGACCTGTAGGTTGAACGCAAGACGAAAACCGCACAAACAGACAAACAACAAACAAAGGTTAAATCGACGCAGAAGTTAATCTTTATTTTCTGCATACGTACGCAATAAAGAAGTGAACATTTTTATTGTTATATTTGTTGTAGGTTGTAAGTAACGAGTAAGAAACCGAATTTTTTTTCACTAGAAAACAGAAATGGCCTCTAATCGGTTTAACCCGTTTTCATTACCAACCTGCGTGCAAGAAATTCCAACGTTTTTCAGTTTCGTGACTGAAAGAACGTTTGCTATAGTGATGGACCAACAGAGTAACGTCCATGTTTATATACATGTCAAGAATATGTGTACTTTAAAGATCTCTGAAGCTTTCTCACTGACGAAATTAATATGCTTTCAACTGTGGAAAAAGAAAAGCGAATTTTTATTACAATTGCTTTGTAATAAAGACACAACAAGATCTCGTGTTAATCATAAAATAAAATATTTCCCCTCTTCTTTTGCAGTTGATTATCGGAGAAATTTTCCAAATCGGTAAGTGAAATGCACAGATATTTTTTAATTAACTTTTTTTACCCTTAAAATTTTAAATTTGTGTCCATAAGTCCGTACAGAAATAAAAAAGTAATTAAAGTCGACTTGTACTAAAATTTTTATTGTCCGACGCTATCTTATGCACAATCTTTAATCGCCACAAAGAGCGGAGTTCAGCTCAATCAAATTGTTAGATGTTGTGTCGTAAAAGTACAGGAGATGCCGCGTTTCATGTACACAGTTGTTTGCAGACATACGCGAATCTTTGTGAAGACTTAGTTGTTTTATGCTTTTTATTAGGAGCTTGGAAAAATTGACCGGATCTGCCTAACTTAGCACTTGAGACTGCATTTATTCTTCCGGGTATGTAACGTATTTTCGGTAACGTATGCATGCCTAACTTAAGTGAGAATTCCATTAGGTCTAAGCTTTTATTAAGATCTACTCTAACCGGTATAATCAGGTCATACTGCGATTATTTTTACAGGTTAAAAGTAAGCAATAGAGATCGTTGACAGAACTTTTTGATTGACTGACATACATATGCTCCGGAATGAGTCTGGTTGAGTTCGCTAGGGTCATGATAATGAGAGCTTTCCGCTTTATTCGCGCTGAAGCAAAACTGCGTTCAATGGTCAAATAAATCTATCTGCAGGTTTGCCCATAAACTAAAAATTCTCTACGCATTTTTCGTTGTTTTAATGATAACCTCTCCCTTATCAAGAGTAATTGTTTGTGAATATACGCAATAGCTTACCAGCGATAGGTGTACACATAAGTACTTTATCGCTGAAATTGGTTGCTTTGTACAATCGATCTTTCGCGCTCATTTCCCCCGAAATAAAATAATTTTGAGAGTGTGAGCACTTACAGGCCGACGTTCAGTGCGTATCAAAGTGTGAGAAGTGAACCTGATTTACGGCACTCCATGTTATTCGGTGGAAACGACTGAATTGGCTTGCAGTAGAAATGCAGCAACCTGCGATATAATTAGGAAGTCGTTTGCGAGATTCCGTGAAAACAATTTTACTCTTGACGGCGGTGAACATTCTTATACATCAGTCCGTCTCCAGCACTACCATCATTTATGAGTGCGGAAACTCGAAAAGCGATTTTTGAAAGCAATCTGGGTAGTGGGCCGTAAGTTTGTGGCCATTCTCCAAACTAGTCCAGCTCTGACTAGCACCTGCTCGGAACAACGGAGTCATATTTTTAGCAGACGATTGTTTCTGCAAACTTGAATGTTTACGAAAATTGGTCAGAACTACGTAGTTTTTCCCACAAGGACATCCCTAAGTGATGCGGCAAAAGGCAAAAGACCATAGATAATGATGGCGTATATTTCTATAAGGATTACTAAACCTTATAATAAGTATGCTTTAAATGAAATTGAATTTTATGAAAAGGTATAGAATATTTATGTGCACACCTAACATATACGAAACAGAACAACACATTTTCTGTTTGAGTTATGGAATAGAAAGATCAGTTTCAAACCAAATGACCCGCCTACTGTTCTCTTGTTATCTTTCACGTCATATACATAGATATCTATAGTTTCGAGCTGGAGACTTTTTACAAATAAAATTTGAAAACCCAAAAGGATGTGTCGGAGGCATTAAAAACTCCCGTTTAAATTTATTATTATCAACTTAGTTGGAGAAATGCGTTCTAAGACAAAAGTTATAAAGCACCAGCGTCTAAGTCTATCGGGTTTATCGAGCACTCCACTGTCACTGACAATTGAACCCACGACCATTAGGTTGGGAGTCGAGATCCCTTGTCTACTCTGCCACTCAGGCTTTTTCTGCTATTTATTTTTGTCACTAAACTTTGCTCGAATGATTTTTAAGTTTTTCAAAAACATGGCAATGCCGTAGTAGGTTTGTTTTAGTCTTAATTTAAGTTTCCTTGTTGCTGCTCTTGTTTAATAAAAACTATTGAATTGTTGGTTAGTTTGAAATTTAAGGCAAAGCAATAAATTACTTTCGAGTCCCTTCGAACAACTGAAATTACATACGTTCTCATGTATAAATTCCGTTTCGTTTACATTCCCTCGAAAATTATTTCCTTTGTTTATTTACTTTTAATTTTTTCTATTTATTTTTTTCTTTTTTTTTCACTTTCTGTGTGTCCTACTTTCATATCTTTTACATAATCTCTCTGATTGAAAAGACATGTTCTACATATGCATATAAACTCTATATTAAAATGTTTTCATTACGCCTTTACAAACATTAACAATGTTGCTTAAACTCATATTTGGCTTAACATCTCGTCCATATGTGTGCATATAACTTTCACATGAGTAAGATTTTCTTTTTTTGTAATTTTCTTTTCATTTTATTTACGTTTTACTTTTTAATGTAACGAAGCGTGAGAGTAGTAAATAATTATAAAAAGAACAAGTGAAAGAAATATATTCGCCTTAGGGCGAACTTTTGATGCTCGACAACACCGACAGATTTTAATACTTGATGAGAAATGAGGAGAAAGCAAGAAAGTGAGAAACTGTTATCATCCTGTTAACATGCAAGCCATCTTAATACAAGTTTAATGCCATTGCTAAAGCGTCGCCAGTTATCGAAAATATTTTACATTTTTCGACGGTTTGTTCTTTTAAGGTTTGAGTTTTAAAACCATTGTAATAGGAGCTGATAGCAAACTGAAGACGATTACATTACGATTGCTTATCTTTTTGATTTGATGTGACCTTAAGGAATTAACAGATTTAGGTGGACAAAGGTATGTGCGTATGGAATGTGGATTAAGCCAATTCACCGTCTCATGCTAAGCAATAGAAAGATCATATGCGCTGTATTGACATATCGATCGAGGACATTAGCAAACTAGAAACGGCAAGGACGGGACATGGAAAAGCATAACTCAGCGTCTTATACTGATCATCCAATTCATACGGACTGAACTTAGTTATCTGTTCCAGTTCTTGAGGTTTTAAGAGTTTTAATAGACTGCAGACGGAAAGACATGCACGTACAGACCACCAGCATCAAACGCACCTGTTTATCATTTTCATATTTTGCGGCTTTAAGCGTTTTCAAAGACTTCAAATGGAAAGGCATGGCCCCACCGATTGACATAAGAAAAGGAAACTTCCCGTCCCATGAAGATCAACACTGCCATATGTACCGGACTTGATTATGCATCTCATCTCTTACGACTTGGCACTAACAGGAAACGGAAAGACATGGACGTATGGATAGACATGAAAAAAACCATCTCGACATGCCATGTGCATCAAGGACTTATATTATATGGTTTCTCCCAAGCCTATCAACAAACTAAGAATACATCCATCTTTGAAAAGTTGGCTTGAAAAAAATCGCAAAAAAAAAAAATAGAAAAACAAAAACAACCTAAAAGATGATATTAAAATAAGGAAGGAGAAAAGAATTTCACAGACGAATAAATAATTCAATTAAGCACTTCTCGTTTATTGCTTACAAAAGTTTTTTTCGCTTTTCTTATTTTTCTCTTTCCTTACCAAAGGAACAAAGCATAAAAAATATAAATAAAAAAAAAAAAAAAACAAAAAATAAAATGCAAAAATAAAAAACGACTTTGCAACGTATGTAAAGCGAAGATAAGAACCAAAGCAAAAAAATTTCATGCATACATGCCTGCACACCGGCATAGACGGTTTTATTTAAGAGTAAGACCAGGAAACCTGTACATTTTTAAGCATATAACAAATTGTTGCTAATAAAACATAACAAAGCATAAGAAATGTTCTCATTTCTTTTTTATTTGCCTTCTTTTTTTCCTTTTTTTTTTATTATTATTATTATTTTCCGGGGGAGACGTTGAGGGGAGTAATAACAAAACGCCATCAAAATGAAAACAATTGAATAAAAGAAATGAAACGTAAGGCAGTAAAATGAATTATAGATATATACATATGTAGTAACGAGATATTTTTTTAAAATTCATTGGCTACGTCTCCCTTCTTGATGGCTACATTAAAAGCTAATCCCCGTATAGAAGATTGGGTAAAGAATTTCTTTTTTAACACACGTCACTAAAGTGCCATATGTCGTTGCCTTGCTAAGGGCAATGACTTTGGACCATACACAAATTCTCATATTCCTTAGGTTTGGTGTGCGCCCTCTAAGTGCTGCACGATTGCTTTCCAAACCGGGAAGTATATGCAATCGCTTGCATATAATTTGCATCCGTCCAATAGTTAGTCGCTTTCACATTCAACTTAATTCACGATCATTATCAGCAATTTTAAGCTTATAACTCTCATTACATTCAATTCATTTGTGACTACTGGACTTTGAAGTTAATATAAAGAAAACTTTATCGCTCGCTGTCTATTGCAAATGATTGCACCAAACAGCTGGTCCCCGTTTTCCGTAACTCCGTCATTAGGCAGCCATTCCTCGCTGCTCAAATACCAATTTACTACATATTCGATAGTATAAAGTCAGAAAAGGTAATGAAAGGTAGTGCGTGCCTGCAAAAAGTAGGCGGACCAAACCACGAAGAGGTATTGGTAGCCAATACAAAACTTTCATACTCATCACCATGCTCGCTAGTATACTAGAGTTTTCTTTCCGCTTGGCCAGCGTAAAATTCTGAGCCGATGTAGCTATGCCCATCGCCCCACCTGTCTATCACTTATCTACCCGCTTGTTATTTGTTGTTGGGAAACGACACTGTTTAAGAAACTGAATTTCCTACATATACATACACATTTGTTCGATGGCTGGATATCATGTCCAACAATGGGTGCGTTATGCCAACCGATTTGCACCCGTTAGCGAGATGTTTAGCACAAGCACATATTAATCTGCACTCTTGAGTGAGCGTAATTGGTTTTGTTTACTTTTTTTTTTTATTTTTTAAAGATTCTAAGGCTTGATTGAAGCAAATAGCATATAAAATGACTACTACTCCGTTAGTAGAAGAAACCTGACACTTAAAACAATCGCTCAGTCAATCTTCGTCTGAACGAAACGTATTGCAACAAATCATTCCATAAGAAATGTGCAGAGTATGACGGTTTTGTTAGCTTTGACATCTGGCGATAATAAGCAGCTGTATGCTGCTGCATGCATCGCGGCGCAGAACTACTTTTTCCAATGTCGAGTTTTGCACCAAATGAAGAACATTAGTGGACAGAATATTTTCTTTACCCATACGATACAAAAGGTCTTTTTAGCATCGCACCGTAACTGGGAATGACCGGTGAAAAAAGCGGATGTATTTTGAGAAGGTTTTGATCTCGGCATACCATCCGTATTGACAGCGAGGCTGTGTTCTGTGTTTAGAACCAGGCAGAGCAAGGACAAATAGACCCTGGTCTTTCATTAACTTTTAAAGTCGGAGTACCAAGCGCTACCAATAACAATTAATGGATTTCCACCTTTCGCTGTTCAAAAACTGATTGAAAAATAAAGGAAAGAGAGCATAAGGTACACAAAAACATCCGTTCATCCATCCACACAGCAAACCCTGTTTGCGACAGTCTGGGAAGTGCTATCTCATGCGACCTATTTTGCAGACTTATAGTTCTTCCGATATTCACTTATTTACATCGATGAGACATACGCTTGCTGAGCAGCGCTCAGAAAAGTACGAAAACCCCTCGATGACTGGTTTACCCCCAAAAGGGATTATTTTTCTGACTCAGAAAACAGGTGAGAAGAATGTATAACTAGCGATGGGCAATACCTTGAATACATTTCTTTATTATTTTCATTCAAAAAACATGTAATTTCCATACAAATGTCACGGTTTCATATTTACATACCTGGTATTTGTAGAAAACTCTTTCTTTTAAGACTTATTTAGTGGTAAGAAAAAAAATTGAAAACTTTCTCGTTTAGTTGCTTCTAGAAAAGAATATACAGCAATGACGTAAGACGGTTCATATTTCCCCCATAATGAAAATTTTCAAATATTTGCAACGAAACCAATTTTTTTCATCAGTAAATGACATAGATATAGTTACGCTTAAGGATAAGCTATCAGGTGCTATTGAGTGACTCTGTAGATCCACAAAGCTTTTTATTTTTTATTTGTTAGCATTTTTTTGCAACAAATTAATTTTATAGCAAAACATTTAAGAGGAATTCATTCGCTATATAAGAAAAAAAGTAAATGTTTCGTTATTTCACATTTTTTAGCGGTTGTCCCGGCTTACTTTTCGGTATCATTTCAATCAAACTGTTTGCGAAGAGAACAAAAACTATAACAAATTTTTTACAAATAATCCATGATAGCTCTTGACCTATATAAGGAGAGTAAAGTTTACAGCAGCAACATCAGCAGATATTTAATGCAATAAGAGAGTTACTATTGTTCTCTGATTTACGTACAACGCGAATATATGTATACTGGCTGGTATACAGCATCATACATATGTTCATAACTAAGTAACGTATTTATCGTCATCCGTTCTCATGTATGTCAAGCATATAAATTTTTACTGCAACCTTAAGTTTTATGACCTGCTTGCAAAATTTACATTTTTCCCTCATATTGTCGGCGTTTTTTTTTTTTTTTTACTTTTCTGCTTTTTTGTGAACGAAAACCTGATATCACAGTATTTACTTCATCGGCAAAAAGCCTCCGCAACCATTACCATAACTATAACAAGAGATGGTTGTTAAGGTTTTTATTATATACAATGGTAAGGGACCAGTGTTTTTTATTTTTTTTTTACTTTACTTTTTTTTACGTATTATACAAACACAATGTAAAAACGCACGATTTATAATCCTCGATGTATACGTCGATTGGGCCTTTTTTTATATTTATCTCTGCTCTTTTCAATTTTTATGGTCAATTAAATTCTATAAAAATCGCTGCCAACTAAACAGGCTGAACAATGCCCCCCTGCACAATGTTCAAGTTGATTTTTTCCATAAAAATCCATTTAGTGGTAAATGATTATATTTGAATTTATTTGACTATAGCTTTACTATAAATTTTAAGAGCAAATGTCAATTTCATAAATTACGTTTTTATAAAGTGAGTGAAGAAAAAGAATTGCGAGAATTAAGTAACAAAAATTGTTACCTTCTTAAAAAAAAAAGAATTCCTGTTTAACGGCATCAATAACAAACTTTTCGTAACTTTAAAGAAATTAGTTTTAAAGTTTTCTTAGAATAAATAATAAATTAAAACGCTATAGTGGGTCATAAAGCACTATTAAATGCGCACTATTAAATATCTACTTCATATGTGACGCTATATGGGAACACGTCGAAAAAATGGTACGTTCCAAATCATTTTCAATAGGGTTCATCTTTCTGGCAAAACACGGCTTTGTACCAAACTTTTTCAAAATATTTAAAAAATTGCGGCCTGTGTAAACATAAGACAAAAAGACGGACGGACGGACAGATAAGGGACAACAGCCTTCGTCTTTGAGCCAAAGAGTAGCAAATGTCATCAAAATATTTCAAAAATTGCGGCCTGTAGGCTGAACATAAGTAAACAGGGCGGACAGACAAGCGTCAACAGCTTTTGTCCTTTGGGCACAATGTACCAAATTTCATCAAATATCCCAAAAATTGCAACCTCTAGATTGAACATAAGAATACAAAACAGACATGGGGACAGACAGCCTTGATTCTAAATCGATCGGTATAATAAAAGTTAGCTCAATTCCTTCTGCGCACTGCGTACATCCGCGCAACTTGATATACCTTTCCACCACAAGTTGTGTATGCAGGATATTAAAATATGCAAGCAAGAATCGTATGGCGTGTTCCGAATATTATACAAATATGCAAACATATAATATAAAGCTCCGTCTATGCATAGATGTTGACTGCGCCTTTAATTATTTCCTTATTTTTTCACGTTTCCACTTTATATATAGATTACATACAATTTCTTACGGCCTAATAGTCAATAGTAAATAATTGACTTTTTTTCATTTTCTATTCTATTAAACATATATATCTCATGCATATATGAAGACTCTCGCGTGACTTAAAGTTGCTTTAATTTTATTTTATTCTATAGCATGAAATAGGCCAGAATGTTAAGAAGAAACATTTGCCCCATAAAAGTATGCCAAACATATGCCGGCATGAACCCCAAGCTAAAGGTGTGTTAGCAAGAGATCCCTTTGCCTTTAGTGTATATGTGTATGTGCCTATATGCGTGCGTGATTATTTGCAAAGAAGCGAATATTCCTTTGTGGCATCAGCAGAAACTATGCGCGTCATTCACTTTATTTAATGAGGAAAATGTATAAAAAAGCTCCGAAAAAAAAGGTTTTCATGAAAACAAAGAAGAAATTCTATTAGTCTTGGGGCGAATATTTTAATACCAGGCTCTAGCTGCCTGCTTCAGAGACGTAGGAAAGATGCATTAATACGATGAATTGATTATATATCGTGTAATACATTTCACATACCGTATATATTTAAAATTGACTTTTTAAATGAATTATCAGCACTTTTTCGATAACCGCATGAAAGCAGACTCAATTATTACGTCCATCTACATATGAGAAGCACTTTCTTTAACTTAGTTCACGTTCGAATATGACGCAACGATTTTACGAAGGAAAGTTCAGAATCAATGAAGTTTGAAACAATGAAGAAAGAAAGTGACAAACAAATTGACAAACGAACATATCGGAAATATATATGTTAGGTGCGTGCCTGATGGGTTCATTTCTCCCGAAATTTCTGGTGCAAATGACTTAGATATCTTTGTAAGTTCAAGTTTTTCAAAAGCTTTCGTTCAGTGTATACCGAAGGGTAAAGAGGTGAATATTAACAAGCAGTACTTACTGCGCAGCACGTTAAACGGGAAATAAATATAGTTGAAGCTTTCGGAAACGAATAAGTAGACTTGGAGTGAACGTGGAGTAAATTATGAAACGGTTAGAAAATGGTTTGCGACGCATACGTCAGTCTGTCCCCAGCAAAAGTAAGCTAGAAAGTGATCTTCTGCCGGTAGCAGCTGATGCTCCAGGCCTGTCTCTTTTCGACTATCGCTGGATCAGATCGACACTGACGTACATAACAGATTAGTGGTTTCCACAAGTTAAAGCAGCGAGAGACGACGGCTATTTACCGGATACCCGATAGGAGCCAAAAGAGCATAGATAATGCTGGCAAATATTTCGACTATTGAACTCACGCATACATTATAAGTTAGTCTATGGGCAGACAAGGATGTGTAAAGCACATTTTATGCAAAGATCGACAGAGATGGTTAAAACCATTAGGGATTTCATCCTCGCAAGAGTATTCTCTAGAATGCAAACTGAATGAGAAAATAAACTTTCTCTATTCATATACATATCCTTAGTAGGAAGAAAAAGAAGAAGCGATGAAATAAACAATGAATTGTTTATTGCATTGGACTTTTTATTAAAGTGGGTACGAAGCTTAAGGTTTGGAATTAAAAATGAAGATATAAAAAATCGACAAAAGCTTATACGAAGGTCATATTCATCTCCTCGATAGTTTTATCAACTTATAATCATAGTCATTGCTAAACGTGTTTGTTAATTAGCTAATGTTTGCAAACAAATTCAAATGAAATCAAAACTTACGCTGATTATCTTCTTCATTGAGTAGAAACTTTATTTGCAATATGACAAAACCAATATCAAGGTAAATATTAATTACAAACAAGTAAAACCACAGTTAAATATCTTGCGCCAATTCGCTTAGCACACTTATTCATATAACGACGTTTGAGAATAAGGCGTTATTTGAGAAGTGGTCGAACAAGTATTCCGCTCCGAACCATATTCAGCAGCGTTTGTCCCTGAGCCAAAACACGTGGATGTAACAAATTCGTTCACAATATCTCAACTGTAGGCTGAAAACAAGAAAATAAGACTAATTGGCAGGCAGATGGACAGAGGGACGGACAAGCTTAGATTGCTTCAGAAAGCGACTCTAAATCAATCTGTATACTAAAAGGTGGGCCTATATCAATTCCTTCGGAGTATTGCATACCACCCCACGAACTGAATACATCCTCGTACCACAAGTGGTGTAGGATATAAAAATAGAGAACTCCCTTATTACAGCCTGACTACCGAAAACTACTAAACAAAACAGATGGACGATTTTATTTATTCAATTCTATTCGATTGGATGAATTCTTATTTCATTTTCCTTATAACTCGAGTGCATAGTAACGAAGCTCACTTGAAAGAGATAAACTATATACTTCTCCCCTATTATTTTCATATTTCACTTTCGCTGACTTACTATCCTGTATTCTCGCTTTATATTTTATATTATCCTTTTGTGTTATTATTGTTGACGTTGTGCCTGTCACTACAATATTTTTATGTCATAACAACATGCCAAGTGTTGCTTAAACTAGTGCGTGCGTGCTTACATACATAAGTACTCTCTCGATTGTAATTGTGCAAGTGATACTAAACAGAATTATGCAGAAACCCATTAACACTAGAACTACCGATGTTTTGCACGAAATATATTTCTAATGAAATGAGTCATTGGCAACAATGAAGCTAAGAATTGGAAGAAGAACATCATAATGTGTGTTAAAATAATTAGAAACAAGTCAAAACCAAAATAGTAAAATAATCGTAACTGCCCTTAAACGGAAGGTGCGGATTATTCGCTACAAAATCGAAAGTTACAGACGAAAATACCAGAGAACTGTCGGTGTGTTTTCGAGGTTGTCTAACCTTCTAATACATAGCGAGCGAAAATGTGTATTGATCGCAACCAACATTGGTTTCGTAGTCGATCAGGGAATACTTGTGGCAGCTTCTTTCAGCTTCTTATCTCCATTATTTGCGGATGCGACAATTACACAACTTTATAGGTAAAATTACTCTCTTTGGGTAGAAACAGTCAGGCCATCGATATCTCGAGAAGTAGAGCAGTTAGGGAAAGCTGTTTGCAATTGATTGTGGGCCTTTTCCTATAAGGAAAAGTCACCAAGACACTTTGAAACTTTGCATGCCTTATAACCGATTTTTTAAAGCTCAAAAGTTAAAATGGGTCCAATTGACCTACGGGGTAGTTCTGGTGTTAATAACTAAACATGAACGTCATATCTTGTCATTTTCCATTTTACCAAACTCTAATGGTTTTTAAAAATAAAAATAATCCACTCTTTTGAAAATACAGTTAAGTCCTTCTAAAACCAATCTATATGTTTAGGAAATTTAGGAAAAAGAATGAATTTAATCTAATCATTGCAGCTTATGATTCACCTACATTTTGGCAGGTATATCGGAAATTGAAAATTAAAAACTTGCACATTTATTTATTTAGCCCACGTAGTTTGGATGTTTGCAGAAACGATTTAAAACATTGATCACAAACCTGGCATAATCTCGCAAAACATATTCTACTGACTTCCGGTTCGAGATGTCAATCCGAAACTTAAACCAAAATCTTCTCTTGCCACCACGTCAACTCCCAAGTTGAATTTGTTTGTTGCTAAAATGTATGCTATATTTTCGTACAAACTAGTGAAAGACTGTGGCATACTGAACTCATCGTTTTGGTCTTCAGAAGCTTGCCTGCCTCGTAAGTTGACTCTTGTAAATCCCTTACCCGAGCGCAAGAGTGAACAACCATAAGGGCAACCTGGGCGTCAAGTTTAGAGAGTGCGTAAAGGTTTGGGAAGATTTGTACTGAGATACGCCGCTCTTGTATGCTCACCTCCTTATCGTTGCCGTGTTGAATCACAATTGAATCTTTACAGAAACACTTCCTGCTTTTTGCGCTAAGCAGATTAGGCTGAGACTAACTTGTCCCACTTCTATCTAGTGGCAACGGCTTACGTGATCTTTTTATTCTTCACCCACTTCCCTCATAAAATACTGTACATTAGATTTCCTTGCTCATAAAAGCCCTTACATGACTCGGCGACCAAAAAATATCTATCACAAATTACTGTTAGAAAGCAATTTTCATCAGAAAATATTAAAAATTAAACTAAAATATTAAGCCCTTTCGCCCCTCCGCGACTACCAAGTCACTGTACACGGTTTCCAATCTCAAATGCGGCAGAGTTTACTTTGCTCATAGGTGTAGCGAGCACTTATCGATTGGACTCTCATCTGTTAGGTTGCGACCACCACCTTACCACCTCTTTGTCTTTCTTCTAGGAATAGGTTATGTTGTATAGATTCTCTTTTCTTATTTTACAGCTATGGGCGTTACATGAAATGAGAGTCGGTTACTTTTTCAATCAAAACACATCAGTGTACTATAATTCGTGGAAATGTCTTCAAAATTACGACTCATTGGTTCAACGTCAATTGCGTCAATAGACCAATGTCAGAAGGACAGACGGACACACAAGCTTCGATGCGATGTGCATACTATGTAACAAAAACCGGCCTATACTAAGCACTCTGCAGCGTTATACATGTCCCCGTAAACCGAATGTGCCCTGTACCGCAATTGATGTATGGTATGAAGAAAAAAAGTAATAAAAAGCAATATAACGATTTTTTTTTTTGTTTCGTTGAATACGAAAAGTTTCGTTGAGTGAATATAATTGCGAAATTGCCACGCATGTATAGTTATTGAAGTTAAAGGAAAAGGATCAAATTACAAACAAAGACATATTCAAGAAACAATGGCAATAAGAACAACATCAACCCTATTAACTTTACGCATTATTTCTATAAGTAGAGCAACAGTAATAACGTGGCATGATTTTATATACAAGTAAGTGTGCGTGCGTTTATAACATTAACAATCAAAACCCAACAGCGACAACAGCAACAACAAGGACAACGAACAAACAGACAACAAGCTGTCAGTTGTTGAGTAAACTATGGTTACACGCTTACGCATACGGACATATCATAGACGTAGTGCACTATCGTAGCATGTGTAAGCTGGCAGATTGTTTAATAGGCAGATAAACTCATTTAAATGTTAATGATTTCAGGTTGCCAAGCAATCTTTCGGTGTTATGTAATGCGTTCTCTATCTATTCCTTTTCGGTTTGTATGTAGTAACGCCCTTATATTTATTTATATCCTAGAAGAGAGGACTTTACTTCTCTCTCCTTCCCTCTCTCTTTCTATCTAACGGTCAATGTTGCATGCTATTCTTTCCTACTTACTTACTTGGTAGTTTATGCAGGTCTACTTTATTCTATATGGAATTTTATTATTAGTTTTGATGAATACGTTACACAAACACACAACCATTACCCAACTACACAAAAAAAAAAAACTGAAAAGAAAACGCATTATACACTTGGAAAAATTCCTCATCAAAATTGTTAAGAAAATTATGTCTTACTGCAAGGAAATTCAATCTAACGTACGGCATAGATGATGTTGCCATTTATTGATTGATTGCTTGAATTAATGATTTATAACTTTTTGTATTGGAAAAGTAAACAAATTTAATTTAATTCAATTAAAAATTTTTGATCTAAATAATAACATTTGTTTGAGTGTATAAATTGAATAGAAAAACATGTTAATACAGTTTGTGGCGATGAACATTTATATACTCACTGAATATAAACATTCATCTGAACCTGGTGCTAGTGAAGCTCCGGCACTAAATAAAAAGTCAATGTACTTTCGACATGCATAAATAATTTTATTGTGTTGCATTGCTATATAATTGAGTTGATTAAATGGTTGTTTGTTGTTTTTGTTGTTTTTGTTGTTGTTGTTGCTTTTGTTGTTAGCGCTTGGTAGCTACAATGCTCTTAGTTTCCTTTCCTATACATGTTCTAAATATCCAATGCATGTGTGCTTAAGTTAGAGCGCATCGGTAATTTCTATTATTTTTTTTTTTTTGTTAGGGCAGTAAAACCCTACTTTTTATTTTTCTTTTTGTTTTGTTTTTAATACTCGTTTTTTTATGTGCTTAAATATCATATAATTATGAATTTATGGTACCATAAAATTGCAAAAATAACAATTAAGTGAAAAGAATAGAACTTTAAATATTTTGCTAACTAATGCACTTTTCATCGCGGCACAGTGACGAGTAAGATATTTTTTTTTTTTTTTATTATAATTTTCTATTATATTAATTACTGTTGGCTCGTCGACTATGTGTTATGACAGAAACCCAACACCCATCAAGCGTATAGTTTCCTAATATGTAGTGAAGACATTTTTTTAAATATAATTTTCTATAATATTTCTATTTTTTTTATAATCCAATAAAACATATATAATATATATATATATATATATATATATATATATATGTGTATATATATTCAAATTTTTTAACATAGAAAAGTGCGCAATGCCTAAAAAGGCAATGGAGGAGAGAGCTGATCTGCATTTATTCCGCCAACTAAGCCGCCCTAAAGATACTAAAAGGCCTAAAATGGGCTCGCCACCAAACCCTTTATGTGCTCGGGAAGCACAATGACGTGCATCTTATATGGATACTTTGACGCGCATTGAAGCCAATGAAAGGACTGACTATCTAATGAACGAGGGACCCCGGTTCATGCAGATTCTGCGAAGGGACGTACGAAACGTTCTATCATATCCTATGTAAATTCGAGGATATCTTCTAGCGTTTGACGCACACTTCATAACGCTAGACACGGATTGGCGTTCTAAGCCAAATAAGTCTCAGAAATACTAAAACTGATGGTGAGGGTATAGCTGACAAGAGATCTTTTAGGTCCAGTGCGGATTGCCCACACAATAATAATAATTAGAATAATGCAACAGCCCGAAGGACTTCAAATAGACGCACCTTTTATTATGCCGATCGATTTAGAATCACTTTCTCCAGCGATCTAAGTTCGTTTGTCCACCTTCCATTCGTTTGTTCAACCTTCAGCCGGAACTTTAAAGAAATTTTAATACGATTCGGTCATCGTCATGCCTCTAGAACAATATAACTAAAAACGCCTTCGTTTTTCAAAGCAAAGAAAAATGTTGCGTTTTTTACTTATTGCTTATATACAACACATACACCGACACTTACATTCAACACAAAAAATTTCCAATTACGTCCTGTGGGGAAACCAAATCAACTGCATAAAAACGCAAAAAATTGGGATTCATTTTCTGAATCGACTTAAGCACGCTTCTCCGTCTGTTCGTCTTGTTTTCTTGTGTTCAACTTTTGCAATTTTTGAAATATTTTCATGATATTTGACAAATCGACGTGTTTTGGCTCAGGGCCGGAAACCACTAAAAATTGTTCGGATCAGACTAATTCTTCAGTTACTTGTCATGTAAGGCAATCTTTTGAAAAGCCATTATATGAATAATTGTGTCAAGCCAAGGGGTTGAGGTTATTTACCAGTGGGCCTTGGCCCACTATAATGGCTTTACTTATTTTTAAGTGACTAGAGCCGTCTTAGCCCCTAATAACTTCTTTAAAGTCGCCAAAATGTTTAAACTTGAAGCATAGAACTACAAAACCGTTAAAAATTCAGTTTAGGCTTTACTGTGGACATGGGTTCTGACCGGTTCGTTTCATTTTCAAGACCAAACTGCTTGCAGGAACTTCTGGTGTTTCTACCAAATTTGAAGTCAATACATTCATTTTTGAGACCAGAAGGATGCCAGCAAGGCGTTTCCGCAGATGGGAAGAAATAGCTAAGTCGATTCACAATTTTACGCTGTTCAAGAAACTTTATACCTTATAATGTCTCTAAAGTTTCGTTTCGGGTGTTACAAAGATCCCGACAAAATGAGTGTACACCGATCCCCTGGAGGAAGATATAATAAAATCTTTAAAAGACAATTGGTTTTAATGCAAAAAAGAGGAATAAATACATCTGATGAAAGCAGATTTAAACCAATAATGTGGCCTTTTGTTGCCTTCACATATACACAAAAAAACAACTAAAGTAAAGCTGCAAGTGCAACTACGAGAAAAAAACTTTATTTTGAGGTGAAAGAGAGAGATTTAGAAAGAATTTTATATTTCACGAAATAACTTTAAAAGAAAATAGAGTAAAGCACACTAAACGCATTTGTTTGTCGTCCTGAAATCCTGCTGATTGGAAAGTGGACTTTATGTTCACCACATATGTGCATAAAGTCTACGTTGCATGCATATGTTCACTAGTAGTAGTAGCTAAAAGGAAATTTTACTAAGCCAATAATCTACTCACATTGATTATATGCAGGCATATGCATGCACCATGTGCTTCAATGGCAAAATAAATATAAGCATGAGTGTAGTCAGTGAGTATTTGCATATGGTTGGAAGCATTAAATAACTATAGAATGGGAAGCCCATTCTGTAAGTTCTCGACAAATACCTGCTGAATTAAGTTATCAATAGATAGGTTTAAGAAATTTTATTTTTTCTTCTATTATACATATATTAAATTTTGTTCACTGAACTACAGAGAATGTGGTTCGTTTTGAAATGTGTGTACTTTCTAAGAAAATATTTGCAAATGCTTTAATTTTTATACTTTTTTTGTTTTTTTTATTAAATATTTATTAACAAAAGGCTTATGGTTTTCTTTCTTTCTTTTTCTACTTCTAATTTCTTCATAAAGAGAGAGAGAGAGAGAGAGAGAGAGAGAGAGAGAGAGAGAGAGACCTCAAGTTTCTAAATATTATAAAACAACTAAGAACCTTACAGCTCAACATTAAATACCCTACACAATAGGCGTATGCATTACCATGATAGGTATGACGACAATTGAAAAAGCAACTATTTTTAACACACAAAGCGCCATGCATATCTTGGAGCCGCAGTATTCAAAGATAAGTTTTTAGAGACTAAACTCTAATTTTTTAATATATACATATATATAATAATAAATATGTACATTTCCCAGTCAATACAATCGATTTAAAAACAGTTTTTACCTTTCGCCTAAGTAATCTGCATTGGGACCTCAACATATGTTTGCAACCGTATGAAAACAGATTGTTACAACTAATAACATTACAATCGCTTGAGAAGCGGAGGTCCAATTCAAGTCTTTGTGTCTTAATCAGAACTTTACACTGACCTGCTTTCATCAGACTTTTAATGTGGATTTAGTTATGAAATGTTCCTCTTAGGGTTCTATTCAAAAGATTAAATCACATTTATTATCTTATTTCGGCAGCAGACTCTACTCATATCTTGCAAAGAACGCTATATAACGCGCGCCTTGCCGCCATCATACCTAAATAATACAAAGAGTTTGTTTTCGGGTTAAGAGTTAACAAAACACAACTATGTTTAATTGGAGTTGCAATGCGAAGGCTAGTTCGAGTCAACTTGTCCGGTACCTTCATACTCCTTATCGTTGTTTATTTCTAAAGGGTAAAAGTGTTGGCAAGTTTAGTGTGTTTGCTCCGTTCTCGACTATTACTAACGTATATTTAAGCGTTTTGTTACAGTTACAAAGTGAAATAACGATTTGGCCGTTTATTCTTAAGTACCTTTGTTTATTCATTCATTCTGAGAATAGGTTCTACTTGATGAACAAAATAAGGGCTCTCTTTATTAGCTAATTTTGAATGACAAAATCATCACAAATTCCTACTTTAATAAAAGGGAGAGACGTACAACTTTGGTGACGAAAATAAATGCTTTATTGAACCTAGAACTTGGCTCTGGTGCACAATAAAAAAAAATTTGCCCAAGTTTAGCTTAAACTCATTATTTCATGATTTCCGTATTATTAATCGCAACAAGCTGGTCTTAAAGATCCAAATGGACATTAATGGTTGGGGTCAAGCATTGGACCTTCCCACTTCAGACATCAATGCTTTATGAACGCACGGACAGACCCTTTTTGTACAGAGTAATGATGATGGATAATTTTGGGCTTCGATTTCCATATTGTACTGCTTTGTCAGTCTACGTAGAGCTGCCGTGTTTCTTGGAATGTGTCTTACGCTATAAATGCTTTGGGAGATAAATGCTTTACATAAGTCTATGAAAGTCATATTATTTTTCAATAAAAACTCTTTAAAACAAAGAACTCTGTAATGGCCACAACCCAACATTAAATGCTCTATTTCTAAAGGCGGTCGTCTTTGGCTACAACACACTGATGTACCAAATTTTGTCAAAATACCGTGAAAATGAAGATCTGTAGATTGCACTTAAAATTGCAAAACGGGCATACGAACGGACATGCATAAATAGCATTTGTCCATGGACCATAATGGACGTCTGTGCGCCAAATTTTATAACAATATCTGTAAAATTACGGCCTGTCGGTTCAAAATGAGGCAACAATACGGACAGATAGACGTCAGTGCATCAAATTTCATGAATATATCTCAAAAATGCAAAACGGGCCGACAGACAGACAAGTTTATGAAGCTCTGAATCGATTGGTATAATAAAGAGTAGGTCTGTCTCAAGAGCTTCTCGCTGTTGTATACATCCACACAAACGCAAAATGTGAAGAAATAAAACTGACGCATTACTCATAACTATAAGCAGAGAGGTAATAAATAAGCAAAGACATACATATATATACATTCGCATGTTTTATCATTACTAAGCAACACTTTTGCGTGAAATACACATTTATTTCTTTTCTCCTTACCTCTTGCGCATCATGCTGGCCTTGTAATGCAAATAAGAAAGAAATTATTTACAGTTTGTGTTGATTGTCTTAGCACTCACCACTAGCATGTCAACGCGAGTCTTAAATCTCAGACGTTGCGAAGCGATTTGACAGCAATTCAGCAGTAGGTCACGCTAACTTTGGAGAATTTTTCAGTCGATTTGCATATCAGTCTTTTAGTATCTGGGATCTTAAGCTCTTAGTCCTACTTATCGAATTTGCGCGCCTGGCATCAAGTTACTATAAAGGAAGATGTCAATCCCTACCCAAAGAAAATAGATTGCTTTACACTTTTAAAGAAATTATATAAGAAAAGAGAAGGGAATCATCAGTTCTCTGGTAATTGTGAGACGATCCTTGGATTGCTTTAGCGGTTTTTAGAATTTCAACGACTTTGCGAGTTGTAAGAAAGCACTTGAGCTAATTTGTTTTATTTTTTAAATAAACTTTCGAGCCGACGCGCAGGTAGACGTGCATGTGTATCAATCGCTCCCGGAAAGCGCGTTCCTATGTGTAAGAAACGTTTGACAAACCCATGCATGCCATCTGTGCCGCATATAAAAACCTTTTGTTAGTGCGGCTTAAGCCAATTACAGCAAGGGAGACAGTTTCATGCAAGCTTTTATTGCCGTATTTTATAACTTACGTAACAATTGTTACAAATGTTTGCATACCTTGATTTAAACATAAGCACCCATAACTATATATACATACATAGGGGTTTTCATACACATTTTCATAATTTATGCACCCTTTTTACGCTATATTTCAATATTTATTTTCATTTTCATTTACGCTTCGCTAACAAAATGGCTAGATTTTCGCTTAAAAATGCTATAAGGCACGTATTTGCTTACGCATTGGTTTTCTTTTTGGGAATTCGTTTTGTCTTTCTTTTCCCTTAAAGCTTCAACATTATTCTTATAAGAATAACCGGTCTTTTCTAGTTTAATAGGAAAAGACTTTCAGAGTTCAATTTAATTTTGTTGCTGATTAATCAAAGTGACCCTGCAATTAAATCTATTTTAAAGTCCAAATTCTCGACTTTGTCGAGCTTTGTCTGGTAGAAATGTTTATTGAAATATTTTAATATAGATTCACATAACTTTTGAATCAACTTAAAGAGAATACACAAACAAAAGTTCAAAAGACTCATTTAGTCATATAGGACGTGAAGAGATAAACTAGCATTTAACCAGCAAAGGCATTTACCAACTACCTTGACAGAGCTCTGTTCAGTATTTAGAGTCAATATATAATTGGATTTGGAGGGCTACTCCGTCCCAATTAGGACACGTAAGATATATTTGTGGACACCTCCTAAATCTATATAAAACTTCTTTAGAAACGGGCTGAATAAATTCAAACATTTCTCTGCGGCACGATTTTTAAACCAACTACGGGGAGAGCGCCGAATTTGACGCTCTAGTGCGGTCGAATTGGAAAAGTTCATATACCTTCACCTACACCATGCAAATTTATATGCACGTACTTCTCAGGTGCATGTAACCAATCCAAATTCTGCCTTTCACAACTGTGTTTACTCAATTTCCTGGCTTGCGATAGAAAATTTCAAAAATTTGGTGAAAATATTTCAAAGACACTTTCTCGCAAATAGGACTGGTTTTGACTTTAATGAGCTTTTCAAATAGATTACTTTGTAAAGATCAATTGGCGCCAACATACCAATTTTCAAGCACCTACCAAGGGATCTTCAGGGAAAGAAACGTTCTAGTGTTGTTGCATTATTTTAAAGTCATTTTAAAGTACCTTCACGTGACGTTTATGGGAATGTGCTCAACTCTTGAATTTGAACGGATTTCGCTCTTAAATCCAAAACAGCCTACTGCTGTCAAATGCTGATCAAATTCAACAACAACTCTTTACAACCTTCGTTCCGCTCAAATAAGTTACTGCAAATAGTTTACCCAAAGAATGACAAGTAGCTTATAAGCTTCAAGTAACCTGTAGATTACCAACGGTATTAGCATAAACTTAGCTTTCAACAGACCGAAGCTACTTTATATCAAAAATTCCCTCGTAGTTTTCCATTTCTAAATTCTGTTTTAATGTTGCTATGAGTCGCGAACTACTTTGTCTCGGTTATAATTCTGCTTTATGGACTGAAACGAACTTTTCAATCCCTTTTCAGTGATCAAATGAAACAACATACTTTTCAACGATTTTCCGCAGAGCTTTTAAGTCAGCAAAGTGTCATAGAATTTTTCCTTAGCTCAACACCTTCAATTAAAGACAAATTGAAAGATGGCAAACATTCGTCCAGCAAGTTGTCAAATTAGACCATGAACTTTTTAGACGGTGTTAAGCGTTGGCGCAATCATAATTTCTATGTTTTAACCAAAAAGAATCTAAAATCTCCAAACACCTGCACAGCTTTCATAAAAATGTGACTGTAAAAATATGCAGTCATCATTGGTTCACCAATTCTCACTTTTGTGACATACTTGGAAGACATTTTAACATAATGACATCTACGATCTGATATCGCACATGTTGTGTAATAAAATAATCAATATGTTAAAAAGGTCAAAAATTTGAGGACTGTAAGCAGATGGATGCACGGACGGAAGGATTTCAATTTTTATCCCACAGACACATCATGCTTAGGACGCTAGGACAAACGTTTGGACGAACTTATTTATCGGACAGCTTGGTATTATATCCAGGGTCGCTGTATGCTCTGCTCTATGTATGATCCCCATCGGCTTACGATTTCATATGGGAGGACCCAACTGCCAATTTTCATGCCCTGTTCACCCATTCTTTACCTTTTGTCTTCCTCATCTTATACTCAGGCATACCAACTCTCTTCCATATGATCGCTAAAGGTCGTCATTGAATCTCACAACCCGCTGCAGGGTTGCATATGTAACAAATGTTACGAAACAACAATTAAATAGTGCATTAGTCAAAGCTCATACTTGGGCTAAAAAGGCTTTTTCCCTTTTTACAAACTGTTCAGTAGTCCGTCGAACTCATTGAATCAGAAGGTAATGTCTCCTTCTACTAAACATTTTCAACTGACTAACACTAATTATTCCCGTCACACATTCACTGGGATAGTAGTGTGATTATATAGGATAATTATTAAAGGCAGATGTGAGGAACAACAACCAGTTTTTCTACTAATTGTGGTTTAATATTAGTTTTATTTCTATGTAATTTTATGTATACATAATATAATTAATTCACACATACCAATGTACGTAGGCGTCCGTGCAAGTGTGAATGCACAAAAACAATTTTATTTATATAAGGACATGTTTATTAGTTTATTAAACACTCATGAAGTGATGGCAAATATTATCTCGATGTAAACAACAAATTTGTTGAAATTAAGTCGCCTAAAAAAAAAAAACAAACTAAAACTATGCTAAAAAAAAGTGATTTAAATTAGAATTTTAGTTAAAAAAAAAAATGCTTTAAATTTTGCTTTTCAGTCCATTTTTGTGACTGCTTGGCATTTCATACGGCGGCAGGTTAACACGATTTTAATATGAAAACAAGAAGAAGACGTTACTTTACTTTCTTTCAGGTATCACGACAAATCCTTTAAGAGGGAGTTCTTCTTGACCAAGATATGATTTCCTTTCCTCTTGTCTTCTTTCATTTTTCACTAAGGTATAGTAATTCCAGGGAACTCTTCGAGACTGAATAGGTGTAGAAAGAAATCGTTGACCAGCTAATTGTGTCGATCTCTTTAGCGATACACTCGTATATTTGGCAAATATAGAGTATGTCCATGTGTGAGTATGTCAAAATTTGGTGAGGAAATCCGTCAAGGACATAGGGACGGATCATAATATGAGTAACTGATTAAAAGGATATCTGTAAATATACGCATGAGTAGTCTGTTTTTTTGAGTCTAATGAAAATGGCTTCGATCCCTGCTTATGTCCACGTTCTTTTTATCCAAATATATCCGTCCTTTCTAAACGTCGGAATCAATTGTAGATGACAATCTTATATTTCTCTTCACAATTACTTCTTTGTATATGTAGAGCATTCAATTGCGCATTCACTAGGAAAAGAAACGCGTTTAGCTGTGCTTGGAAGTAATTTTCTAAAAGTCTCTTGTAGATTTTCAATAGTTTGGTAAGGGCTGTAAAGGCCACTTAAAAAACCATTTACTAATTTCGATAAAATGATTTCGGAACTAGCGAGATAGTAGCACCGTCAACGAATGTTATCGTTATGCTTGCTTTACAATTTTCCATAACATCGTTGAAAGACTGCTTGATACGATCGTTAATGAACAATCATTAACGGGAAAAACTTGATTTGAATCATTGACACAAACTTCGCAATAACCAGCTACTGATTTCTCGAGTTACGACTTTTCGTTTAACGCCATTTTGGGAAAGGCTTACTAGAATTTACACAACTCCCCTTTTCGAGAGTCCAAGAACACTTTACTTGCTTGGGTTATAGTTTTTGCAGCTAACAATGAACGGAACCGCAACGAATTTGTGCTTGTTATTTTTAATCCCTTCCTTTTTTATACACAATTGCTTTAGACTAAGTTATTGGTTTTCTTCTTTCTAGTTATTTTTTTTCCTCTTTCTGGTTAAATCTTTTACTAACCTCTTCATATTATCATACTTTTCTTGACATGTAGAGAGTAGATTTGGTAATTCCACCGTAATGAGGCGTCATTTTCGTTTTCTGGCTAAAAGCTCCCAAGTGGTAAATATAAAACACAGTGCCAATGTAAAACACAGTGAGCAGCCGCGCTACCATATTGTTTTACAGAGAATGTCAACAAAAACGGTTTTATAACCAAAAATAACGAAATTAACGCCAACAACAAGTTAAAAAAAATGACAATTTTGTTAATCTTCATAATCTGCTTAAATTTATAACACCATCGGAAAGCGTTTTTCTATATTAATTGATTTATAATTTGGAAATTACCATTTTTGTCTCCCTACTAGAACATCTTCAACCTTGAAATAAATTGTTGTTTTTCACATCTCATTGATTGCGAATTACATAGTATTACAAGTAAGAAAGTAGGGGAGCAAATGTCGCATACCCATCACTATGATTTTCGCATCCTACTCTTCCAGTCCTTTTATTTGATACCCATATCGCCGGTATTATTAAGAAAAGATTAATCGCGGTGTCCGCCATATTCACTCTAACATTAACCCATTTTTAGCAGATAATATATCTCCATTTGAGGAGTGAACAAAATAGGTTTAAACATTGTGTCTTGTTTGCCTTGTGATAAATTGGCATAACACCGCAAAAAATTGACAAAAAATAAAATTTAGATAGTCGTAACTTCCTGTGGGCATGGCCGAATGCTGCTATTTTTTAACCGAAAGAGGGGACTGTTTCGCAAAGTGAATATGGATAATTTCGGGGTTCTAACTTTATTAATTTCCGAGTAACGAGCAAAAGTCCAAAAATTTTTGTTAAAAAAAAGCTGAGTTGCGTTCAGTTTACGCTACATTGGGCGCTTTTGCTCCGATCGATTTGGCTCATTTCCAATACCAACCTGCGTGCAGAAACTTACAGTATTTTTACCAAATTTCAAGTCCATATCTTCATTTTTGCGACCGGGAGAGTGAGAACCGCGCACACCACACACACACAGACACACGGACGCACGGACATGGGTAAATCAACTCAGAATCTCACGCTGATCAAAAATATATATACTTTACAAAGTCTCTGAAGCTTTTTATTGGCTGTTACATTTATTTTGGAAAAAACATGATTAAACCCCCGTCTTACACTAGTGGGTATAATAATAATGTATACTAATATAAGATAAATGTAAATTCGATAAATAACCTTAAAATGGAAAAGAAACGATCAGCATTTCGCGTTGTTCTTTGTCTTCTTCTTGTTTTATTTGCATGCATATATGCGAAGCAGTCGGCAAACTTGGAGTCCCAACCCGAAAGTAGGCCCAACACTTCATTGTGTCAGCATCTTTCAGTTTCTTTGCATAGTTTTTCTTTTTACTCTTTCGCTTACAATAAAAACTTGAACCTTGGCAATCATATATGTTCACTACTTACGGTTTCCGGACAATTTCTAAAGGATTAATGGGACATAAAGGGGGATTGCTTGTGACAACAACATGCTCAAATGGGAGAGGAGAGGAGCTTTATATCGTGTATGAAGCACATTTTGTCATGCTCGAACTTCATGTGACTGAGAAAGCATTGTGCAACAATGGTCCCAGTGGCTAAATTTTTACATGGGAAGACTACAATGGCTCTAATTTACAAGTGAAGAGGAATGATTGGGAATAATTAACGAAGATTTGAGAAAACTTGCAGTGAATCTTTCATGTAATAAGCAGCCGAGAGGAAAGAGCAAAACGTGGGTTACATAAATTTTCTAGCGGCGGCACAACAATGTTGCCATGAAAATGGGAAAAGTTTCAAAGACTCGCGTAATTTTACTAAACAATTTTAATCTTCGGAATCCGCTAACCCATTCATGCATATCAAAATGAAAAAAATTTAGAAAAATTACACATATTTTTAAAGTAATACCGTTTTAGGCCAGTATTTAATTCCCATTTTGATACCTGACTATATATGCGGCATGTTTTTCACAAAAAAAAAGAAAGTTAATGCTTGATTTAATTGCAACATAAAATCCATGCATATGACCTCACTTTAGTAGATAAATATAGTTTTTAATAATATTTATAGGCACAGTGCTTTTGACTTAAGTGCAAACGATGATTATTATAAATAATTTTACGTCCGTCGAAATGGCAATTGATCTCCTCATAAATATTCATAAATTATTTACTTTCATCAGGAAAAGAAGTGAAACGAAATTCACTGTACTGGTTATGTAAATCTCTGTTTTATCATATTTCTACTCCAACATCGATGCCCGCAGAGTTCGATTGTAATTTCGCCAGTCGTGACGTTGAAGCGTTGGAAACTCTTTTTAGTTTCTTCGTCTTCTAAATATTGCGCCACCTGTCGTTTCAATGCTCGCAGCACGCTTTGCGATACCATATCGAATCTTTTGGTCACGTGCACGAACACCACCCTGTGTGGTTTGCCATGTAGTCTATGGTGTTTGGCTATCGTATGCAGATTGAAAGCATTTTGCAAAACATTCATCTACTTTGCTAAGCCCACGTGGGCTATGGTGCAGGGGAATCGCGTCTAACCGCATCGCGGGAATCTTATGGAATATCGTCACTACGAGGTCGCCATTTTGATACCACATCCTTGCTTCCCTTTGTCGCCTATTGAGCGATTCGAGAAAGTCACTTCAGGTTAACGTTAGACGAAAATTACTGTCCATGCACGTTGTACACATGTAAAATATGAACTCAAGCGCGAGTATGTTGCATTTCAAATAAATAAAATTTTCAAAATTATATGAAAATAAAATGGTAATTAAATGAAATTTGATATTCTTTTCATATGCATATAAATTATTATATTTTATTATGTATGTATATGAAAAGCGTTACTTTTCCCTTTTTTGTTTTGCTTTTTTTTTTTCTCTTGCCAAAACGATACACATATTATTTGTTTAACATAATAAATTATAAATACATGCGAATATATATATTTGTATAACATACACACTATCAATATAATTCATAATCTGTATAAATGTTTCACAAAATGAAATTATTGTACAATTGATTTTCAAAGGCAACAAGCACAACATAAATAAAACAAAAAAACAACAAAAAAAAAAAAAATACAATTGAATCTACATAACAATAATTGATACTTTTTTCATTTACATAACTCAACTTCATTTATAAACATCTGTAAAGCAGATTACGAAATAAAATTAACTCTAAATGGAAAATAGTTTTCATTCGAAGAGAGATAAGCGGAGAAGTGTTTTTGCTTCCCTTTCAAAGATAAAACACGTTACTTAATAAGTCTTCGGCCTAACGCACATACGGCAGTGCTATTGACAGACCTATATGATTTCCAGATAGTTCCAACTTTGAAACGACATTCTGACAGTTGACTTAGAGATAACAGTGACACTATCTTTTTCATTTTCAAAACTCATTTTGTTTGTTGTTGGCGATGTTGTTTAAACATTGCCCCTTGGTAGGAAAAAATACTTTCACAATCCGAGTTGGCTTGAAAGGCTTTGTTTGTCGAAAAATTAAAAAAATTTGCGGTCGATTTTCTGTTTTCCAAGACGGTCGCAGACACCGACGATGTTGAACGCTCTGGTCGCCCGAAACGGATAGTTGTCTCGTAAACACAATACACAAAATCGTTTTGCAAGAGTGATTCGAAGTGTGAAGTTGCATGAGATGGTTGACACTTTAATGATATTCTCCTAATAAAGCACATTTACTATTTTGAATGAATATTTATCCATGAGACAGTGGGTGCCACAGCTGCTCACTTTTTATTACAACGCTTGGATGATGTTTGCCGCTACTTTGGGTAAATAAAAAAGTTTTTTTTATGCAATATGTGACAAAGGATGAAACAACGGCTCGACGCTGCTCTCCAGAGCCAATTCGGCAGTCAAAGCCGATTGAAGTGAGCAAAAGGCAGCGTCACTGGAACAGCTTTAAGCGGACACGTATCGTTTCAAAGTTGGTATTGTCTACAAGTTATAAGAGTCTGCCAACATTGTTGCCATATGTGCGTCTTAGACCGACGACTTATTGAGTGATATGATATTTGATACACAATATAAGATATAGGAAACAATGAGTTGCTTCCCGCTTCTTCGTAAGATATCAAATGGAAGTTAAAGTTCACCACCGACAACTGCTATAAAGTAATTTCTTGAAATCATTTTTAGACGGGAAGTTTTTGTCAAGTATCATATCGGTCCATGGCAGCTAAAATGTTTGAAGTTTACCCGAGTTACGAAAAAAATGTTTCGTGAAAACATTTTGTTACTCGATTGTTCATAATTCTGTTACATTTCACTCCAAATTGATAAAAAGTTGCTAGACCGTTGCCAGTAAGAGAGTTGAATCAAAAAAAGCGAAGGAAAGGTGCATAAACTTGTCCAATCAATACTTCAATGGATTTCTTCATTAACATGAAATTTTGAAGTTTCCTAAGTGGTTTGTAACAAATCGCAAGTGGTCTGTTGGGTTTGTTTCGAGGCGCTACTGTACACTATCTTTTCTCATATGGACGAAGTTCTTACTGTTATTGTTAACACAAACTTTGCTTCGACAGCGTATACAATGATTTTATCACACACTCTGAAGACAGTCGCATTGTTGCATACCCATATCCAGTATTAAAGTTGACAATTAATTTTGAAAATGCAAACATGTAACGAATAGCAAATAATCGGTCTAAGGAAAACTAAAAACCTTGGACGTTTTTATTATATATCTGTATGAGTAAAGAGCAAGAAACCCAGCAGAAATTCCAGCTGCTGCGAATTTGTATTTTTTCGCCGATTTGGCCCACTTTTAATAGTGGGAGAGCTTCTAATGTTTTGGCCAAATTGAGGCCAACCGGGTGAATATTTGCCGCGGACGAGCGGACGAAAAACTGCGAAACTGGATTGCAAAATTGATATTGATCGAGAATATATACATATATTGCAGAAGAAGGATATTGCAAACGTTTTGACAAAACGAATATGCTCCCATCCTTGAGTGGCCGGTGCAAGAAAAAGGGAAGCTTTAGGAAAAATTTAAACATAATTAAAAATTTCAATGAATATACAAATATGTTATCAAAATATATGGGTAAAATTTTATCGAAAGTGCTTTGCAGAATGAGTGGAACACGTTTGGTTCAACAAAACAAAATGGTTTGACGGATTACAATTTCCAATACTTCAAAAAGGATCACTAATGCGACATCAACGACAGGCGAATATTTTCGCGATGCTTTGACTGAATCAAATGCAATTTTATGCAAAATTCATTCAATATTAACAGATATATGGGTAGAATTGCCCCAATTCTGTATAGCTTGTTAGGTTTTTGTTCTACGGATAAGAGCAACCCATTCCCAGTAATAAACAGAAAACATGTAATTACTGTAAAAGAAAAAGAAGAAATGTTTGGAAGATGTAAAGAATTTATGGAAAGACAAGTAGAACAATGGAGAGAATAATTCGTCTTTACCAAAGAAATATCTATATGAAAACAAGTAAAAAAAACTATTGATTGAAAAAGTGGTCCGATTCGAATTACTCTCAACAACCAGAATACGTTGGTATACTAAGCTCCATCAAAATATCTCAAAAATTGCGATTTATATGTTGAACAGGGGAAACAGGTGGACGGATGGACAGATGGACAGACTAGATTAGATAGATACACAAAATGGTTTTGAAACCATCGGCATAACGAGAAGTGGCGCACATCTAGTTTTTCGCACACACTTAATACTACACGCTCGTACTACAAGTGGTGTAGAATAGAATAGCAAGAAGCAGTAAATAAATGTTTGTCACAAATTTATTTAATTTTTTTATTTATTTATTTATTCTTTATTAAGAAAGTCTGAATTTTCTTCACATTGCTTTTAGTCATTGCTGTTTTGTAGGTAAAGAATTTATTTGTTTTACGAAAATAAAGGTCAGTTACAAATACTAGGTTTGTGTAACTTTTGGATCGTCTTTGTCGAATCTTTTATTCAAACCGTATAAATAAAGTGCGATATAAACACCATATTTCATATTCACGTGATACGAACACGAAAATCAGATAAGAAGTCGAGAAAATAATAGTAGATGACTATCGAATGAAAGCGCGGACTAGTAGCAACTATGGGGCACTTCTCAATTAATGAATTCTCCTACTTTAATGTGAATGCCTTGTGTGTGTTTTTGTACACGGATATATAGATATATACATTTTGTATATGCTCTGCGAGCAACGTACAAATGTTGTTTTGTAGCACACAAAAACATTATACTAATTCCCACGGATCTGGTTGACTCTGCCATTTGTTAATAAGAAACAAAACATTGCGGCCTCAGGAATATTTATTGTTTTATATATGTGTTAGTATGAACATTCACTATACATGTTTTACAAGGCTAGCAAACAAAAAAAACCGCATAAAAATAGGACAATCGATTGCAATAAAATAATTCACAAAAACTCAAGGAAAAAACAAAAAAAAAAAAAATATTAAAAAAATCGAAATGTTTAGCAAAAAATTGCAGAATAGCGAAAAGAAAAAGTTTTAATTGATTTATAAAATTGCAATAAATAATTTAAATGGAAGAACGAAGCAATAAATTTTATAATTATATATGTGTTAAATAGTTGGTTAGAAGTCGATAAGTGAGGGAAATTAAAATCAATTGTCTTAAAGCCCTTCGAACCGACCGTTGGTAATGCTAAGCAATTGTCAGTCATTCCGGGTAAAATAAAAGAGCCGTCGAGACGAGACTTGTTTTGTGTTAAAACATTATAGTCGGGCAAGGCCGACCATTAGATACTCTACATCACTTCACTTAACTACATTATTCACTTTACTTTCATGCAAGGTCACACTTTTCATAGAAGCCCGCATATTGGGGAATGCCCAAAATATTACTTGACGTGATCGAAATTAAGCAAATTTATTTCCTAAAACTTTTTGCATTTTTCGGTCTCTGTCATCAAAAACTAGAAGACTTTCCCTCCATATAAGGGCTTTCTTTTAATGATAATGTATGGGTTAGGGTCCAGAAAATCGACTTATTGCTGCATTGGACTGGCTTTCATCATAAAATATTGAAAATGAATCCTTTTTCTGAACGGCCTACTATTCATGAGTAATCCCAAGAAATAGACACATATCGTTGAAACTTGGGCCACAAGTACTGTAAAAATTAATTTTTATGTCAAATTGGTATCTTAAACAAATTTTCGTCATAAGACATCAATTAGGCGGTTTTGGCATACAACAGTTTATATTTCCTGAGAATCGTTCTATGCCGTGATATCCGAAAAACAATCCTACGTGGTCCAAATTCGCTAAGCTTGATTTCCATGTCAGTTTACTATTACAAGGTGGCTTTCACTGCGAAATATTGAAAATTAGAACTTTTCACTTTATAAACATTCAGTTGTCGTAGGAGCGGTTATATTAGAGGGGATTCAGAATATTACTATTCAGCACCTCTTGTCGAGACATTTTGAAAATCGCAATATTTTTCTATATGACGGCTTTTCGAAAAAAGGCATTGCATGGGGAGTGGTCGAAAAGGTGACAGGACAAGAGGACAGACAAAAAATTGATTTGAATCGATCGGAATGAAGACAAATTCGAATTTAACTAACAAAGACATCTATGCCTGAACAGAACTCTGTTAAACATTTAGAATTAAGATATAGTTGGATCTGGAAACCTCCCACGTCCGTATTGAAGAGCGTACAATATTTTAACGCAGACCTACTGCATCTATAGAAAATTCCCTTTGGAACGAGCAGAACAAATTCATTTTCTGCTTATTTTGAACTATATTTTGAAATTTGGCACATAAGTGAAAAGCGCACAAATTTGAGACACTAATGCGGCCAAGCTAGAAAATTTCACGTATATTCACGTACATCTGCATCCACATAACTTTTGTGTCGGCAAGGACTGTTAACGAAGTTTTAAAAATTAT
Source organism: Glossina pallidipes (assembly GCA_000688715.1). NCBI lineage: Eukaryota > Metazoa > Arthropoda > Insecta > Diptera > Glossinidae > Glossina > Glossina pallidipes. The sequence continues at coordinate 2,925,527 of KK499769.1, forward strand.
ATACTTAACGAAAAACACGTCTGTTCAGGGATATGGTAGGTGTCCTTGCTAGTTAAATCCGAATTTATCTTCACACCACTTAGTGAAAAGTGCGTCTATCTCAAGTCGTTCTGCTTGTTGCAGCCGTCCGCACAAAAGGTATCAAACGAGATGCAGGGTGTAATAAAACCCGCATATACTCTACTCGCTTAACCTATTTTGATTTGATTACTTTCCTTGCATGTTAAGCAAAAAATCTATTCGCACACAATCAAACACAAGACAAATTTAATTTTTAGATTTCGTGTGTGATTGTTATACGCATTCAAAAAGATTTATAAGATCAGTTTAATATAGAATTGTTGTATATATAAAGTCTGTGTATGATGAGAGTATAAGCCGTTTATTTTCGAAAAGATTGCAACTCCAGTTGTTCTCCTGACGCTTTCATTGTTAAGTTAATTCATCCTTCGGTTGCAGGCCGTGCTGAAATGGTCGCAGATATTGTCGTGACTACGGCCGATATATGCTATTGTATTCTATAGTTTTCGGTGACGTTGTGTTTCGAAATGAGAATTTCTTCAGGTAGGAATGTCTCAAGATATCTCCAATTTAGGTCATAAATCAGTCGTGTTATATATATACGGCTTTGAAATGAGCAGAAAAGCGTGATTTGGGTATACGTTTCCATCTCGTTAAGGATTGGTATTGGCTTTGGAATTTTAGCATCCTGCCTGTGGACATTAGAGCAGTATATTACGTGTTTATTCTTAGTTGTTATCTGACCACCTTGAAATCGTAACGCCCTTTAAATCGAGATTAGAGGTACATTGGTATTCAACCTTTATTCCTAGGTGTTATGTGAGCGATTTGAACTTGTAGTCTCTTTCAAGTCTAGTTCAGAGCAGACAGTTCTTAGCACCTTAGTCAGTTGCCATCTTAGTACCTACCAGAGATGTGACCTAATGCGGTAATTGCTAATGCGTTAATGAAGTCGTGGCTGAGATGACGACAACATTTAGAATTCGTGAAAAGCTCACTGTAACAACCCAACCCCTACCTTTCCTTCCTATTCAAAGCTAAAAACTTTCACAGTATTATCTAAAAGGTGAATAAGTGCACCAAGGCATAAATTTATGTGCTGACATTATAAGTTTTCTTAGTAGAGCAAAGCTCTTGTTTAATAATCGATAATACCTTTATCTTTTCGAAATACGTAACCATCGAAGATATGCACGATAAAAGACGTTTGCCAAATGAGTGCCACAACTTTGGTTAAGATATCATTTTCAGATACACACACACACACACACACACATACATAAGAAAGAAGAAAAGTCCTGAAACCCTAGGCGGTCAAACTTGTGTTGCTCGTGTTAAATAGGTTTGTAAAGCAAATGCAATGAAAATTAAAACAGAATCAAAAGAAAGAAAAAAATATTTCCTATCGGAATTGCTTTGGAAAAAGTGATAAATTCATCGAAGAAGAACGAGAACAAAAGGAAATTTATTGTCAGTTTGAACCGACTCTTTTGATATTTAAAATGTTGCACATCAAACTGCTTAAAAGTCGGTTAGACGGAAAGGAACACATGCGGACAAAAATGAAATACTTTCTACCTTCAAACTAAAAAAAAATAAAATTTTCTGAAAATTCAGCCCATGGCAAAAACCAAAGTCCTTCTCCTGTAAGTGGATTTTATTGCCTCTTAATCCTTTCATACGAGGCTAAGCATGGCATAGACCAAAGTTTCTCTTCTTTAGGTAAAGCTTATTGCCCCTTAACCCGTTCAAAGGTGACTTGGCACTGTGCATGGCCAAGATCAGAGTCCTATTTATGTCTATATGTATGTAGATCTTGTTAACGTTTTCATAGGGGGCTTGGCACTGCCTACATAAAAATGTAGATCTTATTGCCTCTTCAACCCATGGCTGCTTTATATAGCCTGGCATCCGTCGCGAAAACGTTGCATACGAATTGCTGAACCTTGCATACCTTTGAAAGGATATTGACGAAGCGTAAAGAAGTATCGAAAAGCTTTTGTATGAACAAAATAATCTTTGTGCTGATGTTCTTCTGTGATCGAGTAAATGAAATATGTTTTCATTCCTTCAATACTTTGGGATGCAGAGACACATATATGCGAGAAAAGAAAATAATAACAAAATTCCTTAATTCTCTTTTGTGTTTGGTTATTCACTGCCGTAAGGGGGTAAGAAAAGCTGTTGTTGTTTTCGTAGTTGTTTTGAAACACATACACGTCCGAAACATTTAAAGAGATATTATCATTAGAGTGATACGTACAGTGCGACTTGTACACTTCCATTATAAAAAATGTTTTGCTTTCATTAAATATTTACAAGACAAAGAAACATACACGCATCGCCCTTGTTAGAAGTGTTTCCAACTTTTGATGAACATGGAGTTATGTGTTAACTGAATTTTAAAATTCATACGGATATGCTTGTGCATAATCAAATAGAAAATTGTTGCCGTAACTATAAGCTGCCCCTCTTCAGTTTCGTACGTCGCCGTTAACATGCGTCGAACGATTTCACGGCATCTTATCATTATCCAAAGTTTGGCATTCACTCATTAAAATTTAACGATAACGTTTTTGTTGCGATAATAAAATATTTGCTTAGAACTACAACTGAATTTTTTTCTCGTTGTCATTGGATAAAATTGGATTACATTTTAGAAAAGGAAATATCGCAAAGTGTACAAACACTTTTTCCAATAATTTGCTATTGTATGCTATAGGAAAGGCATGTATATATGTTGACGTTTTCCTCTTCTTCCCTAAAGGGTAAGCTTTAAATATTTTATGCGTCAGAGTATGTTACGCTGTCAACATTTTCCAGCTTATAAAATACCTTAACTGCGACAAGATGTTTAGGTTGAAAAGGCGCTTCCATGTCCATGTGATGTCTGCTTAGCGCGCCGTGGTCCCTATGCTCTATTCGCTACCGCTATGCTATTATCTATGGTTAGTTAATTATTCAGTCTATTATTCCGAGACCCTACAGAAAATATTATCGGCTAACAATAATCGACTTTACTCTTCTCATTTTATTTATTACCAAATCAAACTGTAAGTAAATATAACTTAAATGTTGTACGCACCGCTGAAAGACGGAGGCCTATTTATTGTTTTCAAACACTTGGAACACCCAGAAAGAAGTTTTGGAGACCTCATTCTTGGCTCATATCGAATTCGGAATCCACTTAAGGATGCCTGTCTTTTCACCCGTCTACCCGTATCGGTAGCAAACGTGCCCCTATGCGAAGAAACACTAGAAGTTCTTGCACGTAGGTTTGTAGTGAAAATGGGCTAAAGCGAAGGAGCTACAGCTGATTGCAAAAGTAGTTTGTAAGAAAACTATATTCGGTCGTGAACGAATCCTTTATACCTAAATTAAATTTATGTTCTCTATAATGTTATGTGGACGCGGCGGATTTCTTCTATTTTCAGAAAAAAAGTGAGGTGTACGTGTTGTGCGTTATGAGGAACAAGGCAACACACGAAAAGCAAAGGTGTTCACAGTTTTTGTTATATAAGCGTGTGGACATTGATCGGTTTGACTTATTTTCAAATTCTCTTGCACATATGATAGGTTTTTGCGGACGGGGGAATAGCTGCAATTTTTCAAAATATTTGACATTTTTTATATTTTTCCATCAAACCGATGGGGTTTCGCATGTTTCGCATTTTTAGTTTAATTTATATGACAAATGCAGAAACTTTCGGAATTTGTTTCCGCAGTCGTTTGTCTTTGAAAAGCTGACTGAGTAACCCCTTTTTCCAAGTCTTTAGCATGTTGTAGCGTATCGTATATTTGAACACTTACATGCTTTAAATATTTTGCAAATGATTTTATTATTTTTTTTTTTTTTTATTATTTCTTAGGTTTGCAGCATTTCGCTTCGTTTCTCGCATTTCAACCCTCATGGTTTACCACTGCAAACATAAAGACGCATGTGAGTTACGTAAAAGTTAGAGAAAAGCAATAGGCTTGCGTTTGTTGCTTATAACTCTCCCTCTACCCCAAATGTAATGGGACAGACACATTCCGCATTATTTAACGGATAACGGTGGGCGAGTGACCAGGCAAGTGGGGCCTTTTCAATCTGAGTAATTTACAGCAGATTGCAAAAGTTAAATTGTTTTATTCTTTTGAGTTGTTTTTTTCTTTTTTTCTGCTGTCATTCAGTTGCCTGCCCATTGTCTAGCGCGTAACGTTTCGTGTTCAAGTGGGGGATGGAGGGGAAACATGATTTAATTTTAAATGTTCGCCTTTTTTGTATGCATTACATTAAACATGTTTCCTCTCTTTTTTTTCCACATAAATATAATCAGTGCACGCGGCCTTGCATATAAATAAGTTGTTTAATATTAAATTAAATAGTTTCTGATTAAATGCTTTTATTAATAATTTATTCATCACTATGCTAAATTTTCTCATGTTACAGTTTTTGTTTTTGCTTTTTCCTTTTTTTTTTTCAGCACTGATTGGTTATTATTTGTAATATAGGAAGGGTTAATGAGAAAAGTTTTGTCCAAAGCACAATAGGAAGGCGGGGTGACTTGCTGTGCTTGGATTTTTAATTCAGCAAATTGCTCCTTAGTAGTCATACACTGTTGTGTGTACTCTCATTTTTTTTTTTGTGTGTTTTTCTTTTCATGGATAAAATGAGTTCGCTTCAACTTTTGCTGGTTTAAAGGCAAAGCATTTATTCGTTAACCGCATTTTTGCCATATACTACCTTGATCAAAAAATAAAGTGAATTTGTTTATAAAACCCCAAAATATTTATTTACTTTAACAAATAAATTCCATACCGCTCATCGCCTTTGCATCGATTTCTTTAGCAACGTACTCGCGTACTCGTGAGTGATATGAAACACGGTCGCATTGAAACGATTCGACAACATTTTCTAAAATACATTATTATCGCGAGTACACATTCAAACGGATCACATTTTATGAGGAAATTCGACAAGGACAGATGGACGAGATTAAATGGATCGAGAACTAATCTTGCCCTCCGTTTATCTATTCGTCCGTCTGTCGGTCGCTTGACTTTCTTTTAAACTAATCGATTCAGAATCAATTTTTTAATCGATTTAATCTTGTCCGTCTGTCTTTTCATCTGCCTTCTGTTAGTCTGTCTGGCTGCTTGTAACTCTGTCTGTTCGTATGACTGCCCATGTGTCTATCCGTCCATCCATATATCTGTCTTCCTGTGCGTTTGTATGTTTAATGGCTGTCAGTGTTGTATTCTATGTACAAGTCGCAATTTTGAAATTTAAAACGCGCCCTTATACGTTAAAAACATATCCTTTAAAAAATATCAACATTTTCGTGATCACACCCCGTACAAGGCCTTATGAATTTTGAACTTTCAATTTCCAAAATTTCTTGACAAAAATTGATAGGCACCAATACCCCGGCGCATTAAATTGGAGCGAAAGTTCTAATCAGAACTTTTGTTTTTTATGCAAGACTTTATTCCAACCGATGTGAAGAGACATTGAATGAAGTATCTATCTTCGGTTCACAAATCCGATTACGCCACAAATTTACGTTGTACGCAAATTGCAAAACGTCGAAACGTAGTAGAATCAATCTTGAAAAACTTGAGCTTAAATTTTTCAATTGCCTTAATATGAAGCTCAAGTGCAACACGAAAGGGAAGTTTTTTTTAAAAACGCGTCAAAAAATTTCTTTGAGAAACATGCCAACTTTTACGATCCGTTTCCATCTGTTCTTTAAATTTTTAAAATTAAAAATTTCGGATCCATGAGGCGATTTTTATTCGAGATATCGTGTTTATTCGAGAAGAGTCGTCTACAATTTCTTCTTCTCTTTTCTATGTCACGTAATTCGTAGAACGTAATTATTCATAGTTACGAAGCTAAGCTGAAGATGAATTTGACTTTTATTTCCTTAGTATTATCTGTCACTCTTATTAACTTGAAATTTCAATTCAAGTGTCTTTCATTTATAAACCACAACTTTTTATTGCTCAAAAATGGTCTTTAACATATACTTTTTTTTATACTATAATTGTCTTTGATATATATAAGAAAAAATTATTTTAAAGTTTTCGTTTAACGTTATTATCATCTTAAGTGGTTGAGGTTTTATTTTGTGTGTGTCTCACAAATGCAAACACTATGCGACTTTAAAAGTTCCGGGAAGAGTAAACTTTAGTTTATTCGTTATATTAAAAACACAATTTCGTCCTTTTGGATTCAAGTACTTTTGATTTGTTGTGCGTGCGAGAAAGCTTCGGGTGATTTTTCAATCAAATGGAATTTTTTCTCTTCACAATATTGCCCATCACTAGCCACTACTTCCTCTTTTTTCTCTTCACAATATTGCCCATTACTCCAAAATCTTATGTTTTGGCAATCATTTGTCGATTGTAATCAGTGTCATTCAGCGGAGCTGACAACTGCCACGGAGGTTTTGCATATCGTAATGCATCCATTGTTTATCATCCCTAGGGAAACGTTAGCTCAACCTTTTGCATTAAGCAAGCAAAGTAAATGCAGTAGAGAGGTTTAGCATTCGATCCATTCAAAAACCCCAAAAACTCTCTGCACACTTTTCAAGATAACTCGTACCATCACCTTGAGCTTAGAGAGGATTCGTTCAGATGGAAAAGTCGCACTTACAGCACTAGTTACAGTGGCTCTCGGAAAACCGCGGCAACTTATCAGAGACAGCAATTGACAAAGTTATTAGAGAATACATGGATTTCGCATTCTTCCAGCTCTCTCGCAGTTGAAGAAACTTCTATTTATTTGCAAGAAATTACCGTTTATAAGGAGCAAATTCGCAGGAAAGAGATAATGGCAGTACTTGTAACCTATCGGTGATACCCCGGTTCTCAGTTTCATGAGTTGCATGAGTTTCGCTTAATTCGTATATTAACCGCGTCTCTAATGCCTAAGATGACCATAACATTTAATTTGCCTGCAACGTGGAATTTATCTCACAAAGAACTCTTCGTATTTGTATTCTCGTCAAATACTGATTTTGTTGTCAACTTTCTCGCTTTGACGTTATCCTTTAAAATCAAGACGAATGTTTGTCTTTGAAAGATCGCTTTTCAGCGAAAAGAAACACCGCTTGAACGGCTGCAGCTAGCTCGTGGATATCGGGATATCACAGCAACGGTTCAAATTTTAAAAATTACTTTCTCCGGATACTTGATCTGGTGCCGACACTTTTTCCTTATATCCTGTACCTTTAGGTGCATTACGCATGCATATGCGGTTTGAATTATCGTCTATCATTTGTGGTTTGGATAAGAGCACACATAGAAAATGTTCATCTTTCATGTAAACATTGATGCCAGCATGATGTTTATGCATGTCATAAAAGCCAACCTAATGAAATTACATACACTACACATAGCAATAATTTATTCATTTATTCATTCATTTACCACATAATGCTCTACTTCTTAAAAATTTATTATAAAAAAAGAAAAAGGAAATCTTATTTATTGGATACGAGATACTAGGTCAGATACATAAATTGATTAAAATAACTAAAACCAATACGCACAAGTATAAGTTTCATAGACAAATGCAAGCCTTATACTGTGAATGTAATCATAAAAAAGAAGATAAATAAATAAAATTAACTCGAAGCTTGAAGTGCAGATGCGCAATGGGTATGGTTTGCTGTCTACCAAGCAAAATATAAAATACTATTTTCTAATCTGTAGATACCCAACACATAACGTAATACATTGGTCAATAAGTCCACGGACTCTGGCATATGTAGATGTAATCTCTAACAAAAAAGGTATATTTTGTTTAGGAAGTTCGAACGCCCTAAGAGTTACAGTGGTCCACGGCTCACCCATGTATACCCTACATCATCGAGCATTTATTCATGTAGCGACATTTCAAGATCAAGCCTTGAGAAGTGCACAAACTTAATACACTCTGGTACCACAACCGATGTAGGGTATAAAAATGTTGTTCAAACTAAACATTGGCTTGAAAATTGTTATAGCAACTCCTCTCCTTCAAAAAAAAAAAAAAACAATCAGTTTATCAGTCATTTTTTGATTTGAAACACAGTTGCATGAGACAGCTGACATCGTAGAATAACCAAAAGCCAATGTATTCACTATTTTGATTGAATATTTGACTACCGTTTTCCTAACGGATACCGCATTTCCTCGCATTGGGAGCAGACAAGGGAGAGAAACTGGTGAAATGAATTTTTTATGCTTTACGCTATAAGCCACCTTGCACGAAACATAATATGTAGATACTGCATGAGTAGGTATTATATGTACGTTCAGGGGCACTATGCAATTTTTTTGAGAAAGAGCGGGAAGATGTAGTTTTTGTCGGTAATAGTGACTTTTGGGGTGCGCTGCATTGAAAAAAATTTTTGTTTGGTGTGTCATCCTTTTTTTGTGGGATGAGACACGCCTTTTTTGGGTTTTGGGGATGAAATTGCGTTTTGCTATTATTCTACGCGTGCTCCAATTGGAGTCTACGCATGTTCCTATTGGGTTTAGGAACGTTAGGACGTGTTCGGATTGGGCGCAGTGCGATTCCGATTGGATTCTATTAACATTCCATTTGGGTTTACTGCAATTCCAATGTAAGACCGTTGAAAACAATACATTTATGCATGCGGTCTTCGCAGTTAATGTATAACAAAATGTATAATAAAAACGTTGAGGCTTATTTACCTTCATCATAACCGTAACAGTCTTTAAACGATGTGTATCAAAATTTTATGACATAAAAACTGACATAAGTTTCCTGTAAGACGTCTCCTAAACCGGTGGTCAGAATGTTATGAAATTTCAAGACAATTGTTTCCTAATCCCTTTACCTGCCAACTTCGAAGTACATAGAACAAGTTTAAGAATAACTTAACTGTGTACTTAATTGAGTAGCTTTCATGTAATGGCGCAGATGTTGATAGAGGTTGTAATTAACGTTTTCTTAACCAAACTCATAACAGTTTGAAATCATTACGCAAATCTTTAACTGTTTTCTGACGAAGAAAAAAACCGTAAAAAAGGAAATAATTGCTTTTTAAAAGCAACGAAAAACGTGTTATTTTAAAACGTAAATTACTCTGTTACGCATAACGCACGTGCTCTTGAGAGCAAAAAAAAAAAAAGAAGAACTTTACTTAACTGGCCTTCATACACATAATGATTGTAGCGCACCTTACATACACAGGCACACAAGCATACACATACATGTATACACCAAAATAATTTCATCAGGAAACTTCTGCCGTATCATATAGTTTATGTTTTTCATGGATTTTTTTTTTATTCTTATTTTTTTTTTAATATTTCACTTACGGAATTTCCTCTTTTTACTTTTCTTTCTCATTTCGTACATTTGTAAAAGTTTCAAGTTAAAAGTAACTTAATTTATGGTTACGTTGAAAAGTTTTTGCTTAAAACGTGTATTTGTGTATGCACGCGTATGCGTTTAACTATAAACGGTAAAATTATGAGTTCTATGTCTGTGGTCTATATAATATTAAACAACGTGCTTCTCCAGGCTATAACTGTTAATTTTTCTTCAAAAAAAATAAAAAGAAAGAAAAACACGTATAACAATTTAAAATATATTTTTGATGTTATTCCCTTTGCTCCTTCTATACCCATCGCCCAAGGATGAGAAGCATATTCATTTTGTCAAGACGTTTGCCAAAACCACAAAGAAACTTCAGTGTGTATATATTTTTGTACAGCATCGAATTCTGAGTCGAGTTGAGGATGTCCATCTGTCTGCCCAACTATATAATATGTTTGTTAAATATTCTCCCGTTAACGAAAATGAGGATACCGGCTAAGAATTTGCGAAAGAAGTTGAAAATGATCCAAACTGATCCAAAGACACACCTACAACTCCTACACGTGTATGCAACAAAAACTGAAACCTTCTTTGCTTTCCATGTTTTGTACTCGTTACTCATAAGCTGCGCAGATAGATGATATAAAAGACGCAACAAGTCGACCCCGCTTACCTAATATTATGGAGTAAGGAAATTTAGTTGTTTTGTTGCTTTCTTAGTCTTTCTTAGGATAACGGTTTACGAGTATAAAAGATTCGATCGCAGCCAAATATAATTTTCTTACTTGTTTTGATCTAATTTCTTTTCTTCCTTTTATACCCATCATCTAAGGATGAGGAGTATATTCATTTTATTAAAAGCTTTGCCAACCATTAAATGCTGAATTGATTTAAGCAAGTCTGTCTGTCCGTCTATGTTACATATGTTATAAATGTTCTATTAACGCAAAAAGGAAGCTATCAACTAGAAAGTTGGCAGAAAACTTGCCTGCAGGTCGGTATTGAAAATGGGCTTTATCGGTCAAAGTATATACCTACGTTGCCACATACACTGAGAACGCCTCGGTTTTCCAAAAGTAGAAAAATTGTTTTTCTGTTCATAACTCAGCAGATAAACACCTGAAAATTTGGATGAATATTCTATGGGTGATGCTGTAGTGTAAAAAGTAAAGCAAAAAAAAGCGGCCCTGCCTACGCAATAGTATAGTCTATCCAAAATTTTATCTTTTTCTTCAAAACCTTAAACCTTTTAACAACAACACAACAAGCTTCAAAGGTACGATCAAGTATGTAAGTTCTTGACTAGCGTCAAACCTGGACTGAATCTAAGCAGGCCCATCTGTTCGTCTGCCCGTCTTCCCAACTTTGTAGTATCTAAGGCAACCATTTTCCCGGTCGCCTGCAAATTTGCAAGAGAATCCGAAAATGACCCAAATCGGTCAACGGACATGCCTACCACTTTTATTTAAAAAAAATAGAAAAAATCATCCACGCCCACCCAATATTATAGAGCAGGAAAGTTTTGCTTTTTCCTTTTACTTATTCTTTTTTATAATAGTATAACGGTGATCGGTGTCTAAAAGATTCGTCCACAGCCGAATGTAATTTTCTTACTTGTTTTTTTTTCTGCATTCTTGCTATTCTCTAGACATTCTAACGTGAATTGTATGAATCAGCAAAAAACAAAATTAATTGAAATGCTTAAGGCAGTATAATTATCGTGTACTCTTTATTGAAATCGTCACTTTATCCATTAACAAGTGGTTAAGCATAACCGCTAAATCGGTCTCTACTAACTCTGTTTCTTTTTCCATGACAACAATGAATGATAGGCAAAGAAGCTTTGGTTTCATTTGTTAATGGGAAAATGAGAAGAAGCTCAGTTTCACCTGAGGCATATCGTCTACTTTTGTCTATACATATGTGTCACGGAGTATAGGCCTGCGTTGTACTAAGTGATTTGGACGACTTCTTCTATCAAGAAAGTTATATATTATTCCACTTTTGGATATTATTTTAATTAGGTGCTGTTGACTGACTGTTAGGGAATATATTCCCTTATTTTACTGCCATTTACTTGTATTCTTGGTAAACGAAAAAGGTTTCCAAGCCTTAAATAAGAACATATGGTACTAATTGCATCACAGATCCTCTCCACTCTTATATTGACTATGTCTCGACATTGGATTTCATATACCAGCTCCAGCTTTCATGCGACATATGATAATAGATGAAACACGAAGTCATCAGTACACTCCAAATTGGCAATCAGCCGAGTGGGCAGCAACCATGCAAAGCGACGAAAAAGGCAAAAATCAAGTGCGAAAGTTATAGCGTCCGTATGTCAGGATGTGCAAGTTAAAATATTCATCGACTATCTTGAAAATTATTTATTAATATTAATATTATATAGCGTTATAAGTGCGTTTGAATGACAAAGCCGCAAAAACCCGCCACGTTAGACCGGAGACATATTGAGTGGAATATACATATAACGAGTGGTATATATGTATTCATATACTGTGTACGTGCACAATAAATGTTGTGTTTTGATTCCAACAAATTATTTAGATACAGTTATTATTCGTTGATAACAAAATATGGGAAGTAATTCGAATATTCTGTTGAAGACAGCCTGAGTTAGTGACATATTTTGCAATATTTGGTCCAAATTAAATTTAATTTTGATTGATTGTTCTCTTGCTGAGAGACATTGATGTAAGATGGAATTCATTTTTAAGAATTAAGAGGGCAAGCAAATTGACTTGGAAGAAAAGACAAGAAGCAAGAGATATTGTTTACCTCCATGCTTAAGAAATAGAAAACACTTTCATCTTTTTTCCCATAATCATTTAAAATATCATGGATTGAAAACGTTTGGGCGCAACTTATACTAACATCTGTTGCAAATTGTCTTGGTCTAGCCTTTTTATAGCGTATATCGCTAGTGGTGCTATGGCACATGAAGTTTGTGCGTATAGATGCAACATCAAGGACTTAAAATAGACGTACCCTTTATTATTCCGTCCGTTCGTCTGTTCGATTTGTGTATTTGCGTTCAAACTACAGACCGCGAATTCTTAAGATATTTTGATGAAATTTGCTATCCTGACGTGTTCTCGATCGGACCACTTTTTCGACTACTTTTCAAACAATGCTTTATTGAATTTATTTACTGAAAATATTTGAATAGTCACCATATGATAAACTGTAGTATCGTATAGGGTATATAACGGTGAGCCGTGGTTCTATATGTTTTCAATTATTTTTATTTACGATGAACACGTGCGATTCTTAACAACGCAAAGGCGAGTGGTTTGCTTCAAAACTATAGACTTTTGATTAAACGATAACTACAGAGAAGCAATCGTACAATGAACCAAAGCTCTACCATTCTTTATGTAATTTATTGTCGGAAAATTAGGGATACGTTTTCTTAAATATTTCGAAAATTTATTTCTTTGGATAAATAACTTTGTCATTCTGCGTTTTGCTTACTTCGATGAAAGGAAAGTTCTGTTTCTTCTTTAAATGAAAAAAATACTCTCTTTTTTCTTGAAAGAGGAAGATTTTTACTCTCTTTATGCGAAAATCCATTAAACTTCATTTTAAATTCACCATAATTAACATTTTATGCCATCAAACGGAATCTTATCATTAACACAAAGTCTTGACTTTCGCTGCAGATACTTTCAAGTAATTTTATGCAACCCAGTAAAAGGAAAACCAAATGAAAAAACCATAAAATACGAATCTTTGATACCCTCAGCGAGCGATCTAAGCTCCAAGTATAATTATCAGCTTCGGAACAATGTTATCATTAGAATATCGTGTATAGATGTGATTCAAGTAAGAATTTCATGGGTGCTTTTAGTTAGTAGATGTAACATACTTTTAGGAAATTTATGTTCATAACATTTAATGAAATTTGTGGACCGTTTCTCGCGCGATCATTCTTAACCCCGTTCAAGTAATCTTAACTACTCCGATTACTTTTTAAAAGTAAACACTTTAGCCTAAACACATCTTATGGCCCAAGAAAGAAAAATTCTTCTTACTCAGAGAAATCTTGTAGTGTTTGGCAATTTGATTTTAGCTACGAAATGACTGAATTAGTATCATAAACCTTTTGATGGGTCTGCGTAAATATCTAAGAGTTAAGAAAAAAAGGATACAGAGTTAATAAAAACAACACTTCAAAACTAATTAAAGCTTGAAAAAGAAAAAATATTCAAAAAAAAATAAGCAAAAAACTTTTCAAAGAAAACAAGTTTTTAATAAGTTGAATAAAAATGGGGATAGAATTAAAGGAAAAGTAAGCAGCGGGGGAGGGCGGCAAATTTGTTTGAAAATCAGCTAAATATTGTAAGTGAAAGGAATTGAATTCTTCGAAATTTCTTTTCTAAGGGTTTAGTATCTTCCCGCTTTCTTTCACTTTTTCCTCTCACTGCTTCTGCCATTATTAGCAACACGCAGTCAGTCAGTCAATCTTGAAGCAAAGTAGAAAATTCCGCCACAATAAGAAAAACCTATAGAAACTGCAAAACTTTAGCTAAACAATAATAATAAAAAGGAAGAAAAAAAAGCAAAAAAAGAAGAGAAAGAAAACGAACACAAATCAATGAATAACATAATGACAGCAATAACAAAACCCTGCGCTTAGCCAACATATGGTTTTCATTAAGGGTGGAGTGCAGACATAAGCACTATACGTATGCACTATAGTAGAAGTTGTTAGCATGAGCCCATTGAGTGTACGTAGACTACAAGACGAGAAAATCCGCTTAAAATAAAATTATTTTGTTAAGAGATTTGTTCTTCCTCTTTTTTTTTTTATCTTTTTTATTTTGTTCTATTTTGTTCGCCTTTGTGTAAAAGTTAAGTGATAATAAGTTCATGTGAAGGGTTTTCTATTATTTTTTATTTTTTATTTTTATATATATTTTTTGTTATGTTATCCTATTATCGTATGTGGTTTTTATGGCAAAGTTTATTTGATTTAATTTTATATTTTTCTTAAATGAATTTAAAAAAAAAAAAAGGCTTCAGATAGTTTTAGTTAATCGATGAGTGTGATTATGATTAAAATTAAGCTTTAGAGGAAGTCTCATGGTTAGAAAAACGCGAGGAAAGAAGAAGGGATAGGGAGTGGTCTTAGACCTTATCCAATTAGTAAGTCTTATGCCTTTACTACCTCCGACTAAGCTGTCACTATCCCCACCACCAAGCACGCTCCATCGCACTGAGATTTAAGCTGTCTGTCATGTTGCATAGAAAGCGGTTATTACTCATTCCTTGCCTTGTAACAAATATCTTATTGTCAAGTTTCCTAAAGCATCAATAAGACAGATATATGCTCAGGATTGCGGAGTGTTGGCTTGACTCAATTAAATTTTTACTAATAACAACTTCAGATACGAAAGGAGAGAAAGTTTTGTGGATGTACTGATATTGTTGGAAGCATTTCACAGCCTTTCAAGCCGGGAGCCATGTTGCTAGCGCTTGTGCTGGTTCTACTCCACTTCTGGTACAATCAGCTTGTGCGGATGTGTCCAACACCTAGAAGGGCTTGAAATAGACCTAGCGTTCATTATACCAATCTTTTCAAAACCACTTATCTGTCCTTCAATGGGTTCTGTTTTCAATACTCGCAATGTCTCGAACATTGCAGCTTGTAGATTGGACACAATGATAAAAGACTGACAGACGGACAGACGGATAGATGAGCTTTGATTAATCTGGAAAGCGAGTCTGCATGGGTCGGTATAATAAAGGAGGGGTGTATTTCACTGTCCTCTTCATTGGCCTTTTTTGCGCGTGGCATACATCCGCTTGAACTTAATATACTTTTGTATCGCAAATGTTGTAAGGTAGAAAAAATGTTGCATGATAAACACTCTCAGCGGCAGGCTGTCAGCTGCATTCCGAGCAACTAAAGCAGTACATTGACTTTCTTCCTTCTGCTCGGCAAAGCGCAAATCCGCATTTCGATTGTGTTTTCCAGGCACATTTTCTAAAGGAATTTTGTTTGTTTTATATTAAGTATAGAGTTTTATTATTTTCTATAAAATTATTGTACCTAAGGAGGGATTGCTTAAGACTCCTTTTTTAAGAAGTTTATTTTTATTTCCCTGCAACTACAACTAGGCAATGAAGGATTTTCATATGTTCACTTATTTACCACAACTCCTGCTTATTTACTTATTTACAAAATGTGTTCGCCACTAAAATCCCAACAGGCATGTCGGTCGTCTGGTTAGTTAGATATTCTATGATTTTTTTTTTAAATATAACGACAAACTTTTTATATTGAGTTGCTTACCCTAATGAAGAAAGAACGAACTTCTTTATATTAAAACGATTTCATGCCGTTATTAGCTTAATCTTGGCCAACTTTTCAAAAGACTTTTATTTCTTTTGAAATACGACAAAAATATGGTTTTTTTTAAAAACTCATTCGTTTTTGCTTAAAAATTTTAGGCATGATTCCTCAAATTTGTGGAGCACACATAAAACAAGTTTAGGGATCCACCTGACAAAAGTTAATCATATAACGAGTTTGGAAAATAAGGTTCTATGTAGGAAGTATTCGAAAAAGTGTAGCGTTCGTTCTCGTCCCAAAACACGTCAGTCTATACATTGAAATCTCTGCAATGTGATGACCACAAGCTTCAACACAAGCTTGCTTGGGCAACCATCAGATGAATAGATAGACAGACAAGTTTGTATGGATTTATTCAATGTAAGGTCGAATTGAAGGGGATCCATGTGAATTCCTTATGATTGTTTTGTACCTTCGCACAACCTTAGAGTACCCGTGTTCCACAGCTAGTGTAGTGTGTAAACAGACTATATAATTAATACTAAAGAAACTTCCCATAGGTTTTAAAATGGTCAGCATTTCATGCGGTCGTATCAGCGGGAAATTTATTCAAAAATTCAAAGCATGCATAGGGACATCCATTTTGCCGTTCCGAAAGTAAACATAAATAAAGTACATTAGGACCTTGACATTATTTGTGAAACACAACACATGTAGGATAATGAATCCACGGCAACGTTTCATGCATTTGGGGTGAAGTTCATATTTGGTTAAATGACTTCATCAATAAGCATTATTGTCCCTATGGTGTAAAGAGAACCCACGTGACATTGCTTAAGGACGTTTAAGTGTAACAAAATAACTTTTGGGCATGGCTTGGGATCTAAAAATGTCATTGATGAACATAAAAATGGCGCTGCAGTTACCCTCATAACAACACTGAAGGAACATGAATACTGCTGTTTTTGACACGAAGCACATGATTTCGGCTTGAACGGTAAGCGGTTTTAACCAAATGTTGCAACAAGCCATACGTCTAATGACACCAACAATTTGTTATGAGAAATGTGCAAGGACTGTGTTATCATCAACAAAGACTTTGTAAGTATGCCACAAGGATCACGCAATATAACTCTATTGGACTTTTTGTGGTTATACTCAGTGACCTTATCCAGCACCAACTTTATTCACGTTATTGGTGGTATAAGAGCAGGTTTATGTGGAAAAGTTGCAAAAATTGGTGTTCCAGGATCGACACTTTACAGAGGTCCAGAGGCAGTCATTCACTTGAAAGCATTTTTACATAAAACTTGCAAGAACCAATATTTAAAGTAAGCGAGTATTCATCTTGATATCATTAACCGTTTAGCAATTATTACCAGTTAAAAAGAAGCAGCACTTATTTGAAGGCCCTATATATTGGGACGATCTACTATATAATACACAGAACACTTCTTAGAAAGATTGTAAAATGGATGGACGAGGAAAAGAAACGAAAAGCTTTTGTAGATAATAAACATTAGAACCTCGTACAAATCGGGGACATATATTCTTTACCGGACACCTCATTGCCTGCCTGATAAAGAGTTTTCATTGAAATATGTTTGTTGCAAAGAGCAATTTTCTCCACTTTTCGGGAAATTTGATAAGAAAATTTTCTTCTTATTACCCTCAACTTCTTCAAAAGTGTGGGCAGTAAGTATTTTGAAAAGACTCTCAAAATATTTTAAGATAAATTCTAATCACATTTCTTGGGGCCTAAAATTTTTCAAGCATGAACTCTCTAAGCGGTCAACAATTTTTAAAAGCACATGTGGGAAAAGTGGCTTAAGAGGATTTTCATATAATTTTTTAAACTTCTAAGAAAAATTGATCAAGTCCTTGAAAAAAAAAAAAAAACTCAATACTATTCATGCGATGCATTTGAAATCTTCTTACGACACGATTGTGGCAATGCGTCACACTTATTGAGAAACTCTGATCTATGCGGTAACGCTTGAATAACTTAACTATGTGAAAGTATTTTCCGTAATATTCTTTATATAAAATGGCGAATTCCTTTTCCTCTAGTGATTTAACAAAATTCAAAGAATACAAGATATGTTTAAGCCATTTTTGAAACATGAACAAAATGAAGGCTGGAAGAAGAAAAAGGAAGGCAAACGTAACTTCGTAGTCTAGACTTGTTAAAATGAATATTTAAAAGGTTAACTTCTTTTTTTTTTTTTTTTGTTTTTTTTTTCTCGTTCTATCTCTCTGCATCCTTCTAACTGCAGGTGTATATGAAAAGTAAATAGCAATCAAAGAAGCAAAGCTCTTTAGAGACTTGAACAACGAAAGAAAAAAGATTTTCTTTTTTTTAAATTTGATAACGAAACGAAATAAAAACTTACCTTTATGATGTCGTATATGGTGATGGCCGCTACTGTAGCCCATACAACAGGGCTGCTCGTAATATAAATTCCAGGTGTTTTCATAATCGGAGTAAGCATAATCCACCGCAATAAGTATTAATAATCCGATAATACGAACATTCAGGAAAGACGACATTATTATGATATTTTTATGTAGATTTAATATTGAGCACATGTTTTTTTCTTCTTCTTCTTCTTCTTTTTTCCTCTTATTATTATGATTATTATTTAAATTCTTTCAACTAAAAAAACTTTTTACACTACTTTGAGCAATTGCCTTATATATATAAATATATATATATAAGTATATATATATGGGTTTTTTTTTTTAATAATCTGTAATATTTGTTGTTTATTGGTGATATGTTATTAATTGAGCGTTTTATTATTATTTGGTATGCTTTTACGTTTCTTTAATTTCCTCTAAATATTGCTTATAGTGAAATGTATTTATATTCACGTAATTTTTTATGCATCAAACTTAACATGCAGTCAGTTAGCTTTAGCCGTCTATTCGCATAACATTTTATCGAGTGCCAGACGCCAGGACTAATCACTACCAACTGAAGTTATACAAGGAAGGATTTATGTTTTCGATGTATAGACAAAGTACAGACACATAAACATTATTAAATAGGATGACCGTACGGTAGTTTTGATTATATTTGTCTCTTTACCTCTGCCACTCTCTCTCGCTCTCGCTCTCGCTTCTCTCGTTTTCTCACTTTTTACCGTTGCCCGAGGCTGTTTGAAATTGTACTTATTCTCAGAGTTTGAAGCAGTTGCCCTTGCTTTCTCTCCCTCTCTCGCTCGCTCTCCCTCACTCTCCTATACGCTATCTCTCTATATTTGATTTTTGTTTTTACCTTTGCTTGAACAACAACAATTATTTGCCACTTGCTTTCGCTTGTAGGGGAAAACCCTTAGAATCTTTTCTTTTCTTCTATTCGATGTACGAGTTTTAATATTTTGTGAAAAGTTTCTCTCCTTTGTATTGCTTATTAACACGTCACTCGTATTCTTTCAATTGCGGTGTATACAGGTGCATAAGAACTCTCTTTTTATCCCGCTTCCAAACATCTGTAAAGAAAAAAATTTATTATACTAATTACCTTTGGTTAAACCGCGCATGTCAAGCGACCAGAAAAGAAAGGGTAGGGGAGAGAGCAAGAGAGAAAAGAGAGAAAGACCAAGAATAAATGAGAGTTAAGTGGAGAGAGTACCGCAATCTCATTCTACATCATCTTCTGCTCTCTCTCCCTCTCTCTCTCTCTCCCTCTCTCTCTCTCTCCCTCTCTCTCTCTCTCTCTCTCTCTCATTGTTTCTCTCTCCAGGCTGTCAGTAAAATTTAAACAAAAATTTAATGTTATGTTTACACTGAACTTGTAACTTGTTCTTGCATCATTCAAAGTACAGCGGTAACAACAGCAATAACAAGGATTACAATTATGTTTTCATTTTAAATAGGAAACAAATACATGCAAGAATGATGCATGGATGAAAAACGCAGCATTTAGAGCATTTAAAAGTTAAGAAAAAAGCACAAAAAAAAATGACTTTAACAACAAATCATGGCAGAGAAAATATTTCAAGGGTAAAACAGCAACAACAACAACAACAACAGCGGCAATAACACAATACACCGGCTGTTTACTCTAAACTAAAGATGAAAACGAAGCGGTGTTCAATGTACTTCGAGTAAAGAATGTCGCTCTTTCAACAGCATACACAAACAATTTTTTCTCTGCAGCAACTATTTTCATATTTATGCAAGTGCGTGTAATTGCAAGAAAAAGGAATAAATACTGTACCTAAATATATGCGCTTTTTGTATGCAAATATTCACACACACACACACATACACATACATACGCATACGTACGTAGGGATTATCCTGGCTTTACATGTATTAGGCTTTAACGTGCATTAGAAAGATAAGTGTGTCGGTCTTTATTCTTATTTGTTTTGTTTGTTCTTATTTTCACATTAAATTTTGTTTTTTTTTTTCTTGTTGTTCTTCTTCTTTTTATGATTTTAATAACCTTGTCTGCCTTTTATGCTGGTCTACTACTCGACTCGTCTGCTTAACTGTCTCGGTTTCCTTATATGACGCTATGTGTCTATTATTACCGTTTTGTTGTTGAGGCTTTGCTTTATATATGAAGTGCTCTGTGAAATATTTATGCAACTGACTGTATGAGTGCCTGGTTGACTGACTGTCTATGTGTCTACTGCAGTCTCAGTTTAAATTGAAATCTACACACAATGTTGCATGCATGCAAAACGCTTACTTCATATGCTGTAACATTTCATTTTACAAGCAGCAAACAACACGCGCATATGAATTCATTTTCCTTCTCTTTTGCAAATTTTTTTTCTTCTTTCCATTTCTTCCTTTTTTTATGCATTACTTCCTTTCAGACACTTTTCATTTCTACATTCATTTCATACACAACTGGTGTCATGGAAATTTTCATCTTTTCATGGGAACAACAACAACATAATGCACAGGTTTTTAGTAGATGAAATGGCTACATGTGTGTATGTGTGTATGTGTGTATGTGTTTTACATACGCATACGCCACCTTCTAAACAACTAACCCATCACACAGCTAGCTCTACTTGATCTTTTCTATTTTATTTTTCAAAAAAATATATTTTAAAATAACTTTAGACATTCCTTTTGGTTTCTACCCAACATTTTATTGTGAAATTTTTAGAAAGTTTAGTTCCTCCATTTTTTGCATATTTTTTCTTTCTTTCTTTCTTCCTTTTTGCTTTGCTTTAAATTTTTCATGCTGACCACAATGTTGTTATGTAGATTGGTCGGTTTGGTTTGGTTGCTTGGTTGGCATATTCTCTTGCTTGCTTCTTTCTCTTTTAGCATTGGCTTAGTTTACTTTAAAATGTTTGTAAAATGTGGCTTTTTCACCAACGAGACATCCTGCAACTATAACTTTTCCTTACACTCATACGAGCATCATTATTATTGTTATTATTATTGTTATTGCTAGTATTTCCTTGAAGTTTGTTGAAATTTTCTTTACATGTGGTCAACTATAACCTAAACTAGTTATTTGCGAATAAATGGACATTTATTTCTGCTGCTTTTTTTTTCAGGAAAATATCGAAGTACGAACCTGCAGGAGGGGGAGCTGACAGAATAAGCTAAATGCAGCTCATGTCTTGCAAAGAAATTTTATGCAATGGCGATAACATCTTAGTCAGCTAAGAGCTAAGGATGTTAAAGACTATCCGAAAATGTTTATTTGATTAGATTTGAATAAATAAGAAATAGGAAGAAGCCTCAATGAAGCCTCAATATTATGACAATAATCGTAGTCTGAGCAACACAGCAGAGATATCACCAACAATGGCAAGCAAAGGTGAAATTGATAGTCTGACTTTTTGTGACGTCTATCACAAGATTGAAGACTTGGGGGAAAAAATCATAAAAGTTGTGAATACCCGTTATGCAGGTCACAAAGACTTTTTCATATTACAATATATCGCAGCCCACAATAACCTAAAAGAAAATTTTATAGTACAACTACTGACGTTTTGCATACATAAAATGCCTAAGAAAAGGCTCACGCACGCACCCGAACCCATTGCTAAATATCCTATACCTATGTGGGAAAAGTGGTCCGATTCGAATCATTTTTCATAGTGTCCGTCCTTAGGCCAAAAACCGTCATTGTGCCAAATCTCAGAGGTTGTGGCTTACAGGTTGAACGTAAAAAAAAAAAACCGGGCAGACGGACAGGTATGCATAAATCAAATGAGAAAGTGATTCCGTGCTCGTCATAATAAATGGTGGGTCTCCCTTTACATACCCTTGCACTGGAAGAAATTCACAATTCTTTTTACACTGCTCTTCACTTATTGTTTTGGAAAAGAAAAAAACCATATGTTAGGCCAAAGCGCGGCCAGGTTACAAATGCTATTAGAATACACTTCCTTATCTTTCTTTATTATATTCATTTCATTGATGCTCAGTCCTCGTTATTCGGATATTTTATGTCAATGATTCCGCTTTGCGATTATGTTCAAGTGATTAGTGTTCTTTGATTGCTAGGTTGTAGCGCAAAACTTATTTATTTGCTTAAAAAATGGCATGATCTGTGGGTTGTTTCAAGATTATTACAAAAAAAAAAGAAAAGCGTAGGGGTTCATAGTACGATGCGTTCGTTTCTGCGTTTATACGCATTAAAGGAAGTCAGAGAAGAGCGGAAATTAAAGTAAGCTGCAGTTCGCTTAAAATTGATTTTGCTTCTGCGAGTATGAATATAAATTCGGAATTTATCATCTTACAGATGCTCGCAAAAAATACTGGCACAATTTTCTTCTTCCTTTGTAGCACACCTAGCATAGCAGAGATTTGCCGCTCGGAATTCAAGTTAATACTCTCGACTGAAGAACTGCAACAACTTAGGGTGGCTTGTCAAAGTGTGTTAGTTACGCTTCTGAAAATATGCTCGTATTTGTGTGTTCTTGCAGAGCGTGAATCAGTTAAGAAAATCCGTTCAATTGTTTGCTTTTTCAGCTAGCATTGATCTTAAACTTTTCGCTTCTATAGTATCATAAAACATGTAATAAATTAAAATTTCTCCGCTTCCAAATGTCCGTCCGTCTGCAGACAAGGAGGAGCCCTGAGGTTCTTATAAGAAAATTTACATTTTCTGGACTTCATAGCTCAATATGGCACAGTCGTGGCAGGGCACTGCTCTTACCTGCCTAGGTTAGGTATCTGTATTTTTTTGCAATCTACCCATTTGTCTGTTAACTCAAGAATCCTTTCCTTCCTTTTGTCAATATATCAGCGGCAGCATGTGCCAAAGGCAATGTCTACATATGAACACAATTCGCAACACTTTGTCAACTTTAAATTCTTGAGCCTTATTTGTTGGACAAAGTGTCGAGAGATAAGAAAGAGTCAAAAGCCTACAATAATTACAACTTCTTTTGAGAAGAGGAAATCATCTATGCTCTACTGAGCTGAGTTGTCTTCTTCTGTTTTGAATACCTGTGGACGATTCACTGGTGAGAATGAGAATTTTCACCATCAGATGACCGATATATTTTTTTAATGAACAGGATGTACAGGAGATGTAACCACCAAAATCAATGGAGTGTCCAAATACTTATAGGGTCTTCCTTCTTCATGTCTTTGTTTGACAGATTTCGCAGTCTGTTATTCGTTCTAGATTTTATGTCCAAGTTAGAACTCTTTTCTAATAGACACGACAATTGGAGGACCGGGTTTAACAGCCTACCACTCATTCCTATATCCAACTGATATCTTTTCGCTTTCGGTTTCGCTTTTCATAAGAGAGAAAAGAAGGAGTGCTTTGATCCTAGTCCAACCGTAGATTTACGAACACATGTCGTATGTCGATAAAAGTTACATCTATAAACTGACAAACTTGTATCAGTCCTCAAAATAAGTCCACAAGTACGTTATGTAGCATATACATGGTACAGATAGTCGGACGGTCATTATGAAGCTAGTGAGATAATATGCTTCCGTTCCATTATTTCCTTTTGTTATGATAAAATGATTTCTAATTGCTTTAATTTTCGTTCCCCATTAAATGCTTCTGTTTTCTGCTTTTCGCTGTTCAATCAGCAATTTCGCGCCCCTTCCGCTTGCATTCGGTCACATGCGTACGTACATATGATTTGATATTTATTAATATAATGTACAAATGGATTTGTTAATGAAGGCCTTTTAAAATTTATTGCTGATTGCTGTACAATTTGATAAGCCAAAAACTAAATCAAACAGCAGCAGCAGCAGCAGCAGCAGCAATAATAACCCACACAAACCCAATGTTGACTTTGCAAGACGCAAATGTAGGCGCATGCACATATACATATATGTATACATATGTGAGCAGATAACAGTCTAATGCGTGTATGCGTACATGCTTACATACATGTGTTTTTGATAACATAAGTCCTTGTACCAAGCATCCAGCTAAACACACGACGACGGCTGGCCAAAACGTCACACTGTGATTGCGTATGTCTGCTGTCGCTCTTTCTCCTTCCCTATCGATCATTTTATGTGTGCGTTTCAATAATAACTGACAAACTGACTAACTGACTGACTTACTGACTGAGTAACTGTTTGGTCTCAATGCACGATGTACGTTCTGTTGTACATTTAATTGTTATTTGCTAAAGCTGGTAGATATTACAGTTCGGTTATAACTGCCGCATTTTGCCTGGCAGAGTTGTTGTTGCTGTCATTGTTGGTTATATGCCCTAGGAAATCAACAAAGAGAGCAAAATCTCTTGGATAAAGCGAAATAAAAAGGAAAAATTGTTACATGAGCTGGTGTTGGCGTGTGAGTGAATAAATGCGTGTACATCTATTTGCCTGTCTGTTTGTCTGCCTATCTGTCCAGGGAAACGCAACAAAATAAACTGAGTAGTAATGAAAATCTTTTTGTTGCTTTTGAAGCGAGAGTTTCCTTAAACCACGATAAGGGTTGGTTGCATTATTTATTTAACAACAGCAACCAAACCATTCTGGTGGTTGAGCCAAAAGTCAAAAATTGCATAACTGTAGATAAGCGTGTATATGCGCAAACATATATCGATATATACAAATGTATATATATGTATGTATATCTCCATATCTAGTTGATATTTGTTAATGGTTTATTTATTAATTCCTGCGGATTAGCACATCAGTCGACGATGATATGACGACAATACATCAATCTTCAAATCATTTTCTATGAAACATGCAAGCCATCGCTCGAGCATGCAGCGAACGTGTGTCTTCTATATATAGGTTTGTGCAAATATTTTATAGCGATAATAAACAAACAAAGGATTTAAATGTTTTTGTGATGCAGCACACATTCACACTTGAATGTCATGAATATCTGGTGCGTTGGGTTAAAATGATAGCACACGTACACGTTCAACGTATGCATCATCAGTCGACATAAATTTTCGAGCTATGATTTTCGTATATTTTCCAAGTGTTATCTACAAATCGCTTGAATATTAAGTAATAAAATGTACGTGCATGTGTGTGTGTGCATTGCATAAAATTGCAAATTGTAAGAGAAATTGCTGATCACACTCATCTTCGTAAGCCAAGATTAAGGATAAGGCAAACCATTAAGTTTGTTTAGTGAAATTTATGCGCCTTCATGAAGATTTCTTTACAAGAAAGTAAATTAAAACGTTATGGTCAGACATGGCCGGCGTTAAATACTCTACACGCCTTTGTGTGATGTAATTGGCCATCTCTTTTTGTCATAAGGCAACAATAATTACGCTTTGTTGTTTTCTTTAAGCCCTAATTTTCGTCTTAACAACCTTTGTGAGGGATGCGTTTAACAAGTGGACTACCGGGGCCCAAAACGTTCTACGTTGGCTTTTTTTGGCAAGGAATTTTTCGTTCTTCACTTATTTCGTCATACATTGTTGCATAACAAACTTTTTTGCGGTATAAAGCCTTATCTTCCGAGAGAGCTTTCGTATGGAAAAGAATCCGATGATTGGACTTTTGTGATCTACATTGACCTAAGGATATTTATTTGCCAAGCCACTATTTCTTGGTTTTATTGTCCTTATAATATATTAAAAATTAGTGTTTGTGGTCAGATAAATTACTTTATTGGGGCTTGCATAGGGGATCGAAGAATAAATCCCTTCTTGTCCATATCCATTTAATAAGCTAAGTATTAATTACCCCAAAATGTTTTTTGTATAACAACTTTTTGAAGCTTTGAGTCTTTGTAAAAAATGTGGTCGTAGAAAAAGTTTCGCCAGATCCATTTTCAATGCGATTTGTCTTTGAATCAGATTTGCATCGTGCCAAAGCAGTACTTACTCTTGTTTGAAATATTTCGAAAATGGGGGCCTGAAAGTTGACCTTTATCCAAAAGACAGTCGACTACAATACGTGTAGTGCACGTTCTCAAGTTAATTTTACGTTAGCAAATTCTTACACTCTTAGACACAGTGAGATGTGAGAAAGTGATACTTGCCACTTAAGATTTTAAGTGATTGCAAAATGTGAAAAGGATACGTGTCTTCTTGTCGATACACTGATCAAAACTTGGTAAGATTAAATTTGCTTCGACTGTCGGTTTTCGTTATGAGTTTTTCCGCCTTTCCAAATTACAATGCTATAGTGGAACATGTGGTACCATTGAATACCCTACACTACTTTGTTTAATGCATTTATTCCTTCAACGTTCTTTCAACAAGAAAAACCTCATACTAGAAGTGGTCGAAAGGGTGGGCCGACTCAAGGCGTTCATCTTTGGACCAAAACCCGTCAAAGTTACAAATTGCATCAACACATCTTGAAATTGGTGACTTGTAGGTTGAACAAAAGAAAACAATATGACGGACAGGTGGACGGAGACACAAGCTTACAAGAGGCCCAAAAAAAATGGGTCAATCTCAAGTTTTTCTGGTTGTTACACACATAACACAACGCGAAAACGTGATGTATCCGTGTACCACAAGTTGTGTAGAGTATAAAGGTAACACTTAACTATTATGCTTCGTTTACCTGAAGGTATTCGTTAAAAGTAAAAGTATAGTAAAAGTAAAGTTTTATACTTTTTGTATCGGGGCAATGCAGCTTTGTCGAGTGCATGAATTCTTCGAGACTTTCACAAGAAACTCAAATATCATGCTTTTGAATTTCAGCTGGCGTAACTCCATCTCTGATTTCTGGCTAATATCGAAGCTTTAGGAAACCTATTCGGAGAAATCATTCTGACCACATCGAAAAGTTAAAACCGAAGCAAATAAAGCACGTTTTCAGACGACATTAAGCAATAAGTATAGAAGATATTGGCATGAAATTTCAAACATATGGCGCGAACAGATGACAGGATAAAGGCACACAGTTTAAATAGAAAACTCCTGCTACTTTTCGATCACATGGATATTATGCTTTGTTACGACGTCTCTAACTTAGACTGTTTGGGCGATGGGTGACTAAAAGCTATATAATGTCCTTCTAACCAGATTTTGCGCTTAAGGTACGACGGCTCCAATTCCTTGGTAATCTTTTGTTTCATAATGCGCAGACTATATTTGCTGAACCATTCGCGTTGTGCTTAAAGAAGTCTATTATTTCGACACCTGGAAGCTGCTTTAATGGATATATTGAATTATAACTGTTGCTGTGAAACAATCTCTCTTAAATGTTGCTCTGTTTATTTTGCATAAATTTCCTTTAGGCTCTTTCCTCTTTTCTTTTGGAAGATTATCGTGGTTATCTTTATTTGGGATTATCTTTTGACCGCGTTGTTAAACCTTTCTGTTAAAGTCGTTGCTTTCATTAAGAAGAAGCAATGCTGTCTATATTCATCTCCCTTCTAAAATGCAACAGTTCAGCAAAGTTTCTCCAAAGCTTCTCAAAGTCGTTCCCTGCTTGAACCATAGAGAAAGCAATCCCCTTCTTTCTTTCTTAAGAAAAGAGTAATTGATTACTCCTTAGCAAAATATCAGATGGGACAAGACCAATTTGCGTTACTTTTAGTTATATGTAGTGTCGATAGTGTTCTTCTGCTGACTATCGAGCGTCACCCGTTGCTATCGAACCAGACTTCCATAAAATTCAAGTAAAGTTGTACCTATTCTATGAAAAGACGACCGAATGCATTACAGACCAACGTACGCCAAGGTAATTACCTTTACATTTATGAACCATAAGTTAAGGACTTTCGAGAAAGACGGAGACGTTTCAGAGTTTAATTCCTTATTATACGAGGCTGAGAAGCTGTTTATGGTCTCTTCATGGAGTCAAATATCTTTCTGCATTCAAGTATTGCTCAAAGTAAATCGCATAGCTGATGCTTTAAAAAAAATTAAAGTCTTAATGGGTTACAGAAAAACAAACGATCTCATTATCTTCCTTGCGTGTGCTCTGCGCTGGCTACCTTTTTCCACAAAATTAAAATTAAGCTGGCAACAAAAAGCACTCTTTCCCTTTGCAATTGTTTTAAATGTAAATTAGAACATTGATAATAAAAATATATGCAAGAAAAAAACATGATTTTTCTTTTACTCGCTTTTCAAAAGTTATGCTGGTCGGTCTAGCCGTTCGGCTTAGTTAGAATTCAAACAAAAAAAGAAACTGTTTACCGATGCTATCGTAAGAGAAACACTTGATGCAGGAAAAAACGCACGAAAATGAACAAACTTCCAGTGGGGGAAAATTACCAAAAAAAAAGAAAAATGAAAATGAAACTCAAGTCTCAGAATTGTAAACGCGAAAGAAAACAAAATAAAAAAAGGCCAAGAACAACAGCAGAGCTTTGGCAACTTATGCTGGTTACCGGTAAAAGACACATGATTACTGAAGACAGACCGGCGAACTTTATGATGATGTTAAAGTAGTGCTTGTTACTTATTGGTAGGATTGGTGGTGGCCCTACCGTTCGAGGCGAAAAAATGCTTCCATAATATTTTTATGCATGTATTTGTTCGGTTGGTTGACGGCTGGCTGATGCAGTTAATAGAAAATGTAATTCAATGCATTTAATGTTGGCAACCAACACCGCGTGATGCCAGTAAAGCCCACAACAGTTCGGTAAAATCACATGCAAACGTGCACACACCGCGATGAACACATTCGCGTACACACGCGTCCAGCAATTGTTGTTCAGCACATAACAATAATAAAAAGAGAGCCTTTGGTTTTGCAAAGCAAAGCTTCAAGGGAGAAAAGAGTAAAAGGAAGAAAAAAAAGAAAAAAGAAACGAAGTGCCAGCAGCAGGTCGAAACCCAACAAAGCATGAGTTAAACATGTTGAGACATTTGACGGAGGCCAGGCGTAATGACGATAACAGGTTCACCTTTCCTTTACCTAAAGTTAACGGGGGTGGCTAGTGTTATTTCTGGTTGTTGTTAGTATTGTTGTTGCTGTTAATCCTTGCAAACAAGCACAAATACGTTTGTTACACAAACACGTAACATTCAAAAACATTGCTGGTGCCCCATATAGCGTACATATAATGCACGTGTTTTTATAGTAGGAGACAGAAAGAGAATAAAATTTATAAAAAAACATATATTTACACATACACACACACACACGTACACGCGTACACATGTGTGTGTATACATTTCTGCAAACCTACATACAGATTTGATGGACTAAAGTCAAAGGTATGAGCTGAGACGATAATGAAACAAAAAGAAAAAAGCGAAAACAAATACAAAATATTGAAGTTAAACGTTGTTGTTATTTACACAGGTTTGGCAAAAAAAAAAATAAGGAAAAAAAGACTAACTGGTCTGCCTAAAAAGCCAATGTACGCGTATTGTTAGCTCAGTGTAGCGGGGTGTTTGCGCGCCTGTATCTACGGCCATGCGCTTAATGCGGGAAAAGCAAATAAAAGCATACGCTAAGATCAATGTCAAATGCCTAAGGTCGCCATTATACACTGGCAAACACATGTATGTGCACATATATATGCTAATGTAAATTTTAGTTATAAGGTTATCTCTATGGCTAAGTGAATATAATTAGTATTCCGAAGCGATGATGGCGAGAAAATGGCTGGCATGATGTTAGGAACGTAGCAATATTGATTTTTCCAATGCTTTTGCTCATCATTTGCTCAGCAATGTGATGATGGCAGCTCCCGCCATTCCCAACCTCAAAAATAATTGACGGCATTATCATAGTGAACAATACGGTTTATCTACCGATAACGTTTAGTGGGGACTGTTTAAATAAAATGAAAATTTTGACATCCTCCTCACATGCGAACGGCGTGACGTTCAACTTCCTCAATATATAAAATTTAATAGCAGAACTACAACGCCTATCGAGGACATTGCCTATTAAATTTCCCATTGATTCATTTTGCATTTTGCAAGTGTGACATCCGCAATTATTCTTATGGAATATTCGAGACTATGAATTGCTAAAAATAAGCGTTCACAGATAGTTCGTAATGCAATTGAAGAGCTACAGGCCTGCACGGTAAACAATTTATGTATAGTTTTTCTTCATTTTTCAAAGTGCGAGCCAATCATCCGGGTTGTGAAGGTTATATAATTTATTCTTACTTTTTCAAGATAAACTAGGGTTTATTAAGAGCAGCAAAGAGGAATCGTACTTAACAAGCTGGAGGAGCACATGTCGTGCCATATTAGCTTAACCAAAACACATGGGAATATCGATTAATTATGCTCTACACCATTTGCGGTAAGGGGTATTTTAAGTTTGTGTGGACGTATGTAGCACCGAGGATGGCTTAAGATAAACCGCATAATAGCGATCGATTCGGTCTGTCTGTCTGATGTATGTACATGTACTTTTGTATTTAACCGACAGGTTGACGAGATATGTTCTTGAAATTTGGTACGCTGACGTACATCAACCCAAGGGGAACGCTGTCGAAAACGGTTCGGATCGATCCACTTTTTCGGTCACTCCTCATATAATGCCTTATTTTGGAAGGTCGTTATATGGAAAACTATTGCTATTTTCAAAACTTCTCAAATTTCTCTCAAAAAAGTTCATATGACAAAGCAATATAATTACATACTACTACTAGTATGGATCAACTTTCATCATGACAAAACTTAGACTTTTGTGCCCTAAAAAAACAAAAATTTTCATGAAAAACCTTATACATGGTTCGGATCCAAAAAATGGGCCTAACTTGGTACAGTCAAAGCCTTTTATCTTAAATTACTGTTATGATCTAATTTTCATCATGAAGCATTGACAAATATATCTTATACTTTAGTCTAGAGGGGATTCAAAAAATTTCCCCAGCTTATCGAAAGTTTTCACATCAATTTAGAATGCAATTTTTTCCTTATAACGACTTTTCCAAATATGGAATAAGGGAAGTGGTCGAAAAAGTGGACCGATCCAAATCATTTTCAACAGCGTTCGTCCTCGGGTCACACCATGTCAGGGAACCAAATTTCATCAAAATGCCGCAATAATGGCGGCCTGTAGGTTGAAAACTAAAAAATTAGACGGACAGACAGAGTTAAATCTATTCAGAAATGCTTCTGAAGGTGATTCTAAATCAGGCGGTATAATAAAATGTGGACCTATCCTAAGTCCTCCTGGGTTTCTTAAACATCCGCAGAAGCTTAACGTACCCTTGCGTCATAAGCGGTGTAGGGTATAAAAACGAATAAAAGACATTTTCGCCCTTTTGGGCTTCACTTTTAATTTTGCCTGCGACAGTATATTGCGGTGTACTTTAGTGCAAATAGTTCAAATCTTCTTGCAAAGACTCTACAAAACGTGAGCATGATGAAGTAAAAGAAGATGATTAGCTTGGGCGGAAGTCACAATGTACATCAGTTTTATGCCCTTTGCACACATTACACTCATAATGGACCGAACAATGCCGCAATGCAAATGAAACGCTGCGTGTGTGGCGACGTTGGACTGCTAAAGGTTGACATGCAATATGTGACTGGCGTAGAGAGTGAAATCCCAAATATTTGTTGTTAAGTTTGTTCGCACTGCAAGAGCTTAGCAGGCAGCCTTAAGGAGGCAGAAAACTTACTTCCTTCCCGAAATATGAAGATGCAAAACTCCCGCTCACTAAGCGTTCTTTGCTTTTCCCAATTAACGAGGAAGATCAAGGCTATCTTTTTCCACTTTGTCTAAATAAAGAATGGACAGAGCTTGCGAGCGCTTGTCAAGTTCGAACTGTTTCCATGATCCAATGATAAGCGATTTGAATATTTTGCCAATCCTGTAACACCTACTTTCTGCAAGGATAAGTAATTCATCAAGAAAATGAAAGTTAATGACAGAAAGACAGGCGGGTTTCCTGGTCTACCTTCAAAGTCGTTTATCATCGGCGCTCTCTTGTATTCTACGGCATTTACTTTTGCATTGTGTCCCTTTCCGTTTATATATGTTTCAGCGACTAAGTTATCAGTTGTCACTCAGAAAACACACACACGTATGTTTTATTGATTTATTTAATTTTATTTGTTTTTGTTTATTGCGCTAAATCAACATATTTTCCATATGTTTTGTTTATCTTTTTATGTTGCTGTTGTTTATTCATTTAATTTTCTTTCATGTGGTGGTATGGTTACCGAGCTTCCCCGCACTATGTTTGGCAGCACACTATGTACGTGAGGTTGTGTTTCTACGCTTTTTTGATTGTGCAGTTCTCCCCTATTTCGTTTATTTAACGGGACTTTGTAATTTGCGAAATGCATTTATGTTGTACTTCTATTCAAAACACAACCGAAAAAAAAAGAAAAATTTTCATTTATTTGTTGCTGATGTTTTGTGCACGATGATGATGATGATGGTGGTGGTGTTGTGGTGGTCGTTGCTTTGTTGTACCCATTTTACATTATTATGCATGTCTAATGCAGATTAGTGTCATTGTCAAGGATTTTTATTTATTTATTCCTTTTCTCTTTTTTTTTTTGCACTTTTTTCTATTTCCCTTCGTTATGTTAAGTGCAATGTAAATTAATGTAAATATGCATAGATGTAGGCGTTAGCATGCAATGCATAAGAGTTCACAAAACGAAAGGCACTTACGAGTTTTGTCCTTCACTCTTATATTCGCAAGTTAAAAAGGAGGTCCTTCTCTCTCTGCTGTCAGTGTCCTGCTGATCATTTTTAATCGATTCAATTACTCAAAAAATTAAAAAACATCCTTCTATCGTTGCACTAATGATTATGTATAGTGTGTGTGCTTTTAACCCTTGACAGTTTTAATTTTCGAACGTAATGTTGCTTAAGATCAATTTCCTAAATTTGTCAATAATTTTCATTTTATCTAGCATTTTAACAAACTCATTACTATTCAGCTGACAGCCATCATTGCCCGTATATCATGAACAGTAATGATAATCATAAAATTTGCAAAAGTATTAAATTGAATTTAGTAGTTTCTTGGAAAAGTTTCTGATGCATTTGATAACTAATTTTCATAGAGACATCGCAGACAAAGGCACACAGATAACAAGAGTAAGCGAGCAACGGAAATTGAAAATCTCTGTTAACATAAATTATTAATAAATATTTAATGTTCAGATGTTGTCGTAGAAAACTGAAGTGAAAGAGAGCAAGTAAAGGACTCGCATGAATATAAACTCGAATCTTAGACTTACCCTATATATCATTGACTTTTTTCTTGTCTCTTTTTTCTTTAACAAAACCAATCACTTAGGGAATATCGTCTTTACGTCCAATAGAAGCGTGGAAAGAGAAAAGAAGAGAGAAAAGGTGGGAGTGGCCGTAAGCTAGTGGGCTTACCGACGAAGAGTAGCTCGTTATAGCCACGTCCAAGTATGCTCTACAGGTCGTGAGATTTGAACGCGGGTGCCTGCTTACGTACTCGGGTTTCTATAGACTTAGAATATGTCCCGTGTATAACAAAACAAGTGAAAACATTACATTGCGCCACGGGTCGCCATTGACATCCTTTTCAAGACCCTGGTGTGCGTCGATTGCAATAATAATAATGTCCGTAAGGTCCATAGACCTACGATATGAAAATGTTAGGTCGCCCACGGACCACTGTTGAGCGTTATAGGGAACTAAATGGCCCGATGCGATCAGTTTCAAACTCTCTCATCCTTGGATCAAAACATGTCATTGTATCATTTTTCATGAAAATATCTTAAAAATTGCGGCTTGCGGGTTGAAGAAAGTGCTACACAGAAGAAATTGCTACTAGCAAAAAAAGCTCTACCGCACTGGAGACTTTAACCCGCGAGCACTGACTGGGTTGCCAGGCAACAGAAGGCGGATCACACACACAAAATATATATTCGCGTGTATCACAAACAGCGTAAGGCACAAAAAACCTGAACGTTTACAGGAAAGCTTTAAATTTCGTCTGGATTCCGCAAACTTTTTTTCATACTACAGGGTTTGCTGACAAGTAAGTGAACTTTAATTGCGATAAGATAGTGGATATAACCTTTTGAATATTCGTAGGCCAACTACTTCCACGTCTAAGATCAATCTCATTACATTACATTACCCGCTGTCATGTTTCGTCACCATCTCTTTGTTCGCAAGAAGACCATAGGTTGGTTAGTACATCGACTTTCGGATTGACGGTGCAAGTATAAGTGATTACATAATCATAGTGGATTGGAAAAAGAAGTAATTCCCCGTTTTTATAATAAATGCTTTTCTGAACTTCAGTTCTTGCTCAGTCTATTAGAATCAATTTCCGCTTTAAAGTGCCAAACTCGTGTGCTTGCCCCCCGCGATGTATGTAACTTATTAAAAGGATGTATGAAGAGTACAAGGCTTTTAAAAACTTTTTTAAATGTATTTATATATATATATAAATACATATGTACATATGTAATAGTTGTTAATGGAAAATCAAATGAAATAATTTGATATAAACCCTCTTCGAAGAGATTACTAGAGCTTTACAGTTAACGCATTAACGTATGGATGGGTGTTTGTGTGTTTGTGCGTGTGCGCCTATGTGAAAGTCTCGCACATACACTGAAGCACGTACAAGAGCAAACAAGTGTTTATAATTTTTTTCAAAGTGTTTACAAACAAATTCCTTTTAAGATATTAACAACATAAGCTGCCAAGGTGGCAAACATTACGATACGTTGTAAGTCTTAAGAAAAAGCTGTAAAAGCCTCGGAGAAGGAAAAGTTTTGAAGTAAAGTTTTATATAAATATATAAGAATATTATTTTCGGTTGATATCTCCCACGACAAATCAATACATTGTTACTGCAAAGTATAATGCGAAATACGGTCGTATCAGTTGGTCGCTTGGTGCAGCTTATAAATGATCCGATGCTTAGTTGATTTTAGGAAAAGTTTACATTATTATTATTGATAGACGCCATTCAACGAAGTTCATTGCATTTGCAAAGTGGTGGCAAAGTGATTCGAAACTACTTTCAGATCACTGCCTTTTATGTTATAATTTTTACGGGTGTGCCACGCACATTCTCAATGTAGACGGTCGTGAAAACAGACTTAAAATGCAAAGTTTCAGCTCTATGCCTCGGCCGTATGGACAAACTCAGTATTTATTACCGTTTAACGGTGTAAACTACTTACGATGGAGAGTAGCCATCTTGAGGAAACACACTAGCAGGGTTTCCACGACTATTATACCTAATCTGCCAAAGTGCTCAATATTGTGTATTGTGTGATCAAGAACGCATGATTTTAAAAGATGAAGAAGACCACATTACGTTAATATGCTTTTCGAATGCCTTTATGTGAACCTTTTTGAAACAATATCGTGCAAAATGAACGAAACAATCTTGTCTGTGAAAGGCATAGCGCATGTAGCAAATCGCTTTTCGAAGTCAGTCTCTTGTTGCACTTAATTCAAATGTTTTCGTCTTAATGTTAATTTTATGTCAAATATAGGAATCGCCACCAAGCAAGAGTTCCTTTCACGCAAATGTATTCCATTACTTACTGACTTTCAATAATTGCTCCCTTCCTCCGCGCCACAAACTATCCAAGAAGTTTTTTGCGGATATTTCCCAATTTTCTCGCATGCTTTAATATTTAGTTGTAAGTTGAAAAGAACTCTTTTTTAAGTTGAAAAATTGAGATAAAGAAACTTTTTTCTGTAATACTTCGATTTCTCTGTCTGTCTGTTAAGAAATATATTTTATTACGATTTGTTTTTTAAACGCAAGTTTTCCATTATATATACATATATATATATATATGTGCATGTCTTTTGGACAAGAAATAATGAAATATATTCTCGTTTGTACCGCATTCAATGCATTTCAGCTTTGTGTGTGCAGTTTTTAATCTCAAAGTGCAAAAGCATTTTCATTTTACGTTCAGCAAAATAATAAATAAATTCTGTGTAAATGAATTTCAATTAACCTTTCCTCCGTCAGTTTCAATGACAGAGACAATGTTGTTGTTCTATGAGAACATATGGCTCAAGAAATCTAAATGCTTTCCTATAAACTCCTATATAAAATGCTCATAACAATATTTATTTATTTTGTAACGCATGGTCATGATGGACAAGCATTTAAATTAAATTTCAAAGTGCATAAGTGCATTATACAGAACGTTGATATGCATACATATGTTGATAAATATAACAGTAATTTGTTATAGTTTTTCTTATTATTAGATCCTGGTTACAGGGAGTTCGTTAAATCATGCCGTCAAGCATAACATACAAACGAACGAAATCATTTTATTTACTTCGTTTCAATTCGGCTGCAGTTTTTTAAAAGTCAGCTACGATACTCATATATATATATTAAGAGAGTTATATTATTTCTTGAGTTTACTTACATATGGCAGGCCACTCACAATAGGTTAAACAATTCAAAGTTTGATGAAGTTTCAAGTTAACTTTATTTAACAGGGCTTATCAGGGCCATTACATCGCTTATCAACTTGACCAAAAAGCTGAGACATAAAACGACTCTGCGCTTCTCCGGTGAAGGTAAAGCTATTAGCAGTAATCTGCCTTCATAAGACAGTAATGAAGCTTGTGGGCCCTGCAGCAAATTCCTTATCGCAAAAACTAAGAATTGCTATTGAATTGATTGAATCAAGTCTGTCCATATGACATCGATAGGACGGAGACCATAAAACAGAAGCATATTCAGGTGTAAATCCTACCAAGGACACATTCAGCCTTTCTGTAATATATGGATGAAATTCTTCTGACCATTGCTTTCTGAAACTCAATGCTAATCTGGGTCTGCCAAAATTTTCCAAGTCTCCCAAGTTTTCTCCATTGTAAATATATCTTAATGGGGCTACCATCAAATATAAAAATATAAATAATTTCCACATTCCCATTAATCTAGAAACGTCTCTACGTTCTGCAGTCTATTTGGCTCGACGACGTATTTCGTAGAGAGTAAGCTTCTTCTTGTAAATGATAGTTTTTTGCATTTATTTCAATTTAATGGTAAGAAATTGATTGAGGAGCATGCAACCACGTTGTTTTCACGCATAGTATACGTCCCTATTGTCTATACATTCTTGTCATTTCACTGGCTACGTCTGGTGAGTACAAAGACACATCAAGAAGTTTCAATTGCACATTGCGCAGTGTGTGCTCGAGCATTATCAAGCAATACGATCTGATTCGACCTGTTGGCCAGGGTAGGCGGCTATTTTTGGCTGCAGTATACTTCTGCTGTGTTCGATGAGCCAGGCTGCACGAAATCACAATATTCCACACCTGAATCACACAAGCAAACACTCACCATCAGTTTCTTACAATGATTTTTGCTAGCCTGCACAGTAACGGTAACGTTCCATCAATTAAAAAAAGAACAGCACGGTAACCTTTGGAACGTTTTATTTGTGTAAAATGTTTGAGAAAGAGCCCCCTTTTTTTGTATTGATCGATTCAGAAAGTGACTGTGGAGTCTCAGCTTGTCTGCTGATCTTGTTTTCTTTTGTACAACCTACAGGTCACAGTTTTGGGATGTATTGATGAAATTGGGAAAAGTGGCCTGTTTTGCTCGATCGAATCGATTTGTTGATTGCTTCCCATACAATGCCTTCTTTTGTAAAGAAACAGAGGAAACGGTAAATAAGCGTTCTTATCCGAACGAGGCGCTTTCATTAAGCAGCAAAAATTAAAAGAAGAGTTTCAAAGTGAAATACCACCGCTTTATAGTCTTGGGAAATTTTTGGTCAACAATCGTATCGCAATGACATCATGGATTTGTGTGATGGGAAATGGAAAGTGAAATACCATCGCTTTATAGTTTTGCGAAATTTGTGGTCGATAACTGTTGCGTACTATCTATCGTAATCACATCATGGATTTGTTCATAGTACACCAAAATTAATAAAGCCTCACCTACTAGCGGGGAGTGCATTGTCGCTGATGGCCTCAGAGCGGGATGGACCAGGAATTTATCTCGGTTAACGTAAATTTCCACTTATCCTAACATGATCCCAAGGGCACTGCGTCCCTCTCATTATCTTCTACAGTCTTATCTGTAAAATATATCATTAATCAATAAAATGTACATTGCAATCGGAATGCTTTCCGTTAACTGTAAGCTTATCATGCAACCAGCCTGAGTTATTTCGACGGTCAGCTTCTGGAATGTCTTGGCGAAGTATGTGTATGTGTTTTTCTTTTTCTTTTTGTTTTTTGTTTCAAGAGTGGTAAGAGCAAAACTTGGTAGCGGAGTAGCAGAGAGAAGTGGGCGGATTATTCCTCCCTTGTTTGTGTGTGTGTTTGTTAAAATGACTTCACGTATAAATGGTTTGAATTATCGACAACAACATTTTGAAATATTGGCTTTTTTTAAGCTTTTTAAGCATTTAGGGCTATAGATATGCTCTCGAGTCTTGGATACTTACTACTTTAGTAGACCAAATAGAAAATCTTGTGTATGTTTCTCAACGAGTAAGTATAAAAAAATTTCTATTTTGCTTTGAAAATAATTTCCAACTCAAGGCAGTCGCGATTCATTTTGCCGACAAGAAAAAAAAAAAAGGAAAAATGCTCACAATGTTCATGTTTGTTTTTCATTATTTTAAATTTCTGCTTAAAATATTTCAAGCAATTTAAATAAACATATCCGCATATACTAACCGCATTACATACATTCATATGCATTCATTACAATACAAGCACATAAAAATACAAGCAGAAACCCTAACAATTATGCTGATGGTGCTGAACAAATATTTACACACCGACGCAAATACACAAACGCACACATAGATATATATTTACATTTACACGCACTCACATAAGGGATTAAGTACCGCAAATTAAGTACAAGACCTCAGTTTCGCCAAAATCCAAGAATGATGTATACAAGGGTGAATGCGAGACAAGGTGCACTGAGAGAAATATAATGAAAAAGGGTTTAAAATAAAGAATAAAAACAAAAAAATAACAAAAAAAAAAATACAGCGAAAAAAGTGAAAATGTTTTATTTTTCTCTCTTTTAGCATTACGAGAAGAGCACATCAAGTGAACACAAACAAATAAGCGTTTTAATGAATAGTGTACACATTTGTACATACACACACATCCACATACATATATATATATATATATATATATGTATATGTATATATGTATATATGTATATGTATATACATATATATATATATATATATATATGTATCAGTGCACACACGCTTATATATATGCAAACGATTGAATTTCTGGTAAAGGGCTTAAATAAGCATAAAATGCTTTAATATACAAAGAAGAAGCAAAACCAAGCAGCCACTGAGCAAATACCTATGAATGTGAACACGTTTACACATACGCACATGCATATTAACATGAACACAAAAATGCTTAATTTCTAAATGAAGGAAACAAACAAATATTTCAGTAAAAGGGAGCGTTTGCCGGTGTAAACACAAACACATGTGTGTGTGTGTTTGCGTGGTGGTGTGTGTGCACTTGTATATTTAGTTTGTTTGTTTGTTATTTTTTAGAGGCTTTCGTTTTTAAAGCTTATTGTTGATTAAACATAAAAGCCTCAAATCCATTTATTTCGCTTTAGCACGTTTACTCTCCCGTTAAAATGATTTAAAAAATAATGAAAAAAAAAAAAGGGATTCCTTCAATCAAAGGGAGAAATATTTTAATTTTATATTTATTTTGTGAGTTATGTTCCGATATTGTCTGGTATTATATTGATAGATTGATGGAAGACGAAGGTAAAAGGTAGAAAAGGAAAAATCTATCGATAAAAAAATAAATAATTTTTTTTCTTTATTTATTTATTTTTTTTTTTTGTATGTACAAGTATTTCTTTCTGTAAAAGTTTCTCATAATTTTTTTTTTACCCGACGATTTGGTCTGTCTCAGCGGACATGAATGGAATGAATTTTTATATATTGTAATAGAAGGAAAAAATTTGCTTTCATTTCAAAGTCAGGCAATCACGACAAATTCAATTGCAATTATCTATGACAGCCTTTATCAATAGTAAGATATGTAAGAAAAAGTCCGCAAATCTTTTTCAAATTAAAAAAAAAAAGAAGGGACAAAAAGTGCGAAAGAAGCCATAAGAGAAAGTTTAAAAAGTGAAAAGTTTTAAGTTTTCAACACGACTGACAGATTCAGATTTGAACCTTTTCTTCTTCGCACAGCGATTCAATTTTTGTTGATTTCCTATGCTGTACAAGAGGAAAAAGATGACGACGAAAATTTGGATTAAAACAGTTCCGGTTTCGTTCGGAAAGTTAAAATTTTCAGTTTTTCCTTTATTTATAAAGACTTTACTTGCTTGTATTGTCCTTTTTTATATCCACCGCTGAAGGACGGAAGGTATATTCATTTTATGATAATGTTTGCAACTCCCAACAGTAAGCTGTAGAGATCCTATAAAGTGCATATATTCTTGATCAGCATGAAATTCTGAATCCATTAAGCCATGTTTGTCCATTTGTCCGTCTGTCCATCTGTGTGGTGTTAATTATTGGCATTCTTCTGGTCGCAAAAAAGAAGAAACCAATTTCACATTTGACAGAAACATTGGAAGTCATGTCACACGTCCGCAGTAAAGGATAAGCTTAATGCAACTCCGTCTCTCAGGGACAGGGTATGTGAGTTCTGTCTCCTTAGTCACGAACTGAGAAATATACATATTTACTTTATGGAAAACTCTAGTATTGGTGTCCAAAAATGGAAAAGGCGGCCATGCCTACAAGTGATTAAATTCTTTCTCGTTTTTCCCCTTGGTTTGAGTTTGCATGCTTATTAACCATAAGGTAAACGACACGGAATTATGGGCCTGAAAATGCGTTAATTCTAAAAAAAACATAGTGGACAGCACGACGTGGTGGATTAAATCTTTTTTTCATCGATATGGGCATTAAATAAAACGACTTGGAGAGTAGAATGCGATAATCTAAATGTGTTAAATCTAAATCAAGTATGACGAACGTTTAATATATAAAATGTTGGGCCGTTCAGAACACCTCGATTTCTTGGACATTATAATCTTAAGTAACACCAGATTTACTATACTAGACGGAAAGGACAAATATACGGAGATTATAGATCGTCAGCAACACAAAAGGGGAAGGACACAGTCCCCACTCAGCAGAGTGCTTACTCAAGACTGATTTGAGTAATGGAAATCGGACACTACGATATATAGGATGCAAGCACAAACTTATAGTTTACATGCACACACACCGCAAATTCCTATTACCTTGAAGGAGAACTCAGAAAAACTTTGGGTGGAGTTATAAATACCGTATTGCAGAATAAGTTTCTAGTGAACTAAAACTCGGAATTTAAATCTTATTCTCCTCACTTTTTTATAACAATGAATAAAATCGTGGGGCGATGAAAATTTTAAACGTTGATCCGCATACGGTAGGGTGTGCTTTGGGGCTCAGTTATTAGAGGCATACAACTTACGAATTCGGCAGATCCCCACTAGGTTGCAGTCGGTTCCTTATCTCTTTCTTCTTTCCGACCGTCATCGCATTACATGAATAGAGGACTTCCCTTGGGTCATACTACTGAAAAAAAATGGTGGCCGAATATAATTTTCTTACTGGCGGCTTTCGGTTTAGTTTGTTTGTGACTGTTGTTCATATTTACATACATGAAATCGTATTATTGGAAGTCGGGATATGACCCCGGTGCGTTTTGTTAAGAAAGGAAGAACAGGTTTTTTTTTGCTGAGAACTGAAAGACGCTAAAGAAAGAAGCTAAGCTGTCGTCCTTTTTTATAGGTCGTTTTCCGAAGGATCCCTACTTTCGATCCACAAAAAAACGTTCAAGTCATTTATGGACTATCTCCCTGAAGGAATCCTATATTTAGGTATCATAATAAGAAAGGAACAATCATTTGAACAAAGTATGAGCCATCTGTTGGAACATTTGTTTAGGGCAGACATTCCATATTAGAGCTTTCAACACTTCCTGAGCTAGTTTGGCTCCGTAATTTCCGATCATTTGGCAAATATTGAATGAAGGATCGATTCAGATCAGGCGTTCCCTTGACAAGTAAGTCTTCATATGGCAAGACCAGAAGTATGCTTTAATATTTTATGATGAAAATATGTGTAGAGTGTTGTTAAGCGAGGTATTGTCGGACATGTAATGGCCGGTTTTGCAATGCTGTAACGCTTTCATTTTATTCCTCCCCAATCACATCTTAGTTATCACAGTAAATTTATACCTTTTGGCTTCTCACTCAACGATGTATGGAAAGTGTGCAGGAGTTCCTCTCCTTCGCTATATGATAAAATGAATAAGAATGTATTGAATTTAGAGAAACAAAAAACCGAAAAAATTTGTTAATTAACCAGTTATGTTCAGAGGATATGAAGCATATATATTTCTGTTTTTTTTTTCTTTGTTTTCTTTGGTGGCTATAGAAACGCGAACATATCTTTTATGCACATGAATTTTCAAATACATTATTAAATGTATTCACGAATGTATCTTTCTGTGTAACATAAAAATGATGAAAACAGTTTTTCTCACACATCTAAACATATCAATTCTTATATATATATATATATATATATATATATATATATATATGTATGTATGCGTACATGATACTTCTGTATATACTTTACGAGAGCACAAAATAATTCTTTCTCTATGCTATGCTCGATTGGTCTACACGAGTATATGCATATATGTATAACTTCATGGAGTTGTAGTTTTACATACACAAGTTCATGCACACATAAAACGCTTACATGATATTTCTTTAGTTGGTTGTCTACCGCCATTATTGTTATGGTTGTTGGTGATGATAAAGATAATAATGGTAATGGTAATGATGATGATGATGATGATGATGATGATATGATGATGATAACAATAATGATAAAGTAATCAGCAGATATTATGGTATTACGTTTATTTGATAGTAAATCGATAAATGGCTTTAGCTTTAGCACGCACACTAGTATAACGGATTCCGCCTCGTAACTCACACTTCGAGTTATAGTATATAGAGTTATCTTCCACTTTCATGGTTGCTGTGCATTATCAAGCAATACAAACAAACAAGTGCATTTATATTCGTATACATGTGCATATTTGTATTGATTGCGTATATGGGAGAAAAGAGAAGTTAATTGCATTTCGTATTAAGCTAAACTATAACATCCAAAATAACTTTAAAAAGGATAAACTCTTCTTTTAATTAAAAATTTCTTACAGATACCTAAGTTCTTGATGATCGATGAATAGTAAAGACCGTTAAAAAACCAAGAATTAAAAATTGAAACAAACACTAAAATCATAGAAT
Organism: Glossina pallidipes; assembly: GCA_000688715.1. Classification (NCBI taxonomy): domain Eukaryota; kingdom Metazoa; phylum Arthropoda; class Insecta; order Diptera; family Glossinidae; genus Glossina; species Glossina pallidipes. Next base: position 2,968,826 of record KK499769.1, read on the forward strand.
AAATATAAACCATTCCCAAGGGATGAGGGAATAGATTTATTTGCGCATTACATCCACTCAGCCATCGGTTCGTCGCCATTTTCAGTCTATTTTTTTATTCCTTGCTTAATTAAAATAATTATTTTCACTTGATTTACATCTTCTGCGTTTAATGATGGACCGAATCTCACGAGAGTGTGCTTTCGTATCTAAGAAACTACTTGCCCAATAACTCAGCGAACATATAATTTTTAAAAATTTATAACGAGCGCTCGAAAATTTTCTTTAATTGGAACCAAAAAAATCAATGTGCTCTTAAAGCGATGAAGAGTACTTGTGAAAGCAAACAGGAAACTATTATTGTCCCTGATAAACTCTCTGTGGAAAAAGATATCTCAGATCCCTCGATTTCGGGCTGAAACACTATTAATCAATTATGGAATAATATCGCAACATCCGCTGATTAGATTCAAACGCTTTGTTGTCTGTTGCTTGTGCAGTTCTCATCATGGGCGATATCATGGAAAATTTGGACATTTAAAGATAGATTAGAAGAAAAGTTAAAGAGAAAACTATGGAAGCTACTCCATAACACTGTCATTAGCACTACTTCTCTGTTAATCTTCACCCAATTTCTCCCATATATGCAACAAATTTAGACAAAATCAATATCAATGCATTTGTGAAAATTCACTTCAGCAATGGATCCTAAAGAAGTTTGTGCAACAACAGCTCTCGATTTATGGCTGTTCCCTCTATTAGAAGAATCGCATTCCGACCAACTCATCCTATGGACATACTGAAATTAGCTACGGAACGTAATATCAATATCAAAAACATTACTTTATTAAAATTACTGGCCTTAATATATAATTTTCTTCTCCGACGGTTTATTTTAAGAATTTATTTCATTATTGAATTAATAAAAGATTTTCTTTCAACTACATCAGAAAAATATAAATTTGTATGTCTTTATCAACGTTCGTTAATCTTCAATTAATCAAAATGAGAAGATTTTCTTTCAAAGAGACTTTGCTGTACGTAATGACGTAATGATGAAGATGACGAGTTGGATAAATCAATTCTAGTAATAAATAGAAAAAACGAAAATAGGAGATTTTTTTAAAGAGGATATTGTTTGCGTTCCTTAAGCTCTATGCTCCTTCTCTAGGATGGCTAAGTGCTTCTATTATAAAGTCTAGAAAAGCTCTTCTATCACATCCTATCGCAATCACCCCACTCGCGAAAATATTTTTATAGAAACGGCAGAAAAGTATATATTGCCTGTTTTTTGGGGCAAAATATTGAAAAATTCGTTTTTTTCGATTTTTGACCGAAAAATTCGTTTTTTTCGATTTTTGACGAAATTTTTGAAAAATATTGAAAAATTCGTTGCCTGCCGTGGAGGTGCAATCAAATACTTTTCAATAGTATTTTCTCCTGCAATTTTATATTTTTGTAAGCTTTTTATATTTGTAAGCTGTAAGTTTTCAAAAAAACAGAACCAGAAATCCCTAACATATATATAGGGAGGAATGGATGCTTGTTCTTTTCTTCCATTAAACATTTTGCGATTATTATATGTACGTGCAAAGTAGGCGGACATTTGCATCTAGTAACTGGCATGAAAGTATTTCGTTTCTTTTTTTGCATTCAATTCCTTTGTTATTCTATATAAAAACTGTTGGTACATAAAGCAATGAGAATCGTGGCTGAGATATAAAATAACGGTGTACATGTTCAAGCTAAGTTCTTGACTACCCCTTCAAAATTGAAAAGAAAAATATCTTTACTTACTTAAGTAACTTTATATTTTAGACATTAGTGAAGATTTTAAATTTATGTAGAAATTTTTGCAGAATCAAGACTTAATTTTCTCCTATAAAACAGTAACATTAAAAACACTTGTTAGTAACCCTTTAATTGTAGAAAACAACTGTCAATTAAAAGTGCATCATCAATCAATAAGTTCACATTGGAAATTCGAATGTGAGTATAGCGGCCTGCTTTTATCAGTTTTGTGTTTTACTTTGAATGCACTTTAACTCTATATGCTGGAGTTAGAATCATTATATTACAGCGCAATGCCAATTCTTTTAAAAGTTTCCAATGCATGCAGACATGCTCCAAAAACTTTATATGGTGAATAAATTTCAGATTGGCGTAAAAAAAATCCATTATTATACGTTTGCTTTAGAAATTTATGAACGGAGTTGATTTTTTGGTTCCCAGAAACGATTCCTATCTTAAGCGGTTGCTACTGCATTAAATAGTATACTTTTAGGGCGAAACATAATTTTATTACTTAAGATATTTTAGGGGATTTATTTATTCATTGTTTATTTCGATCGTCAAAATCAGTTTTGCCATTTCAGGTTTTTAACCGCAATATCGAATTGTACTTTAAATTATTCCTTCATTTTTACATCACGCCGTACGCAGTTTCTTAATATTATAGTAAACAAATGCGAAGCGATTGGATCCAACGAAGTTTAAAGACTTGCATGCAAGTTTGAAAATTTGCAATATATTTCTTAATGTGATTTGTGTTGTTTTCATTGATTACATATTATAACACTTGTACACTTAAAGGCACATGGGATAAACATACCTTCAACTATAAGTGTAAATCAATTTAGAATCGTCTTCTGAATCGATCAGAGTCAGTCGATCAGAAGCGATTGTGAATTGATCAAAGCATGTCTGTCCGTCCTGCCTCTATCCATCTGTCCTGCTTTCCGGTTTTCAACTTGCAGATTCCAATGTCTGAGATATTTTGAAGAAATGTAATGTACCGACATGGTTTGACTCAAGGGTGAACGCTATTGAAAATGGTTCGGATCGGGCCACTTTTGCGACTAATTTCCTTGCAACACTTTATTTTGAAAAACTGTATATCCTGAACATTTCAGGGGATGTAGCGTTTTCTAATTTGTCGTAAAAAGTGCATTCTTTTTAGAGCCACCTTTGATAGGTGTGCTAGCATACACTGTGCCTTTGCATGCGATACTATACGAAACAGCTTTAGCTTACACAAAACAGCGCCGTTGTTCGAAAAATTATATTGCACACTGTAGGAATGCAAAGGACGTGGGAGCAAACACAACATGGACTGTCGTAATTTTTATATGTAATGTCTGTTATAACTGTAAAAAGATCTCCAAGAACCCAGCAGTGTGAAAAGACTTCAAAGTTGGTTTTCTAAAAACTAAAAGCACAGAAAAACATTTTGTTCGAGGCTATAGATAAATCCACGACTAGCCTCGGTACGATATTTAATTGCAAAACAGAAGAGATATCTCGCATGATATACGATATATCGTGTATCCCGCATTGTGCTTAACAATATTATCGCAAAATTTGACATAAATGTCGCATTTATGTACGCTAGTAATCGTGGGTGAGGCTATGATTATAAGTACGTCATTTTAATCTGGTGACAAAGATAGCTCACGCAACTTTGAAGAGTCTCGTATGCAAGCCTCAATGCGTTGCAAACATTCCTAAGGACCCTGTTTATGGAGTTTTTTTCTTCTTTTTTTTTTCATTTGAAAAATAAAATGTGATAAATAATAATCATGAAAAGTGAGATAATAATTTTTTTTCCGCTGTGTCAATATTCAGAAGCCTTACAGTTTACCGCATATTTTTCGCGAAATAAAATTCTTCTGCAGTAATTTATAACGTTATAATTGCATTTAATTGCTTACTAGTGAATGTAATTATTTTCGTCTTTTTTTCAAATTTTTTTATTACTTTTCTATTTACACATAATTTATGGAAAAATGTAAAACGCTTACTAAAAAAAGAAAAAATGAGATAAATTATACATCGTGAATACAAAATAAACACGGAAGGTATATTTTTTGGGCCTTTACTTACAGACACGTTATCAAAAAAAAAAAAAGAAGTAAAATGAAAATGAATAAAAAACGAGTTCAAATGCGAATGTAATTGTTATTAATGTTTTTTTAATGGTGGCGCTAATTATTAACGCCTATGGGAAATCACTCTAGACGCAATGAATACATTTTAGTAGCTGACCAAGCACGCAAACTTGATATATTCCAAATAGCCTTCGTGAACTTGCAGGCAAAAGGCTGACTGGAAAATTTGTATTACTTTTTTCTTTTTTTTTTTTTAGAAATTTACTAACATATTTATACACAAATTTATCGGCTTTGAAAGGTTCCTAATGCTTTAACCCAATACAAAATTAGGTGCAAGGAACGCTTACTTGACCTTAATTAGAACTGTATTCAGTGCTTTTGAAAATATTCTTCCAAATAATCGACGCACTTGCTACATGTACAAATGTTCACTGGGCTGGGAGTGTTTAAAGAGCAGACTACTACAAAAGGGAGTAGGATCATCCTAGATAGACTCGTGCTTTCGCTTGAAATGTATTTTCGGCACCGATTAAGGCGGTTTATCACAGACGGTGCTGGAATATCGATTTTTTTTTTTGTTTTTACATATCAACGGGGGTCTTATGCTACAAATTGTTCCTTTAGCGAACGGATATATATGAGCTGATAAAGCATTTCGTGATGAAACTTACACAACACGACACACCAAGAAGGTATGTTAGCTCTTGTAGTTCCCAGGAGTAATCGAATCTTATGATCTCGAGATTTGATGCTTGTCGAACGCTATGAGACCATTTTTAAGTTAGCTTTGTCGAATGACTGCAACAACGCTAGTTTATCGCGCTAATTAAATGCTTCTTCTTATTTCTTTCATCAAAAAAAATTCTCATAAAAAATATAAGAAGATGTCGTTTTCGACGAAATTCCTGCATAACCGAATATTTTATTGATTCCCACAATTTGGCAAATGTATTCTCGTTCCCTGCTTTGGATCTTCTCGCCGATCACAGTCCCCGACTTCATTTACACATTGAGCAATCTTTAAATTAATCTAGATGTGTGCTAAGCTTGGATAGCTGTTGATCTCGAAAAATTGACGTAAAGAAAAGTCTAGCTGACCTTAAGATGACCTGTAATGAAGTATGCCTGAGCTGTGCGGTTACCTTCTTATCGTTGCTATGTTGATTCCAAAGCAATTGGCGCTCTTTGCACTAAGAAATTTAGATTGGGACTCACTTGTCTCACTTCCTAGGTGAAGGCTATTGAAAATGGTTCGGACCGAACCACTTTTTCGAGCACTTCGACTGTAAGGCCTTGTAAAAAAAAGTAAAGGATAAAAGTTTCCACTTGCTTCTCTCTGAAGCCCTTTCCTCAACGATTGAACTTCAGCAATGATAATTTTTATAAAGAAGTTATTTTTTTTTAGTTTACTTTGTGGTATAACAACACATTCACCTCAGGTTTTTATTTTCAATGTCTTTTTGCTTATCTTAGTAGGGTTTGCAATCGTGTTCATGTGTTGGTATAAATAAAACAGTTTATCCTACGGATATCTAAAGCATTTTTTTCTCCTCTGGTTTTCTGCCTGTTTTATATCCTAAACGGATACAGATATGTGAACATGCCGGCGTATATATCAGAGTGTTGATTTTGCTTATTTAAACATTTTCAATTATACCTTTCGCCTCATCGTGTTGCTATTTTTCATGCCACATTTACTTTTTGCTACGTACAGTGTGAACAATTCTCTCTATTATTGTTGGCCGTTATTGTTACATGAAATTATCGTTTTATGGTATATTGTGTTGTTCACGTTTAGAGAGAAATTTTCCCCTCTCGGTTGTTTGAAATATTTTTAATTTTTTTATTTGCCTTTACGTTTAGCATAAAACGTTATGCAGTCATTTATTCATTCCCTCATTCTTTCATTCATTCATGCATTACTTCACTTATATACGGTATATAACAAACACAAGTAATTTCCATGCCTCTAACGTCTGCCTGGCTTTCTATTTCACAATCGCTTTCCCCACTGTTCCATATATTGAGCGTCTAGACATTATTGTTGCTTAATATCAGATTCTTTTTTTTTTTTTTTTACTGTTTGTTACTATTCTAACATTATGACAATTTTATTTCACAATTTTCTCTGCCTTCAATATCATACAAAATGATAAAAGAAAACAATGAAAAGAGAAAAAGAAAGATAACTCTGTTGTCATTTCACAGCGATTTGCATTCATTCATTTCATTTAACCATTTATATATACTCTGTAATGCGCTCTCACTAAATATATTGTAATGCCCTACACCATTCCTGGTACAAGGCTAAGGGTGTACTAGGTACGCGCAGATGTATACCCAAGGACTTGATTCACTCAGAATCACTTTCTGAATCGATCTGAGCTTATTTGTCTGTCTGTCTGTCACTCTTGATTCTTTTGTGTTCAACCTACTGACCACAATTTATGAGACATTCTGAGCGATGAAAATCGCTTTCTCAATTTAAGCCTGTCCGTCCGTCTTAGTCTCTTGTGTTCAACGTACAGGCCGTGACTTTTAAAACATTTTCGTGAAATTTCGTACACTACCGTTTTGGGTCAAGGCGGAAAACTGTTGAAACTCTTTCGGATCGGACCACTTTCGACGACTTCCCATTAAGCACCTCATCTTGAAAAATCGTTATATAAATAACAGTGTTAACTGAATTGATGTAGGGTATTCAATGGTTGGCTGTGTCCCGCCGCTGTCTTTCTACTTGTTAATAACCGCACCGTAACGTTACTTTCCGTTAAGCTTTTTACGGTTTATTATTGTTTGCATTAAGTTATTGCAGCATTAAAATTTATTTTGCGAAGTTTGTTCATAGCGTCGGCCTTTTAGAACGCAGAGCGTAATTGCTAACTACTGCAAGCGTACTTTTGGGTTAAAATATAATTTACTTAATTAAGATATTTTAAGAAATTTATTAAATTATTTAATTATTTATCTATTTATTTATTATTATTGCTCTTAGGCTTTCCTCATACTTTTACGCTTTTCTATTTATTGACCATGATATACTTGATACTCCCTCTTTCGCTTAGGCGGCAACATAAAAAGAAAAATGTATTAAAAAAAAAAATAAAAAAAATGAAAAATTTTTCCTTGTAATTGCATGACTATGTCGGTTGGATGATGCCCTGGCATTCACCGGTGTTGATGTCGAATCATGTTTTAGAACAGGTTGTCTGTGTTGTCAGAGTTATTTATGTGTCTTTACTAAAGCTTTAAATACAGACACGCACATACTCTCGACAGCAGTGCATAATCTAAAGAGCATCAAGGTAAATGCAGATAATTATTCAAAAGCTTAAGAAAAAAAAGCAACCAAAAAAAAAAAGGAAAAGAGCAAAAAAATGAAGTAAGAAGGGAAATAAAAATTAACACAAATTATTGCCGTGCATACCAATGTCATTATAAGCATCACCGACTGGGCAAAATGTAGGCGAACGAAGCCACAAAGAGTGTAAAGGGAATAAATTCGAAAAAAGAAAACATCTGGAAGATTTTTACTCGACTTTAAGCGAATCGTTGATGATGTTTAAAAAATGTAATTCTTTTCATTTTCTAAATTTACTAAAATTTTCTAATGAAGAGCCTCTTTGTACTGTAGGAGAGGTTTTCCAAACGGTTTATTTAATGTAAAACGTTTTCAGTCCAATATTAATCGGATATATCTACGTTTTACAGTAGGTTTGCGATATGCTTGTGACGTGCACGACCAACAGGATAACAAAATTAATATACCACTTCTTTATTACTATAACAAAGCCATATATAAAAAAAAAAGAATATCTGAGGGAATTTTTTCAACATTATTCCAAGAGAAAGAGTTGAAAAAAATTAAAAGAAAATAAAATTAAAGTAACAAGAAAGAAAAATGAAAAATGCTATGCTGCTCGCGAAAGGAGGTAGACTGCTCATTACGCTACATCTACATAAAAGTTTCTTAAAATTCAAATAGAATTTCCTCAGTGAAATTGAAACTTGAATTAAAAAGAAATCATCCGCCTGAGTGGTCGAGTAGGCAAGGGATCTCGACTAAAAATTCAATGGTCGTGGGTTCAAAGCTCAAGTGCGGTCAACAAAGCCGGTAGCCTTAGATGCTAGTGCTCTAAGACTTTAGTCTCAAAATTTATTTCTCTGGCTAAATTAAAAAGAAATGTCTTGCATTTGTCACCCATATGTCGTCCGAGTATGCATATGTATAGATCAACATGCATACTGATGTAGATGCTCTTACAAGTAGATATTTTACATTCACATACGTAATGAGTGTATGGGGGCACGAATTTATTAATGTGGACGGTACATCCAACCTATGTGTACATCAAATACTAATCGAAATTTACGTAACAAGATTTCGCTAAGCATTGCTTATGCAAACTCGACGTAGTGGTACGATTAAGTTCATGGATATGTGGTTTTCTTAAAGTAACCTTGATATCAACGTTGCCTTAATGAAACGTTGGACATGTAAGCGGGCGCAAAAACTATTGCGAACAGTAATTAACGAACCATTTCCAAATAGCTCTCTAGTATTTCGATTGACATCGTCGCTAAAATCTTATTAAATTTTCTTGAGACTATGTGTATGGGTATATTTCCTTACATATCTTATGAGAAGTTACAATCAGAACGATCAACTTTATAAATCGTTCGTTCTTGTAGGTGGGTACAAGAAAAAGAATAAAAAAAATATTCGTAAAATCAGACAACAAAGCCAGTTGTAAGCTTTTACTTGTAGTTGTTGTTTCTTCTTTCTTTTTGCTACTGCTGTTGAATGCAAAGCCAAGAATGCAACCTAAAGCTGATGTTTCTGTTGTTTACCATCGTTTTCATATTTAGCCTTACTTACCGCTTCTTCTTCTTCTTTTCGTTCGGCTTCAATAGAATGGTTTTTTCACAAGTAAAAAAATAAATTATAAAAAAAAGGAAAGAAAATAATTGTTATTCCGTTTACATAAAAAATGCATTTTCGATCAATCGTTCGTTTCTTTTTCGTTTTTTTATTCAATGGCTCGTTTAGGATGAACCGGTTAATTGTAAACAACGCAAAGAATAATTATTGGCAATTACTTAAATGAAAAGGTTCAAGCTTGAATGGATATTGTTAATGATTCTCCGAATCCTAATAATAAATAGAAAAATTAACTAAACAAAGCAGGAAAGAATCTGTGATTACTTTCACTTGATTAGAATAGAAATTTAATAGTAAAAAAAATCACTTATCTTATACATATATGCAATAAGCCCACATACCCATGTAGGAATCTGTATTGGAATATGTTGATAGATTGCAGTGAACGCAAACAAAATTGTGATCGATTGCTTATTACATTTTTAATAATGTAACTCGCATGTGCATTTCTCCCTCTCTCTCTTCTTCAATAGTTTACACCAAAAAATTAAAACACTATAGTGTGACACGGACCGCCGTTACAGTGATCCATATAATGACCTTTCAAAATACGATGTTATAAGCGAAGCGGTCAAAAAAATGGTCTTATTCGAACCATTTTTAATAGCGCTCGTCCTTGGACTCAAATTCCTCAGTGCACCAATATTTTAAGAATTACGGACGGTTGAACAACAAAAAACTAGACGGACAAACGGACAGACAAGCTTAAATTCAGAAAGCGACTCTGATTGATCAAAATCTATCAAATATTTCTTCTTGGTGGTTGAACACAAGAAAGAAAGACAGACACAGAGACAGACACGCGTAAATCGATTTAGAACCGCATTCTAAATCGATCAGTGTAATAAAAGGTGGGTCCACATTAAATCCTTCTGGCTGCTGCAATGTCCGCAAAAACTTAAAATAAACCATAAGTGGTTTAGGGAATGGAAAAGTTATAAAAGTGCCTTTGTTTGATTATATCAGAACTGTTATTTTATATATATATGTTATACAAATATATACAAATATACACAATCCACCAATACGCCAGTGGATCATTCCCCTTTACAAGCAATATCTTTCTTCTTAAACTAAAAATACATATCGCAATACTACATAATAGAGCATTCGCTTCCTTCAATAGTTTTTTATCCACCGTAGAACTACTTATGCCCCTTTTAAAATTTTCCCTGGTTAACTAATGAACGTTCTCTTCAAATAGCCGATATGAGCCTATGAGAAAAAATTGTCAAATATTTGAAACGCATTTAGGCGTAAAGTAAGAGGATTATTCGTTGCCTAAATTAAGGAGAATTTTTTATAAAACTATCGCTTTCCTCTAATTTGTTTTCATTCCTTCCTTCCTTTTTTTTGTAAGAGCAATTGTTTAACATAAAATATAAAAAAGATTTTTCCTAACTTTTCAGCGTTTTTTAATTTCCTACTAACATCGTATAGCGTTTTGTTTTTCTCTTTCCCTTCTTTCTTTCCAAAATACTAAAGGCACCCGGTTGTGGAAATATCTTAAAGTAATACTTCGCACTGTGTTAACTGTTTTTATTAATTAAAATTCTAATATTTAATAATGAGTAAATAATGGTAATAAAAAAATAAAAATCTTGTTGCTATACAAATATACTAAGCGCAATATAAAAACTGCATTAATTCCGTTGCTGGAAACAAAACTTTTAGAATTATTTTACTTTTAGTCGCGCGTATTTGATAAATTTAATGTTGATTACGAAAAATGACGACATGATTTCTGCAGAATTTCAGCAGTAAAGGATAACAAAGTTTACTTTATGTGCAATAGCAAGACAGCTTGGATCCCTTAAGAGAGATTTAAAAATCTTTCCCATTTTGTTAATTAAATATTCTTTGTTAAGTTTTATGTTTTTAAATGTAAAAAAATTTATGTTATTTTTGTTATTATTATTATTAATTTACACAAAGCAATTATTCTCAGACCAAAGGCAAAGTAATATTTTAGACCAAGTCAATCCTAGACGCTTAAATGCCGATATAAAGAATAACAAAAATTTGTACATGGTTAGTGGAAATGACCTCTAATGTTATGTAACCACAAAATATGTTTTTAGTACCCTACAATTAACAAATTAGTACCATACAATTGTGCCTTCCGTGATCTTTGCTTCGCATTGCATAATTTGTCCTCAGAGGAGGTTACCATAAAGCCTAAGTAATTTTCCGTTTTAAACAGAATCGACCTGATACTTTTCCACTTTTGTTTGGAAGATGAAAAAAGTTCAATGGAAGCAAATGGAAGGACAATTCGTGCTTTATAGGAAGCGGTCACCGACTTTGTTCTGAAAACTTTCTTTACAAAAGTGAGCCTAGCAATCTATGGGATCTAAAACGTTTCACATAATCAAACTGACTTTCTGAAAGCTGAACACATGTACTAATAGAATTATGAGGCTTTCGTGTAATTATCAGGAATTCTCCTGAACACACTTTTGTATTATTTAATGATTTCTGATTAAGCAAAGCCGCTATTTGCACATGATTAAAGCTTTAACATTTGTAAGATAAGCAAACATTTAAAGGCCGTTCAATTTTTTATTTTGTGGTTTATATGCACATCGCTCCCTGCTATTAGTTTATGAATATCTAATGGCTTGGTAAGTGTTTGATGGTTTTCCATTCACTTCTTACACCACTTGGTGTATAAGACTCGTGCAACACCCAGAACTACTTCAAAAACAACCAGTTTTCATTATGCCGTTCGCTTTAGAATCATTTTCTCAATCGATGGAAGCTTGTGTGTCGGTCTGTCCTTCTTGTATTCAAACTACAAGATGCAATTTTTGAGATATTTAACTGACGTACCACTTTTCCAGCCACACTTTCCCACATAGCGTTTTATTTTGAAAAGTCGTTACATGAATATATGATATAAACGTGTGGACGTGTTTCGTTCAAGCTTTCAACTTAATGATGAAAATTTTCTTTCAAATTTTCTGTAAATCACGGTTGCTGTGTGTCGGTCATGACCTTTACAAGCCATTTAATCAAGAAAATCGTGCCTATTGTTTACAACCGTGATATATAACGATCTGATTATATAAGCAACACAGGGACGGACGGATAAACATGCCTAAATAGTTTCAATTTTCAAAACATATATTTGTTTAGTATTGATATTAATCAAGATTTAGATGTGAATGAAGCCGCACGAACAATTTGGGAGCGTTATGCGTAACAATGTGTGTTTTTCTTTTTCGTTAGAAAATGAATTCATTCTTTCAGCATGAGTATAAGCAAAACTGCATTCCATTCTTTGTTTGTAGAAAAGAAAAAAAGAAAAGTGGCTAACACTAGCCTGAGTACTTATTAGGAACCTGTTACGAATCTTAAGCAAACAGATGGACTTCTCATGAATTCTGAAGAGATTTGAATTAAACAAAATCATTTAGTAAATCCAAAGCAATTTGCTTTAAAGAGAACAATCAAATCTTTCGGACTACACAATGATAAGTTTTTTCTTTTCTGGCTTTAAAAGATTTGCAAGAATCAAGTTTTCGCGTTGCTTTAATTAACATATGCAAAAGACGAAAAAAGGCATTGTGTGTTGTAAGCCGCTTATGAATATCCATAAAGTTGATATAAAACTGGTTTTGTTTCACTTTGCAACCATATGCTACATATATGTGTTAACTTAATTCATGGCATACGTTTACAAAGTTCAAACGTTTAAATTAAAATTTCAAGTCCGTACATATATATATATATATATATAGTTTTAAATGCTATGCGAAATTCTCGACAGACGTACTTATGTAAAAATGGCCATCATATATGAATGCACTTGAAAAGCATAAACTATAATAATTCAACACTATTCTGGCACTTAACATTTTCTGTGCTATTCTGCTTTGGTCAGCGAGTATAATAAAGCAACAATAAAAATAGTTCATTTAAGCTACTACTCAAAAACATTACCTCTTCAAAATCACTTCATCCATTCGCACGGCTACTGGACACATAAATTTTCAATGTTTTTTTTTTGTTTCACATAGTGTTCTATTGCTATTACTACTACTCCACGCAAGCCTTCTACATAATCAAACAAAACTCACACGCCCGCCAAGTTATGCCATATGCACTGAGACTGCACTGGCCGAACACTTGAGACTTGCAAATGTTGAAACTCACAGAATTTATTGTTGTTGTACGGATTATAATTCACATTTTTTTCTTCTTTCATTTAATTCTCTTCACTTTAATATATCTATATATACATAAACGAATCTTTTATTTAACTAATTTTTTTTTTTTTCATATTTTTGACTTTTACTGATGTCGCGATATTTTGAGAAAAATTTCATTTGAAGAAAAATTCCTTTCTTTTATTGCTTTCTTTTAAGAAGAATTTATTTCTTCAGGTTTTTTGATTCCATGTACGACTACATGAAAACATAAAATAGATTCGTTACGTTACTTTGTCCGCCTTGGTGAACCGTTCGATTTGCAATTCCCGTACAAACTGTTTGTTGGCGTAGCAAACATTTACCAGTCAAGTTCTTTAAAGAGTTGTTAGTACCTTGTACTTGTATATGCATAGTTGTGCCATGCAGCAGAATTACCAGTAATACCAGAGTAGGGACTGTTTTGTATTTACCACCGTCAACCAAAAACACTGGTTAGCTGTTAGACTGGTTTTCGCTCCAAATTTTCATTTCCAGTTAAACTTCGTATACTTTCGTCGTCTCTTTTAACGATTACCAAACTAAGCCTGTGTGTGCATGTGCGCTTCTTTCTGTGTGTGTGTGTGCGTGTGCGCGCGTGTGTGTATGGACATTAAACACCACCACTGTGATTATTGAGGACAAGGTTGATTTTAGAACAAAGAGTAAGCAACGATGTTTTCATTTGAGAGCGTTGCCTGTAACAATGGGAACAGTTTTGCCGGCGTTGCTTCAAACCAAGAGCGCATGTTTTGCTTGTAACTGAAGAGATACTTAACAGCATTTCGTTATGTAAAATATTTCTTTTGTTTTTACATATTTTTTTTGGCGGTTCTTTCGTATACGAAAGAAAAAGAAACTCTGGTAAAATTTCAAAAACCTATTAAAGAAAAAAAATATATACGAGTAAGAACTACGCGCTTTCTTAAAAAACTAAGTGAATACGTTGACTAAATAAACATACCTACATATCTATAAGTAACAAATAATAGACAAGAAATTTCAGTCTTCTCGGAAATTAAAATATAGCTTAAGCTCCTCTTTTTATTTTATATGACCAAGCACTTACTTGCCCTTTACGTGTAACGTGGTCACAACTAGAAAGAAGTAAGGAAGGGAGAATGGGCGAAGCCTAGTGGGCGCGTGCCGCAGCGGTGAGTGTTACGCCTACGAATGTATATTTTGCAAATTTGATAATAACGCCACTGTTCATAGTTGTCGTGATTTTTACACTGTCGTCATCATGCGCTTCTTTAAATTTGTGGTTTTTATACCTTATACCACTTGCGATGCGAGGATATATTAAGCGTATGCGGATATATGCAGGATTTTAGGCAGACTCAACTCTTATTATACCGATCGACTCAGAATCACTTTTTACATCGATCTCAGCTTTTTTATCCATCTGCCTGCCTTGTTTTGCAGTGTTCAGCTTACAGGTCATAATTTTTTAGAACGAATCGCCAAACCATCCCAAGTAAACCAAACCGGTTACTAATTAAACACTGATGTGTATAATATTTTCTGAAGTTGGTTCAATTGGAAGCGACCGATCGAAAGAAGAGACCAAACCCAGTGCAGAAAAAGTGCTCTTAATGTGTGCCTCGACCAACAACGCTCTTATTATCGAAGCCAAAACGAAAGGATTACATTCTAAGTGCGCACGTATGTCAATAAACGTCCTTTTACCTGATAAAATTTCCAAATCAATTATTGCAAATGTATGAATAAGTACTTTAGAGATTTTAGAGGAAAGTACTTCAGAGAACATACGAAGAAATATATTAAAAACTTAAGCTCATATCATTATGTTTTTGAATATCATATCATTTTGAATATCGAATTGGGTTAATCCGTATCGTAAAACCAACTGTGACTGTGTTTATGTGCTAAATAAAACCACCACCAAACCTGTAAGAGTAGTTGTTTGCTGTGAACTGTTGCATTATCGCGTCACAATTAAATTCCATAAATTGATTTGTGTCTCTGTTGTATTCGCTTAAATGTAAACCTTGTGAAGGCAAATATCGTCCAATCATGAATATGATGACAGCATGTAATATATTTTTCTTGCTCTACATTTGATCTATTTGCACGAGATACAATACCGTTTCCCATGGGGGAATATTTGATTTATTTAATAAGTCTTCGTTTATTAATCAATTTAGTCAAAAAACATCCTTTCAACGCAAATTGTCTTTCTTCGAAGATTTTCCGATTTTTGTTGATATAAACTTTGGAGTTTTACTCAGCATTGATTTACTAAAACTCAACACTGCTCCAAAGCGAATTACTTCCCAAAAGAAGGAACTTCTATAGCGATGATCTGGAAGTATATGACTGTCTTCCTCTGCTCACTACATTCTCATTCGTTCTGCTTGACACGAATTAGCATATTGTCAGAGGAAAGGCAGTCATTCTTCAAACACCAATTGTTACCTCAATGTTAAGCCATGTGTTTGCTAACGAAATTGGTTCACATTTTCTGAATTATAAAATGAAGAGAAGCTCGTTGTTAAGGTAAAGCTTTTTCAAAATGCTTTCCCGTTAATGTTTTGTTTCCTCTGTCTTGTTTATATCCATTATGCCATGACATACCGTCCCCATAAAAACTAGTAGTTTCCTAAACACTTCCTACTGCAGAGAAAACAACCCTACTGCCAGCGTTTTTTAATTAAAGAAACCTGAGAATAGATTGCTTGACGCAAGACTTTCCGCCACAGGCACGCACGTCTTATTATTAGTAGAGTAATTAATTATTTTAATCAGCAGATATTAAATATGCACATCTATATATGTAAAACGTACACTTGCAGGTATAACAACATGCGTATGTATACATATGCCTAGAGATTGTTCCTGAAAATTACTTCACTCATACTCAAAATTTAATTAAGAAACGAATATTTTTCTTATTTATGTATTCTTTTTCTTTCTCTCTTCTTTCAGTTATGTAGTATGGCGGAACACGTCTGATGAATAATAAAGACGAATATTTACGTTGGGAAGCAATTCAAATAAAATAACCGCCATCAATATTAGATGAATATTTGGCTGCAAAATATAGGTGTACATGTAAGTAAAAGTTTGCTTTATCTACATACCGTAGGTAGACTAAAAAATATTGATCCTAAATACATTTTCTGCACTTCTTTTATTTATATCTACATACATATAATGAATCTTTCAGGGGACTTTCCCTATACGTGTAAGAACGTTATGGTCAAAGAGAAACAAGTGCGGTTTGATTATAGATTGCCGTAGTTAGAGTAAGTTCGCCAAGTCCTTAGGGTGCGGGGCCGCTCGCTAGCGTCTATCGGATTTTGCCTTCCCCACACCTTACTAACCATTACCGTATTACACGTATAGGGAACATATCATGACTGATTAGTCGTTTAAAAAAAAAAACCGAACCTGTCTTGGAAGCCACGTAGAGTCGGATGTTGTCTATCATCGGGCGCATAGGCATATAACCAGAATGTTCGTCACGATTCCTCAACCATTTTTCTTCAACTAATGAAGGATTTCTTCTCATTGATTGACTAACTAACAAGTTCCTCGTTTCTTAAAGTTTGTCTAACTAAACGTTTATACAAAAACAATTCTAACCTTCGAGACCTAAGAATGTCTTGTGATTGGATATGAACTTAAGAATATTCCGATGAAATCTAAGAATATCTGTTGCTTATATATCTGAACCTTATCAGATTTCCCATAACGGCATTTACTTACCACTTCTTGCTTAGGATCAATATTTGAATTGAGCGACAGTCGAATGAAACAGCCGGCAGATTCGTTCAGTTAGTAATATATGGATGGGATGAAGAGTGGAAATGGTATCGATTGAGGCCGAGGTGAAAATTTGCAAATTTTATTCGAAATGAAATTTATATATCAACACGACTGAAACAAAGAGCATCCGAATAACACAATTATCTGTGAGTGCAAGTACTACAAGAAATCTTAAACTTGGTACAATAATGGGAGCATTAGATCGTGTCCGTCAAACTCGACTTTTCATCAAATTGAAATATATTCCGACTAGTGCTTGCTCGTATGCTATCTCGCATAAGGCTCGGTATTTCTTAGATTACTTAATCTGAATGTATACTTTTATGGCATAATATTGCTTGAAAAAGTGCAAACAAGGGAAACATGGAAACGAACGCAGTCAGTCTTAATAAAAGTACACAAACAAATAGTTGCGCAACACAAATACATAACAATTCTTAAGTATATATAATCATAGGCAAACAGCTTATTAGAAGGTAAAAGCGAAATAGTCTGCATATTCACACACACACAAGCACGCACGAACAAGCAAAGGGGCGCGTGCCCACAAGCACGCATACATACAGTTTTAGATACGGAAGTTGAATAAAATTCTTCTAAATTCAAACATCAATCTCGTGTCTATAGAAGAAAAAAAGAAGACAAAATAAATTTTCCATTAAGCAAGCAAAAGAAAAGCAACTCATCATTTTGTAGTTGGAAAACTGCTCCATCATTACAACTGAATAAGCGAAGACTTTTAACACATTAAAGGCATCCTCTTCTATTGTACACACATCTTGGCTTAGCGGCCAAAATAAATTTCCAATGATACGGCATTTGTTTTAAAACAAAAGCAATCGTCATGAATATGTGCAAAGCAATAAGAAAGGAGAACACACAAATACGAATACTTACAAGCTTATCGCAGGGACTACCATAAAAATCTGTGTGTAAGCCGGTAAGCGGGTAAGCGGGTAAGCGGGTAAAAATACCAAAACTTTTCTTATACATTCCTTTAGAGTTCTTTGGTGTCCACAGCACACTACCACGTCACAACCTTAAAGTTTGGCTTTAAATTCTTTTTATTAATTCATTTTCTTCCATGGCCTTGAAATTTGAAGCGGACAGAGAAGAGAGCATTTGACTTCGATTACTACTACCGCAAACATCATAAGTATAAACGTTCTAGGAAGCCCTTCATCACACATATACATAATATATACATAATAGTCGGGTTAGGTTACACACATTGTACGAGTGCATGCATTGCATGTAGCGTAACTTCATTTTTTCTTTCGAGGGCCACTTGGTTTGCCAGCCCTGTTACTTGCATTCATATTCACATCTAAGTAAGTACTTGTAGTAGGTGTTGTTGTTGATATTCTCATCATGTTGGCTTTTGACCAAAGCCGAGTATGAGTACCTAGTACCAGTTAAGAACATCAACAATATCCGTCTGTTGCATGCTTGTTTGTTTGTTTGTTCGTTTGTTCGTTTGTTTGTTAGTCCGTCTATCTCAATGTCTGGCTGACTCTGTATCTTTTACGTTCTTTACGTACTTTAAGTGAGGTAGCAACAAATACATCCATACTTTCGGTTTATTTCTTTCAAATTTTTTCCTCTCTTGACCGTATTATTTGTTGGTCTATCTTATGGCTAAGGTTTGCTGCTATTCCTTCTATTTCGTTTTTCAAATACTGTCGTTGTTGTTGTTGTTTTTCCTTTGTATACTTATGCTTCATTTGTTCAGTTGATCTCCAAAGTTATTTTCCCATTTAAAGGTTATGGCCTCAAGTGCTTCGTAACTGCTCCCACATATATTTGAGCGAAATGCTCTTTCATAGGTTTGTGTTTTTACATATATATATACACATAATATCTACACATGTGTGCGTCTAAACATTTATACCTTCTTTCTCGAAGTAATCATTAAGGTATGAGTTAACAACATTTGGGTAATCGAAAAGCAAACTGCTTTTATTTGACGTATCATTTATTCGATTACATGTATAGGAGGAAAGCTAGCATGCATTTCATTTGAGAATTACACACACACACACATATATGCAGGTATATGTCTACAAACGTGTATTTATGTGCTTGTGTATGTGGGTGTAGATATCTTTTAGCTTTTTCGTTGACTTTTATTGCTGCCGTTACTACTATAACTTTTGATAATCGTCTTAAGTTGTTTTGTAGTTTTTTATGGAGGAAAAAGTTTTACAGCAATATATACCCGAACATCTTAGTCATTGAGTTCTATTATTGTCTGTCTATCAAAAACTAAACTATCATTTAATCTTTAATTTGAAAATTTTATGCTACCAAAGAGCACACGCGCACATTTTGATCGAGACCTTTGAATATTTCGATGTTTTATCGAAAATTTTTATTACAAAATTTTTCAAGCGCAATTGAATAGAAAACTAAAGTTGTGTGATGCACTAAATATGATTTGAAAAGTGTCTTTATACCAGTAAAACCACTATAGAGGGTCAATTCCCTACACCACCCTATAGTTATTCAAATTTTCAAAACAAGATTTTATATGGGAAGTGATCGAACCAATGATCCGAGCCGCGTCGTATCAGCGGCCTTCGTGCTTGGGTCAAAAAAACAGTGCAAGAAAACAAGATGGACAGTCGGGCGGACGGACGCACAGACAACCTTAGATGGATTCAGAAAGTGACTCTGAATCGATCGGCATAATAAAAGTAGGTACAACTTAAGACGCTTTGGACTGCTGCACAATCTTAATATATCTTTGTTTTAGAAGTGGTTTAGGATATAAAAATTATGGAAATGTCTGTTAGAATATTTTGGTTACTAGCGCTCAACAATTCCTCTTCTTTCTTCTTTCTTTCTTTCCAAGAATGCACTTTATTGATGTACGCAAATGGATCACAAAGTTACATTAGCGGACAAATAAATAGCACAAATTTAAACTAGATATTAATTAAGATCCTAACTAAAGGAATTTATTCCTAGCTGAGAACTAGGTGGAGAAAAAATATTGCACTAGAAAATCTTCCGTTCCTTTTTTGGTTGCTCTTCACTTTATCGGTTTATGTGTGATGTCATAATGAATTTAAACGGGATTTGTCAACAACATAAGTATATATAAAGCAATTAGTGTCTTTGTCCAAAGCTATACAGAATAGAGGATTCCAATCAAAGATGAAAAATTCCTGTTAACTGCTACTACTATTATGGTGCTCCAGAACAGCAAACCGCCTGTGGATTAGTGAAGATGAGTGCACAAGTAAAATACGCGAGCCGTTAAGTCCATTATTAAAATCATTTTACCTAACAGCAAACTAATTCCATTTAAATCTTCTACAGAAACCGCCGACAAAACTGGCGAAGAATTTCTTCTCTTTTTTGCGTAAATCACGAAATAGGAACCGAAATTGGGCGTATTGTGCTTTACTTTCAAAGGTTCCCTGTGCGGAAATTTTGTATTTTATATTTATTTGCCAAGGTAAAGCTCACCGGTTTTGCGCAGATGTCAAGCTCCATTTGACAATAAATTATGGAACATAGAAAACTTACCCTGGCTTTGTAACAATAAATTAGTTTCTACGCAATGTATCCGCAGGGACCAAGTAAGTGACAGCATTCGTTTCCACTTCAATAGCCCAACTGGCATACTGTAACAGTTTATTTAAATCGAAAAAACAAATTTTTACGAATTATTTACTGAGCCTCGCTTAACTTTCGCCTAAATCTACTACGATCACCGCCGACCTTATTGTTATGTACAAAGAAAGGAAAAGTGAGAAACTGGGAAAAATGAAGATAGGAAAAGACCTGGCATACCCAAATCTACAACGAAACAACAGGAAAGCCTTATCAGAGTTCTCTCTAAACGGAATCGATGTTTAACTGCACCAGAGGTTACCGCATCTCTGAGTGCTACGCAGGAAACGTCTATTTCAAGAACACCTGTTAAAAGACGTTTACAGTCTGCGGGACTACAAAGATGTGTTACTAAGAAAAAAATTATGAACGAAAAGAAGCAGAATGAACGAAAAGAAACAGAAACGGAAAATAGCTTAGAATGGGCAAAGGCGCATAAGAACCGGATAATAGACAATCGGGAAAATTTCTTTCGAAGTCAATAGACGTGTTTGTGTACGCCGGACAAAAGGAGAGAGGGCTCTAGAAGTACGTGTTTACTATCATACGTGGAGATGGTAATGTTGTGGTTTGGCAACAGTAAATCTAGAAAATTTTCATCTTCTGGTTTGTCCGTGTTTTGTCCTCCGACTGTTCTGCGCAACCTTTCTCGCTATGTCTACAGTTCAGCGTCTTATTCAGTACTTGTCCTCCGCCGAATATCTTTTCATTAATTCATCAGCTTAGCTTAGAGTATCCTGAACTGTGTAGAACCAAAAGAAAGAGGAAGACTCGACTTTGATCCTCAAACCGTTTGATTGCACCAAAAGAGGATCTAAAGTGTTTCTGAGTATTGCACAAATCCATAAAACCCTAATATATCCCTATTATTATCGATATAGGATAAAGTGAGTGCTTTGTTGGACTTTCTATTAAAAATACCACATTATCAAGGTGAAGATCCTCTAACATGGGACAATTGCTTCCATTTGTTAATTGATATACGTTTTCACTTACAACAAAAATCGTTGCAACTTTTATGCATTCACTTGAGACGGTACCTACTGCAATTAGGTTAGTGATTGGAAACAAAGCTTGGTTTAGAGCCAATCTAGGTAGGAGGCTCTTTAGAAGGAAGCTAGTGAACATGTTCCAACTACGTGTAATAAAAGCTACGAATAATTTAAACACATCAACAAATTGCATTCAAATATTATCAAATGCTTACAACTACCCGAGATTTTTCGCAACAATATTTCAATAATTTGTTTTTATTTGCAATTATTACTAATCGTCAAAGTAAATTTGATAAAGTATCCTTTGCATGCAGCGCTGCATGTGTGTCCATACGTACATGTCCATTGACATTCGAACGTTGCGAAGAGATAATGTAAGTAAAATTTTCTAATTTTCCTTAATTAGTATGATTTTATTGAAACTTAATTGAAATTGATTGAAACATAGGAGTTAAGCTTGAACTACTACTTTTACAGTAACATTTAATCTTAATGTATACGGATAACTAGCGAACGTCTGAACTTTTAGAAAAGGCAGAAGTAGAGAGCATAAGAAACTAATTAATACGTAAAGTGATGGACTTAAATTAAAATAGAATGTTGAGTAAAGTTAAGAGAAATGCTTCGACCATTAGAATTATGTTAATTTGCTTTCTAAGGAAACACAGGAAGGACAGTCCAATGTATGATTTCCATTATGATGGTAATTCATGTTTAGCCTTTAAAGCTCAAAATTTATAAGCACACACAGACACACATGCAATTATAAAATAAAATATAAATTTTTTATCTACTTTGTAGTATCGTATACGATCTGTAATATGAGTGAAAAGTTGTTTGCCCCCGAGAAAAAATGCTAGTTATCCTCTAGCGCTCACCTATGCATACTGGCATTGCATGCTTCAGCCACTCGAAGTTGTTACTCATCAAATGATTAGACAAATAAGTACACGCCTATCGAGCACCGATCAAGTGCATCTGTGTGTATAGATAAAAAGAGTGCCACAAAAAATTCCTGTCTCCTGCTACAAATGAAATGATAAGGTTATTATACCTTCTTGCCCGGGGATTGATACATAAATACGAGGAAATGAAATCGTTAATACCATATTTCACACCCTTATGGATGGAAAACGATGCTCTTTTTTTTTTTTTTTCTCTTTTCCTTCTCTCCTTTTAAGCCTTCAATTGGCTTAAGTTAATGTGGTTAAGTGGCAAACTAATGGTAGTAACATTTTGCTAATACCTCATTTTCTCTTCAGTTCTTCATCGCTTCATATTTCTATTATAGCAGACGTGTGTGAGTGCATGGATGCGATGCATTTGCTGAGCACGTAAAGTGCAAAGGGAAAGGGTTTAAATAAAAATGTTAGCCTCAACTTCAGCATATATTAAAGTCAAGATAACTCATTCAATTTTGTACTTAAACAATGGCAGACGTTCCCAAGCAAAACAAAAAGAAAAACATAAGAAAACTTTCCGAAGATGAATTCGGTTTTACCCGCTCTAAAATCCCACCTGGATATATGTTACGCTTATACCGCGTGTGAAAACAATAAGTTGGAAATTTTCTATGGTAAGTGTAGGTTTATCGTATGAAAATAATAAAAAATAGTTTGTCGAAGCATTGTCCATTCTCTAGGTACATTTTTGCCACTTGCCTACGGATGCCACGCCAAAACTGTTGCTCTTTTGAGGCCAACTAATCATCGATATATTGGCGTCGATTTTCGTAATATGCGAGGCGCTATTCCACAAGTGCCCGTTCTATCCGCATCGTATGGGGGAGTGCTTCCCAGTTAAGTGTTTCGAAAGTATCCTTAATCGGGTTTCGCTGTAAAGATAAGTGGACGCACCTCCTGTAAGAAAATGATCTTGCGTTACTTTCTTTGATATTTTACTCATTTTTGAAACAGTGAATGGTTAAAGTCGATTAAGGTCGATCCTCTTAGCAGCCCTGAAGATTAATTAGAACGTGCATTGTGTGTTTCTAATGTTTGGTAATATATTGTTGGAAAAACTACAGCATTGATTTGAAGAGTATATTTTATCGATTCCAAGGGCATGTGTCGATCTGGCGAACGCTTATAACATGATCGCTATCAAGCGAACGTCCGGCTTATTGACATTTATTTACTTATTCCTTTGAGTCAATTACTTCTGGTTATGTACTCTCTGCTTGCTAGTGACCTCAGTATACGAATCTCTGAAAATCCGAAAGATCTCATGGCATATGCAGCTCTGTTGATCCCTCGGAGTTTTTATAAAATGAAAAGGGAGAGTGTTGTTTTTCGATAGATTAATTTTTTTTTTTTTGCCCATTTTGTCATACGATATGTTGAATGTTGTCCTTGTGGTACAAGAGCATATTAAATTTGTGCGGATCTATGCAACCCCCAGAAGGAGCTAATATAGACGCATTTTTTGTTGTATCGATTGACTTTCTGAATCACCGTTCGTCTGTCTGTCTTGTCTTCTTGTGTTCAACCTACGGGCAGCAATTTTTGCGATATTTTGATTAAACTTGGTACGTTGACCCGACGTTTTAGCCCGAGCACAAACGCTACTGAAAGTGGCTCGGGTCAATTCACTTTTCCAAAATTTTCAAAATTTTTCCGAAAAACTTGCTGCGTAATTTGGACCACGCAGATATATTTTTTGGACACCGCCACATTGAATGAATCTTATATGCCAAAAAGTCCTAACAGTCAATGTTTTATAATGAAAATTTGTTCATGATTATAAGTTGACCTAAAAATTAGGGTGAGCCAAATTTCAATTAAGCGGATCTGTTTGATGGACCCCCCTTTATTTAAGATTCCTCATGGATAGCAAGCCCTTCAGAAAATATTTTTTAATAGTTTATGGTGAAAATTACTCCATAGTAGCGATTGGGCAAAAAACCCAACGGCATCTAGAGCACATCAAAAGCAAGCCCTTCTACGGAGAGAAAGCCTATTTTCTAGGGTTTTTGTGCCGAAAACTGAAAAATAATGAACTCTTTACGAAATAAATAAAGTTTGCGAAATTTCGATTACGTTTTCAGGTGCTTTGGGTATCCTCCGATATGCTGGCTTTCATGAAAACTATGCTTTTGCTTGAAAATAGTGTGCAATTTTTAGTATATTATTACCGAAGCGAGTGAATAACTGTTTTAAAAGAAATGGTGTAGGGTATGTAATGGTCGACCTTGGTTTGAACTCGCAAATTTTTCCCTAAAAAAAAATTGCAATTTCTTCTCTTTTCGGGATTAACAGTAGTATTAGCAGCAGCAGCAGTAGTGGTAGTCTAAAAATTATTGTGCTAAGCTCGTAAATGCTTTATAATCGTAATCATATGCAATAACAAACATAATAAGATTAAGTAACGCTGTGTTAACAAACACGTTATTGCGTTCAATATTTTTTATTCTAATACTTGAAATAAGGCGAACATATCTCTCTTGCCCAGATTGCAGTTAAGCTGCTTGTCACATCTGGACGCCTGTTCTTGTTGCTTTAACCATAAACATTAACGAAAAGACGAGATGAGATGTCCGTTTACTGAGCCGCAAGCGGACATTTTCAGACAAATGTTTGCTCATTTTTAAAATATGACTTTATGCGGTAACTTGGCAAATTTTTAATGAGTACAATTTCATCTTGAAACGGATGATAAATGAATGCAAAGGTAAAACCGTAAAATGTAATCAGAAAATAAAACAGCCACTGCAGAGAGTTATGACATTCAAAGTCATCCTTGATGGCCACAAGCGAAAGCATCGTTTGTATATTTTATTACAGTAGAAGTATAAATAAATTCTGCTGTTGTTGTATGTGTGCGTTGAGTAATTTATACTCATAAAAATTTGATTAATTCTCAGACATCAAACGGTATGGCGATAAATTTCAGTTAATATTAAACATTACGTGGCGGAAAAACGCTCGCGCCTTACATACATACAAATGTAGAGATTTTCTCAAGCAATGTCTTGGCTTATGTTCATTCTTATTATTGTAAAGATTTTATATCAAATTAAATGAGAATATTCGTGAAATTGGTTTGTAACGGTGCACGAGTTATTTTAACAAATTTATTTTGACACTTTTTTTTAATAAAATCGTCACCGAAAGCACTTTTCTTTTTGTTTTTTTTTTTTTCTCATTTTGTCATATAAATTACATCAAAAATGTTTCTCACTAAAATGAAATCCTTTTCAACTTTTTAACGCAAAACAAAGTTGACAGTACTTAACAGCACTTTTTACACTTGTGCGACCATGAGCTAAGGGTATATTAGCTTTTTAACTATGTTTGTAACAATGGGAATTAATTCCGAGTGCTTCTGCATTTATTAAATCTCCCTATTAACGGTATTTGCGAAAACCATTCAAATCGTATATCCAATGCCAATGCAGATCACCTTACCCGAATTCTTTATTTCAATTCATTAAGCTTGTCGCGAGCATGTTCCTCTGTTAAGGGAAGAGGGCAAGCAAGAGGGTTCAGACGGCTTGCTGATACCACTTTCCGTCTTTATGTCTTTAATGGATCGGAATATTTAACACTCAGTGAATAGTTGAGTGCACCTATTGTCATGTACGAGACCTTTGACTGTCTTTATTGTAACTTGGCTACGTTGCAGGAGCAAACTGCTCCCCATAACTGAATTACGTTGGACCATATCCATTAGTTAATAATAACATTATGTAGACGTATATTATTATCAAGATTTGGTCTTGAATTTGTTTTAACAGCCACTATAGGCCGTTCGTTCGACCTTTACTGGTCTACCTTCGCTCTTATATGGTGAGTGGAACTAAGTGTGCTCCCAAATACTTGATATGAGTTTCCTAGACCATTGCAATACCATGTTAGGTACACGTTTCCTTTCTAAGGGAAAAAGTAACGCTTTCCCATTCCCGGAGACACCGATCAAGGATCGTAATGTGATTTTGGCAAGCGGCATAACTCTAATAATTTTAATTTTTTGTCGTTCGAATTTTATACTACATTTGTACAACAAAATTTTCTAGTGAAATACGTAGAAAGTTAATCAGTTTAAGGTTTTCTATTGATAAACGAATGGCTGCGAATTCAGTCAAAACTGGCACTTTTTCACTCAAACACTCGCCAATCACACAGTAAGCAGTATTTTCAAGAACATCAAGCCGTTTCAGGGGATATGAGAATGAAGATTCAAAGTTTTTTTTTTTTAAGTCCAACCAGGATCAAGTGTCTCCCGAGAATGGCTGCAGTTTTGGTACTTTTTAAAGTTTGTCAAAAATAATCCGTTTCTCTTATAATTACATTGTTACAAATGTTGTGGGTCTGTTACTTTTCTTTCCATCTAAAAAAAACTATCAAAAAAACTTTACTTAAGTCTCCTATAGCGGTGTACCCCGTTGTTGTATTTATTTTGAATTTTATGCAAGACCAGAAATATGGCTTACAGGTCTATATAATGTGTGTATATATTTATATTTCTACATATATATATGTTATATATTCGTTTAAAATGACAATCTAGGATGAGTAAAACCTGGTCATAGGCCTATCGGTTATTCGAAAAGAACATTCATTAGTTTAGTAGAACATTTCGCTACTTAGTTTTGGGAGAAGCTTTTGAGATGGGGATTAAAGGATCTACGATAGGTAAGGAGCGATTGTCTCGAACAAATAGATGTGTGGTGTGTGTGAAGGTCAAAAGAAAGATTTGCAAAATCTTGTTTCAGTGTCCGGTCTTCCAACAATGGAAAGTGGAATTTCGGAACACCGCTGCTTATGTCCAAGGTAACGGGAGTTCGAAATTCGTTGTTGAGCGTATAAAACTTGTTGGCTGGGTTGTTTTTAAGACCTACAAAATAATTGCGATTATTATGATGATGACGTTGTCGTTTTTCATTTTTTGCTAGAAAAAGGGGTTAATTTCATTTTCATAGTGTTGTTAAGAAAATTAAATTAAAGTTGTACAAAACATTTTGCTTTATGAATTTCCTTTTGTCATTGCAGTCATCTAATTCGCAATATGTATACATGCAACAGCACAGAAAGGCTTGTTAAAGCACTCTCACCCCCGGGGGCGCTCTACTCTGTTATTACCAATTTTCATTTCAGTTGTTGATTTTTCTTTCTCTACTTTCGTGTTTCTGGTTTCGGGTGAAAATAGACTGGGTGTCATTAAAATTGTCAAATATATTTTCTTGCTCAAGGTCTTTACTTTGTTATACTTTTCTCTGGCCAGTGTCTCTCCCTGTCTCGTTATATATATGAATGTTTTTAGATTAGCACACAAATGCACTTTCCCATCAGGGTTAGTTGTGGTTGGCTTGTGTTTCTATTTGAGGATAAAACAACATTCAATGTTGCAAAGGCATGCATTAGCTCTCAGTAGGTGTATATATATATATATATATATTTGCATTTTTCTACTAGTCCACATTTTCATTTTAGCAAGCATAGCCCGTGCTGCCATTGCCAAATCTGATAATTGTAATAAAAATTTCCGCCTTATAATTGTAAATTTACAACACAATCTAAATGGACTCTAACTATGTCCGCAAGCCACATAACTGTATTTATGTTAAAATGCAAATAAAATTATCTAATTACGTACTCACGTTCTAACAGACGTTATGATTGCCGGGGCATATGAAGAAGAAGAAGACTCCACAAATTATATGAAGAGTACGAGATACGTTATTAATGTGTTGCTAAGTTATTAGCTCGCAAATAATTATCTCCTTAATTAGGATACGCACTGCATATACATATAAAAAAATCTCGAAAAATTAACCGCCGAAATAGTTGTGTGTAAAGAAACCATTTTTCACACTTTGTAAATTTAAAATTCATAAGTCGGACAGAAGACCGACCATTCATTGTCAAAAATGATTAGACGTTACTTTAGTTTTGACTTTAAGCACAACGTCATCAAGTTGAGCCTTTGGATAAATTAATGAATTTAGACGAATAAAAACAAGTAAAAAAAACATATTCGATTGTCACCTGTGACTTGTATACACATCACCGTTATTCGAAAAGAGATTAAAAAAAGGAAAAGAAATAAATTTTCAGACTTCACAATATTGGATGGGCGCGGCTGATTTTTTCCCTTTTTAGGACAAAATTGGAAATTTGTAAGGATTTGTACTTTACTTTACAGAAGAAAAAAAGATGGAAAGCAAAGGTGTTTGCAGTTTTTATTGCACTGGATGTTGTAGGCATGTCCTTTGAAAAGCTTGGACAATTTTTAAATTCTTTTGCAAACTTGTAGGCAAACAGGAGAATATTTACCGCAGATACTACGCAGTTGGGCAGATGGACACATGGACAGACGACCGGCGAAGACTTTTATTGCTTTGCGAGTTTTTTGAAAAGTACTAGTGCGCGTTACAAAGATATTGAAAGGCAACCGAAACTTTTTTCTGGGTGTGGCAAACGCTTTGGCAAAGTGACCCCTCATCATCAACATTTCAATTCCCATAAGTGGCTGCGAGTCCAATTTGTGGTATTTATTTATTTATTTACTTCCTTGCACATCAAATTCAACTACATTAACATAACCGCTGAATAGAGTGGACTCTTAAAAACGATATGGAAGATTGTCCACTACTCTTTTTAAGAATTCAATTCTTCTGTATGCATAATAGCGTGTGCAGGCTGCATAAAGAAGCCAAATAATTGGGATAAAAATCTGAACTATAAAGCAATTATTTTCTATTACATGTTTGCAAATAATCCCAAGGATTGAAAAAACAATAAATTCGCGTACAAATTTTAATTAAACGTAATTGAGAGGTTTTTTTCCCGATCGTAAGTCGTGCGCGTAAAAATGGATTTCATTAAGTAGCTACTTTGGTAGAAAGACAAGAACAAGTAAGAACACTGTAGGGGACGTTAGCCCGCCATTAAATACCCTACCCTATACTGCTTCGCTAAATACGATTATCAAATCCAAATTTGCAGGTTTTGCATCCAAATTTTACAATCATTGTTATAATCAGAACTTTCCAAATGAATAGCAAAATATTGAACGTCAAATAATAATAATAGGAGGAGTTCAACGATGCTATTAGCTACAACATGAGAGGTAGGAGAGTAATTTTTATTATGTTGTAGGGACAGTAGAGACAATAAATATGAATACAAATTCTGTCTTAAGATGATGGCCATAGAAGATTCAGCCTGCAACATTCAGAAGGCAGACTTACCAATACTCCCTAGTGTATATATCGTTGATCAGTATCAAATAACTAATTTAAGCCCATCTGTCTTCTCTTAATCTCCGGGGGTGTGTTTGGTAGACATTGTTTTGATCGCAAAGGTGAAACTTTCAGCTTAAATTTTGCAAAACCATTGCAAAGTTTCTATTGCAGATCGATATAATCGGTCAAAAGACACGCCCACAATTCAAAATAAACTAAAAACAGTTTCAACTTCAAAAGCGAAAACAATAAGTTTTCTGCTAAGCGCGCACACGCTACAACAATAAAAATTTGAAGATTCTATTTCCAGATAACGATGATGAGTATAGAAGATGCTTCTTCTTACTTTTCCTATGACGTACCCCTACATATTTTTTAGAAAAGAATAGTGAGTAAAGTCATCTCAAATTGTATTTAAATGAGGATAAATTTTGTTGCATTTTTTACGCTCTATAAAGAAATTTACAAAAACCTTTTCTCCAACTAGAAAATGCGTAACAAGATCTATGTGCCCTATTAGTGTCAACACTCGTTGCGAAAGCATAAAAAATTATCCCTCTGCTCTGAACTTAAACAACATTTCGTATTTCGTATGCCGTTTTTCATTTCTTTCCATAGCAAGTTTTCCGAAAGTGAAGAAAAAAAGAAAAACAATAACAGCGTGTATGTGTGTGTGTGTGTGTGTGTGTGTATAACAGGAATTAAAAATCATAAATATAAATATGACATTAAATCGCAGAGACAACTACAGGCGGCCAACAGGCAGACCGTGAAAGACAAGGGTACCCTGGCTGTTGTTCCTTATTTAGCCTAAATGAGAGACAGCATATGTAGCCCTTGCCATTGCGGCAGATTTTACGGCCAATAAGCTTTAAAAACTTAAGGTTATTATTTATTATTTTTATCCCCCTCTTCTTCTCTCCTCCCCTCCAAAAGGACATATACGCTAATATTATTTGGGGTAATGTTCAGACTTATGCATCTCTTGCTTGTAAGTTTATGTCGAGTGCTTAAAAAGAATTAATTTTTTATAATTAGGGTAAGAGCTTTGTTCAGGTCATTTGTAAAAGGCTTTGCGACCGAGGAAAATGGAAAATCTTTAAAATTATAATTTTTAGGCGAATTTTTTGCTTTAAAAGGCCGCAGAGATATTTAGTGCAAATTGTTAGTACAAGCGGTTTTAAATCAAATTCAACCGAAAGTAATTAAATTGACCTGATTTCTTTAATTACGTACTCACGGGCCTTCCTGTCCTGTCTTATGTTGTTGTTACTGCCGTGCAATACAAAGCAAGTTTTAATAAAGTTTTCAGAAAGTAGAAAACCAAGACTACTCAAAAAATTACATAAGAGACTAAGGGACTGTTTCACAGCATCACATACACAGCCTCTCAAGTGTACAACATTTGGTGACATTATGTAATTTGGAAAAGAAAAAAAAAAAACAAAACTTAACAAATACAATAAGTGTAGAACTATGCAGGCGCATTGTGTTTATATGGCTGGCTGCATAATGTTGGCATACAGTATAACATAAAAAGTAATTTTTTTTTTTTTTCTTTTGAAAAGGTAACTGTGTGACCTCGAATGAATCCCAAAGCAATAACTTAAAAACCTAGACAGGCCGACAATATAAGAAATGAAAGGAATTTCGTACACCCTCAACAATAAACAAGAACAACAACGCAACAGCCAAGATAGTAACAGAATTCCAATAAACTTGAAGGTAAACCGGTAAAAAATAAAATTGCGGAAAAAAGAAGTACCACCGTGACAGATATAATTTAACCCCTACACAAATTTTGCTTCTCGCCTCATCTTTCACCTTCTCTCTCTCTCTCTCTCTCTCTCTCTCACTCACCCTCTCTCTTTTTCTCTCCTCCCCATGCTCTCGATGGGATTTTGTATTGAATTACAATGGAGAGATAATCAAACTACGATCTAACCAAATGAAATTTCCTTAATAACTGCATATAGTTACATATATAAATCTGAAATAAGGCTTATATGCATGCGAGGGTTGCTCGATATGCAGCAGTGTTTAGCAATCTCAACATTGAGAGTAGATATATCGCTTGGATATCGATTCGTAAATATATTTAGAATACTTTTTTCCCTAAAAACATTATAGCAGACCAGGGCCCGCCTTTAAATACCCTACACCACCATACACTTATTAATATTTCGAGACCTATAAGTTGAACATAAGAAAAAAAGATGGACAAGTGGATGGAAGGACGGACGGACCGACGAAGACATGACTTAGGAAGTGATTCTGAAGCGATCGACGTAATAAAACGTGGGTCTATCTTAAGTCGCTGATGCTCTTTCATCCCAAGTGGTATAGCTTATGGTTATTTGTTGGAGAAAAAAATTTGTTTTGGCGGGAAAATGAAATTATTTCATAGGTACTTCACTTCGAACATTTCATTCGAATCGCATTTAGCCTGTTTTGACCTTCGACAATTAATTTTTCATTTAGAATTACAGACATAGTGTATGGGTTCACTCGTCTCTTCAGATTTCTTACTTGAAATTTCTTTTCCCACGGACTGATAGATAAACTCTAAGGTTAAAATGGACAGATGAGTAACTACACTAACACCACATTACTGATTAAACGCTTGTAGAGTCTAAGCTCTGAGAACAGGGCCTTCAAGGTATTATTTGATGACTGAGCGGCCGTGATCTCGATTTATCCTAACATTCTTATTCAAATAAAGTTAATAAAAAACCAAATGTTTTGCCTTTTGATTTACGATTGATTACGATACTCATTACGTTTCATTTTGTTAATTTTATTCTTCATTAAAGGCCTATGCGTGCAATTGCTAGGCCCGAAAAATTCTTGCTGCGGCTTGTGATGCAACTGCACTATTAAAGACGTGTCGAATGGTCGATTCTAATTTAATTATGACTGATTTTCCCGCAGATTTAAAAATCAAACAACAAAAAACAGTGTAGTAAGTCACGGCCGACTTTTGGATATACTAGGCTACCCTACAGTTACTCATATGACGACTTTCCAAAATTAGGCGTTATATACGAAACGGTTAAAAAATTGGTCCAAGGCGAACTAATGTCAGTAGCGTTCGCTCTTCGACCAAAACAGTGTCAGTTTAAATACTTTCATGGACAGACATGCTTAAATCAATTGAGAAAGTGATTCCGAATCAATCGTTGTAATAAAAGGGAGTCTGTCTGAGCTCCTTCCAGTTATTGTGTATATCCACACAAACTTAATATAACCTTGGTGAAGAGCATAAAAAAAATTGGTTTATCCGGCGATTGGTTTATACATTTTGGAGCATTTACGCAACTGGCTGTTCTTTATCTAATCCTAAGTCAATATTTCTTCTCATTTCCTCTTTTCTCATTTATTTCTACGTGAGGAAAAAATCGCATGGGGAATTATTATATGTCCAAATTTGTCCAAGTATATTAACACCACGATCTCCGGAAATATCTTCTTTGGCATGAAAACATTCCTTCAAAAGGTGGGGCGGTGGAAATATTTAAAGAACAATAGAAAAAAAGCGTTTGCTCTTGTTGGACACTTCTTATTCGCTCTTGCTTCACATTGCATATTAAATAACCCTCGCACAAGTACCCAGAAAGTAATCATTGGCATATAAGCAACACAAATAATAATCAGTGATATTATTTTATTGTCTGCTATAGTTCTACTGACATCATAATCAATATCTCTTCGCCTTCTTCTCTCACCTAGTTTTTTCAATAAAACGCATTTGGGAACAAGAAAGCATTGAAATATTGTATAAAATACTACGAGAACGAGAACAAGAACAAGAAATACAATGCAAATAAGAGAAAAACAAAAATTTATGTAAAAAAAAAGCAAAAGATAACAATAATAACTAGAGTGAATATAAATTAAAAAGAACACACAACAGCAACACAACCACTACGAGAGCTCCCTTTACGAACACCAACAGCAACATCCCGTAAATAACAGCCACTACATAAAGAGATCATTGTATTCATTATTTTATTGATGGCACCACAAATTTTACGAACATCTGAGACCCAAACAGCCTTCTAGATTATGGTTTTTTAAAATATGAAAACGAAAACATTTTTCTTTCGCTCTCTACTCTTTCAGCCTCCCACCACTCATACTTTCTGCCGCCAGCCA
This sequence comes from Glossina pallidipes, assembly GCA_000688715.1. Taxonomy (NCBI): domain Eukaryota; kingdom Metazoa; phylum Arthropoda; class Insecta; order Diptera; family Glossinidae; genus Glossina; species Glossina pallidipes. Next base: position 3,002,575 of record KK499769.1, read on the forward strand.
AAACATGTGATTAAAATGAGGCGGACTAGTAAGACAACTTTAAACCTTTTGAAACGAATTTTATATGCCCCTCGTATGGCGAGATTTGTAAAGAGTTCGAATAAAATTCCCCTAAATTATCCCCCGATATAAACAATAATCCCAGAGCAGATCGTACAAGTACTGAACATCATCAAAACTTGTGGAATTCGGTCTGAAAACTCTTTCCTCCTCTTGAAATTTTGCGTTCTGCGTGTGTGACTCAAGTGTTTGACCCAAGTGCGTGTGTGACTCAAGTGTTTGATCTGCATTTATTGTTTTGTGTTGATTTTAATGACCGTAATTAGCTTATATTAAGTTGTTGGAGAATGCTTTCAAGCGTAAGTAGTGGATGGACTTTAACAAGTTGAAAAGCCAAAAAGAACAGTGACGACATAACCTCAGAGAAGAAAAACAAAATTAGCGGACGTTAATCGCGTCTTTGGAAAGACTATCATGACTATTTATGCTCTACACCAGTTGTGGTATAGGGCATAATAAGTTTGTGCGGACGTATGTAACACCCAGAACGATTTAAGATACATCCACCTTTTATTATACCGAGCGATTAAAAAAATGAATGATGTCTGTCCATCTGAGGTCTGTCCATGTGTTGTTGTGTTCAATCTATAGCAATTTTTAAGATATTTTGATGAAATTTGATACACTGACATGCTCAAGAACTCGTCCACTGCCCATACTTCCAATACACACTTTCCTTATTTTGAAAAATTATAATATAGAGGGGAAAACTGATTCGTGATCGTCAATTGGCAAAAAAAATCTACTGCAACTGCACTTTTAAGGGGTGAGGAACACTCTATTCTTGGCGAATTCGAGTTCAATTATTCATTATCTTTGCTTTTTCACTCCGAGTCAGTCTCTAATTACGTCAAGGCATTTCAAGCTTATTTTAAAATATAATCTAAAGAATGCTATCAAACCAAGTGCAGACACTGTAGTGGGACGCGCGCCATTAAATACCGTATACAATTATATTTACAAAAACTTTTCAAGTAGTAGTCGGACAAGAGGTCCGATCCAAACTATTTCCAATAGCGTTCAATGTTTGGTCAAAAACCCCGTCAGCTATTTCATCGAGCCATCTCAGAGAAGTCCTTGAGCAAAAGCGCTTACGAACACTATAAAGCTTTTACAATAAGAACAACGAATAAGCCTGAAAAGTATTAGACTTTCACATGGAAACGCCAGATAATTTCTCTCGATATTAAGATTACTTTCTCGCGATACGTAACACATCACTCAAGAAGTTCGTCTGAACGTTTTTACTATGCAAAAATCATATGGAGCCGTTAACAATCATCCTATATGTGTATGTCACCCTCCGAAACTAATGGACTACATGTTGTATATCAAAATTCGAACTGTTTACCAAAGTTAAATTTTGTTCGACTTTAGCTGGGTGTTTGTCGAATTCCACTCAAGGATATTTGCAACAAATACTATATACTATACTACAAATACTAATACTACTATATAAATGCTTGTCTAATGTTCCACAAAGTACTTCCGCAAATATCTGTATTTTTTGTTAACACACGTTACAAGCCGAGTGACAATATTAATATGCTTGCATTATCCAGCATATGCACTACAGACGAGAAAAACAAAGTATTTAAATCTTTTGTTATTTTATTGTCGGAGAAACATTGCCGAGCACAAGGTTTCCATCTAAAAATATATCAAAGTTAAGATGCTATTCAAAATTTTTTGAATGAGCTCTGATTGTTTTTTTTTTTTGTCTTACGCTTAATGTTATTATATAAAAATTTTCAGTGCCATTTGTTTTATATTCTGTAGGTAGTAAAGGTAAGGTACTTTTAAGAACTCTATGAATTCGAAGAGATTTTCTATCTTCTTCCACGCTTCGGCATGGGTTCTTGTTTAGTGGCTTTCAGTACTTTAAAAAGAATCATGTGCTGAAGCGATATTTAAAAGGTTAACAAATGCTTGGTAAAAATGCTCTGTAACTATTAATCCTGTCGTAAGGAAAGTTCTGTCGTAGTGAAAGTGGTGTCTGCATATCGCATGGAATATACGACATCAGTCCACACATGACGTATTCTCCCTGCTTACCTTGATCTGACGAATAAAACTACCTCCAGGCATACGACAGCGCTTTCCCGTCAGCCTTCTATTTACGAATCAAATACAGTGAGTGTTCCTTTTCCAGGAGAAGTTTCTCGGAGATGTATATTTACATGTTGACTTGGCGTTGATGTGCTCTGCGTACTGGAATTCAGCTGAGCAGCATTCCCGCATACACTTAAATAAATGCATAGCTTATGGGCCTCATTTTTTATTTTTTTTATCTGATCTCTTGCTTTCGTTTGGTGCGGTTTTATCTTAAACTAATTCCAGCAAAGCAGCGCGAAACGCGTTAGCACAGACACAAATTCACTTGCTTGGTCGACTGTCTACTTGCTGTACGCACATTGTGTAGGTTCATTATGCGTCCTCTATACCGACACGACAAACCTGTCAATGGATTGTCATAAACTAGTTCTATATGCAAACGTATCACTTTCATATCTTCTTACCGAAAACACAGAACCAAATGAAACATTAATAAAAAAGAAGCATGCAAAAAAAAACAAAGCGACGCCAGCAAAAAGCAAGTAAGAAAATTATATTCGGCTGTGGCTGAATCTTCTATGCTCATCATTTTAAAATAAAAAAAATTGAATTTGAAATTCCGCTACTCTAAAATACTGAACGGCCGATTTTTCCAATTTTCTACAGGTACAGTGAGACGGTCGCTGGACTATACAAATATTTATTGCTGTAGTTTCTAAGTAATAACCAGATAACCTAAGCTCCTTTAGTTTTGAAAACAAATGAGCTTTCACTTTACTTTGTATTGTGGGCGTATCCTTTGACATATTTTCAACAACAACCTGTTTGAAATAAATTTCAATGGCTCTGCCATTGAAGCTTAATTTTGCAACCAGACGACACGGACTGACGGACAGAGACATTAGATTTTATCGATCTAGAATTTGTTGATGGTCAAGAGCATATATGCTTTATAGGGCTTGTGAAGTTCGTTTCAAGATCTTGGAAACGTTTCACGTCCATCCTTGGGTGGATGGTGTAACAAGTAAGACAATTATATTCGGCTGCGTTTGAAGCTCGAATATCCGCTACCTTTAGCTTAAAAAATGAGAAAAATAAGTTTCGTTATTCCAAACAAGTTGGTGGGCGCGGGCCTTGTTGTATTCATATCATAAGATGATCAATAGTATGTGGGAGGAAGTTTTCATCGTTGTATGACGATTATAGCTTTGACTAATTTTTCAATACCAACCTCCGCACAGGATCTTCCAATGGTTTTGTTATATTTGAGGTCAATATTGTGACTTTTGTGGTGGGAGAGAATGTTTATCACAAGCATTGGACAGACGAATAGAGAGACAGAGCAACGATCTTAGATCAGTTCCGAATTTGATGCTGTTCCGAAATATGCCTTATACTTGCCTTATACGCTCTGGAGCTTTTTTTGGTGTTGTAAATGTTTCGATCAAATAAACATGCGCCTATTCTCTGATAGGGAGAGGAATAAAAACAAGCGTCAATACAACAAAGAGGTACTTGGGTCACGTCTCACTCAAATTCACGTAAACAAGGTTTCAAAGGATCATTATTTACAAAGACAAAGCAGAACCGAAAACTCAAGCAAAGCAAAACTTTATAACTCTTCACACCTTTATAAGGTTTCACTTTGCGAAAAAAAAGTAAAAGGTATAACGCTAACCAAATATGTCCATGTTGCTCTCATTGTTTGCTTTCCAAAAATAAAGGATTTATATTTAAATTTTTTTTTTTTTGTTGTTTTGAAATGCAAGCGTATATAACATAATCTGGTTGTTGCCGACGTGCTTTGTGTCATTGTCAAAGAGCTCACTAATGACAATGGTAAACAAATTTCGTCCTATTTTGGCTTATATTTTACTCAAGCAAAAAGAAAACGTGCATATTAAATTGTGTGGTAGCAGAAGTTTTATTAAAAAAAAAAAAAAGATTTAAAAAAAAAAAGCTATAGCAAAAAAGCAACATGCGAGTAGATGTAGGAAACACTTTAGACTCTTAATTTGAAGTTAATATGATTACGGTTTCTTTCGTTAGCATATTTTAAATTTGGTAATCTAGAGTTACTTATGATATATAAGTAATGCTTCCAGTCCTTGCTTGAATTAAGGGATTGGAGTCTATTTGATCGGGAACGATTTTATCTTTTTTCAGTTATTATTAAATTATTCTCTTCGTAATGACTTCTAATAGAAATTTGTAGTAAAGCGTGTTCTGATTTTCCGAAAGCGTTTTTATTCCACCTTTCAACTAATGATTAATACATACGTATTCATTGTAGAGAAAACATTATAGCGAGGCGTGGCCTCCTTTAAAAACACTACCCCACCTTGGGATTATTTATATAACTATTTTTCAAATGGCTTTGTATTGGAAGTGGACGAGAAAGTAGTCTGATCCGAAGTATTTTCAACAGCGTTCATCCTTGGACAGAAAAATGTCGGTGTACCAAATGTCATTGAAATATCTGAAATTGGCCTATAGGTTGAATATAAGAAAACAAAACAGACGAACGGACAGACAAGCTTCAATCGATTCAGAAAGTAAGAGGTAGTTCTATCTCAAGCCCTTTTGGATGTTGCATACATCAGAACAAACTTAATGCCCCTCATACCACGACTAACGTATAACTTAAGTTGTGACTTAAACTTTTTAGCAGGAAAAAAGTTGACTTATTTTAATTTAATTCCAGTGCAAATAAGGCCGTGATGTCTTTTCAAATTCCCCTTCGAATTTTAATTATTTTCATTGAATAGCAAAAGACCATCGCTTCACATTGCTCTTTAGCCGTAATCAGAAAATGGCGAAGCAATGGATGAAGAAAACAAATTTAAGCAAAACGTTCGGCTTATTGTCGTAAACGATTAGGTTCTCAAAACAAAAAAAAAAAACTTTTACCATCAGGTCGGTAAAGTCATTTCAGGCTTCAATCTATCACTTCATCATATGCTCGAAAGATTCGAACAAACTTATAGCGTGTTTCCATATTTTTCACAACATAACTAAATCAACAGTCAATATGGTTCGCGACGACATTGTATCTAAATTAAGTAAACCTAACATTGGTAAAGTTTAGAAAAAGCATGAAATAATTGATGGAGGAAAATACGTGCACTCTGTTCAAAGCGTCAAAGATCTTCTGGGAAAAGCCATACACATCGGAATTAGAATCCATCATGTCCCTACAAAAGTCTAGTATCTATATCGAAAATAGAGTGGATTGCCAAGTGCCTTGAAAAAATGTTCTCAATTCTGCATTGAACTACAAAAAATTTAGTATAGAGATCTTTGAATGATGTTAGGTTGTAAGTAAATATAATCTCGGAAGTGTTTGTTTAACATTAACTCTGGCAAATCTCTTACACTTTACTATATATTCCGGTTTCTTTCTTTTTTTTCTTTCTTTAACTTCAATTTTTTTTCCTTTAGTTTCTTTAAGAACAGTTTGTTGTATCGCACTTTATTATGGCACCTATGGAAGACATTTTAATCTATTGTAATAGGCTTTAAGTAACCGATGACATTTTAAAACAGTAATTCTTCTTCTTCTTTTGAGATTACGTCATTTGACAAAGCGTATGACTCAATGACGTAATAATGTATTTTCCAGCCGTTTAGCTGGATATTCTATTAAAACTCCATTACAAGGAGAAAATTTCAAAAGCAAATCATCAACCGATTTATCGTTTAAGTCAAAATAAAAAGAGAGAGAGAGAGAGCGTCAAGTTCGAAAATTACAGCTTTTCTGCATTCGTTTCTTCATTTTAAACCCAAATTACCCAGAATTCAAAAATGTCGGAAACGTCTTGAACTTTTACGATTTCGCCCAGAGCATCCATTAAAAGATCATTAGATTCTAATGTTCTCTCGATACGCGTGGCAAACTTCAACAATTCTATACCGTCCATGACAAGGTGAAATACTTCACATCTTCATTGAAAATGATTCGTGATTACTCTTGTCTCTCATGATTGTTTGTAAAGTGCTCACTTCGCCTTCTTCCGCTGAAAAATATCAAATGTAATTTCTGCGATTGCCACTATTTAGAAGTAAAGCAGAGTGGGTTTTGTTTGTAATAAGCGTAAAATATAGTCTCATCGCTACTGACATGCGTACGTTTACAGGCACAGATTTAAACAGATCTGAGCTAAGTTCAATGGGGAAGCTTTTCATGTTGATTAAAAGCGAAAAAATTAAAGAAATTAAAATATTCCATTCATAGGCAAGGGCGGCCGTTGTATACCCCAGCCCGGCTTCTTCTACTTTCGTCATAAAATACCAAAAGCTTCACTTTATTACCATAAATTCTTTCATTTTTCATGAGAACCTTTATCTGGTAGGAGACTGAAAAATAGTTCACCGCTGTCCAAATGTAGTAAATTTTATTATAAAATTGCTATGCTGGCATAATTTTCAACATGTAGTAGATCTTGTTCGCATATTTGATTCTTTTTCGATAAGAACGCATACACAAGGCGACAATGTATGATCGATTTTGAAGAAAAATATGAAAAATAGCAACTGCTTTTCATCTAACGACTTTTCCAATATAGGTCGCTATAAGAGCAGCTATCGACGAAACGACCCAACCCCCACCGATATCAACAAGTTTGTCCATATGCCTAAAATGTGTAGAATTCATCAAAATATTCCCCAAAAGAGTAAAAACACCTTAGTAAGCCATGGTCTACTCTACCTCCCTACAGTTATTCTGAGTTATTATGTAGATTGAATACAAGAAAACAAGCCGGACAGACGGATAGATCGGTATAATAAAATAATCGATCTGTCCCAAGTGCATGCAAACTTAATATAACCTTGTACCACAAGTGATGCAGGCTGCAACAACGATCACAATTTTGAGCATATAAATATATAGATAAACTTCAGAGGGACGAGGGCCTAAAATAATTCTGAAAATGATTTGAAATTCATTGATGTGATAAAATGTGAATCTAAAGCAGCTTAAATTGCAGATGGTTCGGAATCTGATCGCTCCGGTTAAGACAATGCAATAAACGAGCTTCGGAAATCCTTCCAATGAGTTGCTAAGGGCAGCTATGGCGTCATAGCGCGAATAACTTGATTCCAAAGATCTTCGTAGAAGGTAACAGCATGAGTTCTATAATACGGAAGAGATAAAAAAACCGCTGTTTCTATTTTACGTTTTACTTGTTAACTCCACATGTTGCCCCACTTGTGTTACATCTCGAACATTATTATTGTGTTGCCTTTAGAACTAAGAAGAATTTGTTTAAGCAACAGTTTGTTTAGACTGCCAGAGTTGTTTGTTTTCTTAAGACATACCTTACATCCAATTTTCCCTTACGGTTTACAAACTCGATTACGTCGCAGTATAAATTGTTGTTTTGAACGCAGAAAAAAAAAGATTTAATTGGTTTTCATTCTTTTTTAATCTTTACTTACCGATTTATTGGGCAAAGGAATAAAAGAAGTTTAAATTGCTGTAAAACTTTGCAAGTACTTAACTTGTAGGTTTATGCATACAGAGATTAGAAGTTAAAAGTGCTTCAGTCGATTAATAAACAGCAGAGTAAACATTATTAATATAACAGTGTACGCGTCGCTTGTAAAACCAAATTATCTTTCTTTACATTTCCTCTTGAATCTTATTAATTCACGCGAAGCATTTTTCCCTTTTACGCCCTACACCAATTGTGCAGGGTACAGGATATATAAAGTTTGTGCGGATGTGCGAAACACGAAGAAGGGCGCGAAGTAGACGCATTTTTCATTATATCGATCGATTCAGAATCACTTTTTCCCAAGCTTGTCTGTCCGACTGTCCTTTTGATGTCTGCCCATGTTCTAAGTGTTCACGCTACAGGTCGCTGTTTTTGAGATATTTTGATGAAATTTGTTACTCTTACGTGCTTTGAGCCAACGACGAAAGCTATTAAAAACGGTCCCGATCGGTTCACTTTTTCGACCACTTCCAATAGAAGACCTTATTTTGAAAAGTCGTAATGCGAATAAGTATAGGATGGTGTAGGATATTTAATGGTGAGCTATTTCCCACTATAGTGTTTTTCGGTTGCTTCAGGTCTAGCTTTTGCTTATATCGTAACGTGATCGTAACAAAAAAATCGCTTTTTAAACAAAGTCATGCAAGTTTTTAATTCATAAGCACAGACAAAGGAATATTCGATTGCCGAACGTAACTAAATCGAATCCGTTATTCACTCTAATCAGGAGTGCATATACTCGTATTTTGCTCTACGATGAATATCTCCATCCGTTACAAACGTTGACAAACCCCATGGTGGGTATAAAAAGGCAAAATACCAAAAAGGAAAAAATTTCGAACAATAGGGACTCTATGGCGAAATGGCAATGACCGTGTAAAACCAATTTAAATAGCAACATAAACAAATCAGTTAAAAAGAACATACACAAACAAACAACACTAAAACAAACAATGAAAACAAAATCCTCCAGCACACATACGAGAAAGCGCTGATATAACAAGCGCGAGGAAAACCGAGATAGAATGAGTGAGCGCAGTGTATTTACATGTGAATTCAATACGAAAGAAACGATAATAGGAAAAGCTTAAGCAACAAACTCAAGAATCAACAGCACAGCAACCCATAAATGTGTAACAAACAGTAACGGAAAATACGACTGCAACTACCACTAGCAGCTTTTTTTTTTTTACCAAAAATTATTGGTAAAGTTTCGACTTTGCTTTAAAACACAAAAAAAAGAAAAAAAAATAATATAGAAACTGTGCTCACGTTCATGTATAGGATACACGTACCGGAAGGAGACATGGTTGTTGTCTATCTATGTATGTAAAATACTCTCCATTTATTTCATTTTTTTTTCCATTTCATGTAAATGAAATCAAAAAGTCAGTTCGAAAACCGTATATAAAATGTTGGAAAAGAAAAAAAAATATATTTTTTTTATATATATTTTGCAAAACTTTTCTCATTTTACTAAAGCGTAAATTTCATTTGACACATTAACTTGATGATTGTTTTTTTTTTTTTTTTTTGTCTTGCTTTTACTTATGTGCTTTTTTACTACTATAATAACAGTGGTATATAAACATGTGTACACATGCAGCAAAAGAATGAGAAAAAATACTTTACAAAAGAAAATTAAAAAAGTCAGTTTGCTTTATACCAGCAGTTTAGAGAAAAAGAACCTGAACATGTCTTTCTTGTATTTTATTTGTTCTCTTTGGAGGAATTTTTTCTTTTTTCTTTTATTGATTTAAAATTTGATTTTGTAGGAAGTGAAACAAGAGAAGAAGTATTTTATTTACTTATTTACTACTTGAATACCTTCGGGTGCCAAATGAAATGTACTTGGAAGTCTACATATATATTTTTACACATATTTTTGCTCAGCTAGTTTTCTGTGAAACCAGAGAGATGCAAATAGGTGAAATTCGAAGGTCTCGATATTTAAAACGATCGATAGTGGTTCTCTCAACAGCTTAAGGTGGACAAATTCTTTAATGCCACAGTAACATTCCCCTCAATTAAGCGCAGATGGGCGGGGCGTTTTTTCGTTCAGTATGGCCTTGAGCCTGTTGATCTTATACTATTCCTTACTTTTACCTAATGAATATATTAATATTTTAATGTGGCATGTGTGTGTGTGTGTGTGGTACGCTATACTATGCTTTTCAATTAAACAAAATGGCCGAGGCTTTCTTTCGTTTAACATCGCCTGGAGCCTGTGTGTAGAGCTTCTACTGTTCGTTACTACTATCTAAGGAAATATCTAATAGGCTGATACTTTAATGCAATCTGTTCGTATGTGTGATATACTGATTTATTCGAAACTATTATCTGAAACAATCTTAATCAGATGAAAACCCTCCTCAGATGACTTCCCTTCTCATGACGCACTTTAATTATTGTATTGAAGTCTTTTCTGGGTGCCCAAGATAGACTTGAAAGTAAGAAAAATAAGAAAATTATATTCGGCTGCGAACGACTCGATAGCTTTTATAGCCATCACCGATATTTTAAATGTGATTAAAAAAAGGAAAAAACTAAAGTTTCATAATCTATAATATTGGGTGCACGTGGCTTATTTTTTCCTATTCTTCTTGAATGAAAGTGCAAATTTGTGTAGTCCGTCCGTTTTAGTATATAGGGAAAAGACCTAGAATGACGGGATCTACTCAATCAACAAAAGAATGTATGTAGCTTATGGGCGTAAGAAAGCCGTGCAAAGCTGGTGTGTACTCAAAAGAACTCGATCGATATAAATTTTCAATTTTACACCATAAAAAGAAAAATAAAACTCATCTAAATCGGTTGACACTGATACGTATTTTGCATGGTGCCTGCAGCTTTTATTTTGGGTTTTGGCAAAAGATTTAATAAAAAAATAAAATTTTTATGTTGTGTAATATTGAGAAGACGTGCTCGATTATTTCCATTTTTATACAAGCACTGCAGGACGATCCATAGAACATAAACGCAAATTTTTATACTTGCATCTTCTACTTCATATTGTAAATAACGAACAAAAAATATATTTTTTTTTTTTTTTAAACATAAATAGTCTCAGTCTCAAGTGACGCTGTGCTGAGCTCGTGTCGCTTGACCGATTTCGCTCACCTGCAATACCAACGTACGTGCAAGAGCTTGCAATCTCTGGCAAATTTAAAGCCGATTACTCCATAGACATTGTACAGACAGAGAGACAGACAGAGGAATAGAGAGATGGACATGCTTAAGTTGGTTTAGAGCTTGATTCCTTGTGGGGACTCCAAGTGCTTGGATGAAATGAACATGCCCTTCATACTTCAGTGATGGGTATAAAAATGTTTGAAACTATTTCGAAAATTGTTAGAACAATTTTTATTTCGTTGCTATGTATATGGAGATCTCCATGCTGGGTTTAATCGTTTAGTGTTTGAGTCTTAAGTGTGGTTAAATTTTTCTTTTTTCTCCTCCAATTGAAAAAACTTAATTTTTCTTCCCTCTGCCATTCCGGTATATCTCCCTCCAAGATTAGACATAGTAAGAAAGTGGAGGAAGAGAAAAACATAAGTAGAAGTTTAATTTTGAACTTTTTTAGCTCTTACCAACATTTGACTTTTGTGAGAGCATTAATTGCTTTATTCGAACTAAAAGCTTTTAAGAACTATTGCTTCCCGAATTAATTGTCAATTCATGTTAAACTCTTGAGTAATTAGTAGCAGATTATTTAAAAGCAGTTCAGGCAAAGAAAACCAATTATATATGAAATCTTTTTTCAAAACACTATTTAGTTTCTCTGCTATAGGAGAAGCAAATTAAGCAGTGAGTTTAGGAAACGCTCCACGAAATAAATTAAGAAGTAAAATACTCTTTTATACTCTTTAGCACAATACCGCTAGTCATTATGATGCCTTGATTGACGAAAGACAAATCAATCCATTAGGACGTGTTCTATACGTACGGTAGTTACTCAGCAAATTTCTTTAATGATTAATTAAAAGCGAAAGGGTGGCGCGGCGGAATGAGAGAAGGAAACTCAATTTTTTAAAAGGACTTTTCTAGTGGTAGAGCCCGTCCAAACCTTGGTTCTAAAGCAAGAAACCAACAAGACCAAGTAAAGCTGGGCACGAATCTTGTAGTCATTTCATCGTACCATGCCTTTAATTTTAATCACACAAAAGTGGTAGGAATAAAGTTTGTTTTCCACATGAAATGAAAGCTTATTTAAAAAAAATTTGTTTGCACGATTTAGTCCGTTACATGTAGCGCTCTATCTTCTAAGTCCTCCTTTGAGACATCCATGTTGACGGCATTGTTAAGAAAAATTTAACCGACCACATCATGAATTCGGGCAAACTTAGTTTAGAGTAAGCGCAGCTGACTTGTCGCATTCTACTCTCCAAGTCCTGTTATTTTATACGTGATTATGTTGCTAAGAGTAAATGAATCCCCCACGTTGCGCATGACGTGCTTCAAACTTGAGACATTGTGTTTTCGTGTGAACAAGATGCGATATTCGACTTTCTATCTTGTTAATCTTAGAAAGAATCAAAAAAAAGAAAAAGGTCGACATACTAAAGTAAACTGTGCTTTAATTTCAAGCTTAGGCGCCGCAGTTGTAGTCTGAACAAAATATTGTTAAAAGTTATTATAATTCCACCATAGTTTCAGTTATTAATCATCCTGCCTAACATCCTACGCTTTGTGTCTGCTGTAGCCTGAAGAATGTTCGCCTTCAAATGCTTCAAAGTTTGTGACGTTGTGTGAAACTTTGCGTGAACATAGACCTGAACTTTAGTGTAGCTTCAAAGAAAAAACCCATGGGCGTTAAAAGACCCGATTGCACCGGTTAATTCACAAATCGGTGTAGACAGATGAGCCGGTCGCCAAACTTCTTCCTCAGCAAATCGACTGCAGCATCAGCTTGTTGGCCTGTATCTTCCGTCTCAACTTCGGACCACAGGAAATCGCGTAGGATGAATCTGTAGAGGTGGCCACTGACGGTAACCAGAGCAAACGTTGAGCTAATCTTTTTTCAAATTTTTCAAAGATATCGCCCTTAATGAAAGATTCTCGCAAGACGATAAGCTATTGTTCGAGTTCATAGGAAACAAGAATAAAAGGAGGAGATAACGCTTAATGCGTTCTTTCTTCTTTCATTTATTTCTCTAATAAGCAGAAGGAGAGTGTGCCTCATCCATTATTATTCGTTTTCTTTGGTTTGGTTTCTATTAAGTCCTTGATCTTAAATCAAAAGCTAAACTCGAACGTGTTCAAATTACTGGCAAAAAGGCATTGTGATCTCACTTTGACTTTGACCTTTTCGGTCACATGGAGACTTGCCCCTAAGATTATCATTCTTTAATAGCTAGGACAGAAACTACTTTGACGAAAACAAATGCAGTAAAAAAAGTTTGCAACATAGCGTTAAGACTTGAAATTATATACAAAACACTGCTTTATTTATTTTTTTTTCATAATAAATAATTCTATTCACATGCTTGCGCAAATGTATAAAATTCGTCAAAGGAAGGTATTACCCGTTCAGTTAAATTTTCACAACAAGTTTTAAAACGTCTACCAATAAAACGATCCTTCGTCTTAGCTGTTAGAAAAGGAAAAGAGAAACAGACTGTAAAGCGTCTTATAGTACTCAACTTCAACGCACAGACACATACGACAGCATTTTTCTTTAAAATCCTTACAGTGAAGGAGAAAAGTTTTCATACGACCTTACTATGCATGACGAATAACCCTTCAAAGCTTAAAAAATGGTTTAAAGGGTAGATTGTGTGTTCATAAAGGCCTTCATTTATTACTGATTTTCTTTCCATCCATAAAATGGCAAAACGTCTTTCTTTACTTAATTGGGATAATGCAAGCTTTTCCAGGCTTAGCTGTACCTTATAGCCTACTTTCAGTTAATTGCTTTAAAGTTACTTCGTTAAATTCAATCCAGCAAACTTTTGTGTCTTACACTTGTTGCAATCTGCTCATGAAAATGTAAACAATTCAGAAATGTTGACTGGAAAATATGTTATGGACTATGTCATTAGGAAATCTGCTCCTCCAATTTGCAATTGTGGACAACATCTTACGGTTAAACATATGCTTTGCCAAGGCCGTAAGTCTTTTAACCCTAGGGACATTTTGAAAATACCCAGAGAACATGGTACCAATAAGTTATTTACTTTTACGAAACGAACTAGACTAACCAGTCTATCTTTTGAAAAAAGAAGAACCGGTAGTCTCGTTTGCTAGTGCTCATCCTACTCGTAGAATCGCGGAATTTATTCCTTTGGTCTAAATAAATTATAATAATAATAACAAAAAGCAGTATAACGAAACTAATCTCTAACTTAATTAAGGTTCACACAAAAAACTTTATGTTGGCGCTTACTACGCATCTCTGCGAAATGCAAAAAAAAGAAAGAATAGAAAGAAAACAGAAGCACTCAAATGCATTCAGGGTCGTAAAATATCCTCGGTTTGATCTCTGCTGCCGTAGCGGATGCAAGCATGTAATGAATTAACGCTGCTGTTGTAACATATGACTTTAATACTTGAAGGTACCTGTAGCTGTTGCAGCATATGACTTTAATACTTGAAGGTACCACGAACGACGGAATTAAATTGACTTACTTAACATGTGTATAAGATAAGGTGGAGTGTACTTAGCTGGTTTTCCTGTCTGTAACACCCAGTTGCCCCATATGGTAACTTAACTAACTTAAGTATAAATGTTTATATTTTTTTAGAGATTAAGTTTATTATTTGTATATAAAGACCTTTGCGATTTTATATATATATCCGACCTCTTTTAAAATTAAGTTTGTATTACTGAATTACTCGGAGTGCTTTTTCTGTTCTTGTCTTTTTCAATAATTTAATCCAACTTTCTTCGGCAAACATTCCGCTTACATACCCACTTACAAGGAACTTAAAGCTTCGGGCTGATTGCCGTTAACACACGCCTTTGAGCCTCAAGAGCAAATAAATACGTTGGAAATATGTTGTACTTAACATTTCATCATTAATTGTGATCAAGACCATCTTTTTACCGAGCAAGCAGGCGGTCCTGGCAAATGTTTGCGTTATGGTCTTTCAGGAATATATACATGAAAATAGGACAAACTTGTCGATGTTTTTTGAGCTTGTTTTAGTTTCCTCTACATTGTGGCATATATATGAGCAGATAACGCGCATTTTTTAACCACATATTCCCAATCGATCAGGATCTGTTTGTACCAAATTTCAGCTTCGTAAGTCACTCGTCAAAATGACGAGTTTCGGTGAAACAAATAGGTCTACCACAAATACAAAGAGCAAGGTAGGCGCGTCCCAGAAAAAAACCCAATATATAACACCTGAAGATATCTACTTCCTAAACTTTATTGAAGCTATCGCGGCACATCCGTATTCATATAATTATCGCCTTTTGAATATTTAGATAAAACGACAGTTACTGCCATTTGCTGGTTTTTCAGAAACATTCTAAGAAGCCTAAGGCAGACATTAAACAAAGCGAAACTGCTCTCAACTAAACTTCAACTTAGTGCGTAATTTTTATAGGCGAAAAAACCAAACGCAAAGGGAAAAACCAAAATTATTTGAAGTGATTGTCTAACGGTTATGTGACGAGAGAGGGAGAAAGAGAAATACAAACGGTTTGCAGGAAAATCAATCATAATTTTACGCATTCGATTTATTCACTGCATGTTTTCTTTTTCGCGTGAATGCCACTGTATACAGACTTTTCTAGTTTACTGCTGTGTAGCAGTCGGTGGGTTGCATTTTCACGTTTTGTTTTGTGTTTTTTTATATCGAATTTTGCGGTTGACACACTGTTGCTATTGTTTACATACGTATTCGTGGTGTATGCATGTTTAAGCATTACATTGTTGTTGGCATTATGCTGGCAATAATCCACCCGCTAGACATGTTAAGTATGCCACAAGTAGTCACCTCTCACACACGAAAACCTAGCCATAGACACTGTGTAGCACCAAATAAGTTGTCAACTCTTTTTTTTTTATTTTTATTTTTTTTTTTTAAGGTATTATGTGCATAAAATTACACATTTAGAAAAATTTTTACTGCCAGTTGAAATTTAATGCGAACATTACTCTTTTCTCGTTATATTCGTGGCATTAAAAAAAAAAATACATGTACTTACGTATGTGAAAAAGATAGCTTCGAAAATTTACGTTTCACAAGTTTTGTAATAAATTTTTTTGTGATGCTTTTTTAAACAAAAGTTAAAAATAAGAACGCGAAGCAAATTAAATTATTGTAGCAAACTCAACTTAAGGGAGTAAAGTCCTTTTTTAAAAAAAAATTGCTTGTTCAAATAAGTCTACTGACAACTGACAACTGTGTGCTGCGTAAAGGGATAAAAAAATTAAATTGATTTTAATAGGGGGCTTCTTAATACATAAACTGTTTCTACCCGATAGAGTCTTAATTGCATGCCTAAGCGATGGTGAACTGAACTAATACAGCATTTGTTTCAAGAGAAAAAGTGGAGTCACTGAAGGACACATATCCTAGTGCAGCAAGCTAAAGTGAATTATTTGTCCTATGCTTTTCAGCAATTTAAGGGCCACTTATTACTTCGTAGGTGTCTTGGGGGTCTTAAAGACTCTGGGCGTTTATCAGGTTTTACAGGGGTTGTTCCCGTCTTTGGTTTAATAAAATTCTTTCTTCTCATCTCTTTGCTTAGAATAATTATTGTTTAAATTTTCGCATTTAGAAGTCAAGGACCCATTTTGGATTCAAATATTATCGTAGAACCTCACACCTTCAACTGATAGTTCGTTTATTAAGAGATTGTCGTCGTCTTGAAGTTTTTTATCTCGTCATTGATCTATGGTTAAAACTATTATATTAAGTGGGAGTAGGCAGATCGTAGCTAGTTTTGTCAACTAATCCCTTTCTTTCATTCTTATCGCAGTCTGCGCATTCTGTTCCCTTTTAGGTAACCTACAAAGTGAAGTCGATTGAATTGTGAATAAAGGGAAAATGCAACCAATTTATTTACTTTTTCTCCACTTTGCTGCATAGAATCACTCAAAGTGATCGGTTGACATCCCATCAAGCCTTAGCACATTGATTATTCCATATAATACCAGCTTCCCATTACATTTCGCCGCTTTCAACGATCGTCGAAGAGAACATGCAACAATTTCAGCAAACAACTTGGTTTAGTATTCGTACACAATATGGAACGACATCCAGCCAAAATAATAGATATAAACACAATTTGCATTCGCACAATATAAGACTCAAAATACCCCTGTGGTTCTATTTTATGAAAGAATCTATCCGTATAATGAGACTTCACCAAGGAAGTCAAAAACAAACTCGACGCACAGATATATTTACATCGAAGCTATCACTTTAGTGAATCGTTTGATGGGAATTGTCTACTACGGGGTTGATTAAACTTATCACCATAGTACATATAGAAACTATCTTATCGAAGTGAACTGTTTACATCCCATGTGAATAAAGGGTATTTGTATCGAATTCTGTTTGTCTGACTAACTTCACGTTAGTGAAACTACACCTCCCACTGTTTCTTCTTCAGCTGTCTTTCATTTTCTTTATACCCCGCGCTGTTTCATTTATATAGTTCTACACGATCTTTTTCTCGTAGAAAGGTAGACAGAAAAAAAGAATAAAAAGTCGATGAAATTTACTTGCTGTTCGCAACTTGTATGCCGCTTCAGTTCTATTTTTTCCAGCTTTGTTCCATTTTGCTCATTCTGTTACACACAGGATGTTACACTTTACCTGTTAAACTTTCACTTACGCAATTAGAGAAATTTACCTATTGCTGAGAATGCGTATACCTAACTAACTTATATTAGGAATTAAAAAAAATGGTTCTCTGTTGCCCCTTGGCATTTCGCAGACTCTTCTCTGAGAAGATCACACTACGTCTCTATCCACCATTTATTTTCACATTTCGTGTTGCGCTCCTATTTATGGAACTAAGAACGGTTACCTGTTGCCTATAAAGTGTATGCAACTTTACCGTATGTTAGCAGATTAAAGACAGTGCTCTCTGTTCTCTTTGCGTATTTCACAATTTCTTCTCTGACAAAGCTTGTGCAAATCTTGCAATTTGTTCCATGGGGATATCGTCACGTTTCGTCTTGGACTTTTTCTTATACAAGTAACTTGCAGGAACGTACAACCTGCTCGCAAAGTAGATATCGTTCCATCTCATAGACTTAATTTGACCACAATGTCGCGTTGCTGTACTTGCTGCTCTGTTCATTTGCATTTGCGTGCTAGTTCCACATGGTCGTGTTCGCTTTCTGCGCAGTTCACCTACCGCTCACAATGTGTATATAGTTCTAGATTATGTTCTTCATTGGCTTTGTGTAATTCACTATGTGTTCTCTTCCCGGCTGATTATTTTCTCTATTTCTTCCGATCCTGCATCCTTCATGTGCTTGTATTCTCCACTGTTACTTATGCAGGTGTATTTTACCTGCTGCTCAGAATGTTTATACCGATCCATCTCCTACAGATAGTTTGAAAGAATACCTTTCTTGGTTTGTTCTTTGCATATTGCTGTGCCTTCGCCGACTAGGCCCTGTTCGATCTCTCAATCTTTTTCATCAATAGTAGTGTGTTCCCTTTATTCGTGTGCAGATAAATTGAAGAAATTCGCTGAGTGAACTTATTTTCTGTTACCTTGGTATACTTCGCTATGTTTTCTCTGAGTTCTATCGCTTGATATCTTTTCTTCTTCATGTGCATAAACATTACATCAGCCCCTTTTTACTTAATCAGGTAACTTAAAAAAGATTTGTTTGTTGTCTGCTACATACCCACTTGTATGCCGGAAAAATTATGTCTGCAATAAATAATATTTTTTTTATTTTTTTTTTTCAATTAGCCTTAAATTGTTAAACCCTTAAATTTCTCTATTAAGACAGGCTTTTTAACTCATCAAAAGTCATCCACCATCCCCTTAGTACCTCTTGCTATGTTTTTTTCTCCTTCTATCAAAAACTCGCTTTTAATTAACAGCAAAATTCGAAAACAGCTTTAAGTTTATTTGTAAATTAAAATCTTTAATCACTGATACGTTTTTTTATCATTTTATAAAATGAGCATTCGATAAATGCTATATTTTATGTAGAACATAGCAACATCCAAAGGTACACAGACCAGAAAATTTACCGCTTAACAAATTGTAATGCAAACAGCTTGATAGGAAGCCTCTTACCGACAAGGATTTCCGACCGCTGCACGCAAAGAGTACCTTTTTTGGTTGCTTCCAGAATAAAAAATAAAAATTTAAAAAACACCAACAACAACAAACTGAAAAGGAATCAAAAAGTACTGAGTTGGTAGTTGGTAGTGTACAGGCATAAGCTAATAAATCCAAATATATAAGTTGGTTAAATTTTCAATAACAGACACATGCACACACACACGCATGCACACTAATCGACACAGACTTAAATAAAACTTAGCAGTATTTTCCTAAATAGATAGAGTGAGTCAGAAAGGGGGAGAAATAAATAGAATGAGAGGAGAACCGACCAGAGAAAAAGAGTGCAGAGCTGGGATAGTGGTTTGGTTTCCTTGAGAAAGAAAATATTTGAAAAAAAAATTGCTTCAAAAGCCACGAAAATAACCGCAAATATTTTCCTTGTACTGTCAAGCGAAAGCAAAGAAAAGGAAACCCTCTGCACTTGCATACTAACTACAATATGCACAGAGAGAGCGTGTGCATGTGTATGCGAACATGTTCGAATATATAATATTTGCAAAAGAAGAAGAAGAAAATTATCTTCCTGTATGAATTTCATAATTTCCTTAGTCTTAAACATGACAGCTACCAATTTCCTTTTGTTGTTGTTTTTTTTTTTTTTGGTACGAGAAGCTTAACTTAGCTCAAGATGTGATGCACTTACGCACTAACTCATGCACATGCATACTTATTTAAACGCATCCATTTACAGGTAAGTTAGGGAAATCGTATGATTGCGTATTAGTAGCTGTGTGAGTTAACAAAGATTTGCCAAAGCTGACGTAAGGAGTTTATAAATATTACATTTTGAAAAATTAAAAGATTTACTCGTCTTACGTCCTGGATTTATAAATCGTTTTTATAGCAATATCTACAACAACTAGGAGGTGTATTAAGCTTATAATTTCATTTACATTCGATCAGTTCGATGATCTTCACCAGCCTACCTATTTGTTCCCTTCGAATATAAATATAATCCATCCAAAAACACGCTCAATTCGTAATAGTCCATAGCCAAAAGTTTAAATTTAAAAATGAAAATCTGGATTCGATAAGAAATCTAAGTTAGAATGTTCTCTATCGGTCCACTTTCGGGACTTTAATAAACACAAGGCCACCATGTCGATTTATTTTAGGTGACAAGTGTACGAAGATAAAAACAAATTTAATTAGCAAAGACTCTCAGCAACTCTCTTATCCGAGCCCTGCAAAGGCCGTGGCAAAGCTCTGTAAGTAGTTACAATCAAGATGTAGTTCGATTTGGGGGTGTACTCCATCCAAATTAGCAAAGGGAGGATACTTCTATGGGCCCTTGATAACTCTATATGAAAAGGCCTTTCGAACGAGCTAAACAAATTCAAATTCTGCTTTTCAGAACTATTGTTACTGAATTTTTGAAATGCCGTAGTCCAACCATATCTTGGTGATAACTGCTTAACAAAGCTTCGTTGGGGTGTTAAAGAGCTCTGCTAAGAAAGTGTATAAATGTTTTTGCTGGTTAAATCCGCATTTATCTCCATACCCTTTTACGTGATGCACATCTTTGCCCTTGCCAGAGGCAAATGCGGCTTGCTTACCTGTATTGAAAGTCTGCTGATATAATAATTTTGTGATTTGATCCGTAATTCTCTAAAAGATGTTGCCGTATACATGTACATCCATAAAAAATGTGTGTATCCATGAGCCCGATTCGATGCAGCTACATTAGCGCATTCATTTGTTGTTGAAGTGTGGACAAAGGCAAAAATTTAAATTGGAAACTGGAAATTTTGAAAACTGCTTAATGGCTACGGGTTTTTCATAATAACCGAAGATGTGAAGCAATCTTGAAACACTTTGAAAATTTCAGTACTCATCACCCTTATGTTAGCTGTGCGGCGATTGAAATCAGAGAGAAAGGTTCTTGGCATTGCCGTAAAGTTTGAATTTCGTAACGCTGGTGTGACGAAGTTGCCGCTGACTACGAATGCGATAACTGTCCTCAAAGTCGAAGGGTGAATAGCGAAATTAAGATATCTGGGTTAGCTTGACATACCGAACACAGCAGATCCTTTAACCTCGCAACACGTATTGCCCGCAGTATTACAACTTAACTTAAAGGATTGCGTAGACTAAGATGCTTAGGGCGACGCTTAGCCCAAGTGCGGGGCGAAACTGACCTGAGACTTTACCCCTCACGTCGCCTAGAGAAGTTTGTTCTTTCAGATCCAACCAATATTCAACAAATATCGGTTGAAAACCGATGTTCTTAAATTGCTTGCGAAGGAATATTCTCGTATGCCCGAGTGAGGTAAACTTAACTACGTTGTATTTCCATTCTATTATCTGATATTGATGACAGACTCATTTTGATTAAAACAATCTTGTTGTTTGTTGCTGTTGGTATAGCGCTTTCCTATAGGTGTCTACTAAAACGATTTAAATTTTGTTTATTGAAAGTGGATCGATCTCGAAGTGTTCGCCTTAAACTGAGTAAAATTCGTTTCCATATTCATCTGCGTGTAATTTATTAAAATTTAAGAAATATGAACAGGAAAGAGAATATTTAATGTTCCCTGGTTATGTGTTAGAAGTTCTCCTTCCTTCTTTTGTTTTTATTATTCCTTTTTGTTTCATCTTTTGAGGTTTTAAAAATATATTAAAATGTCATTAAATTTGTAGACAAAAGGAAGTTCTAGCACACAATTTGGTTTGCATATGTTCTTAAGCAATAACAACTACTACAATATAACAACAATATTGACATATTTGCATATGTGTATTTGTATGTATGTACGTATGAATATCTGATGGTATTTTTTTTTCTTTTGCTTTTCTTTTTTTCCTTTTAGAGAGTTTTCTTAACAAAGCATTTCCTTCAATTGCTGCAAAAAAAAAAATTCAAAGAAAAGAAGAGTTTTCTAATTTACTTTTTATTACTTTTTCCTCCTTTTTTTATTATTTATTTCTTTCCCTTTTTACCTAAATGCTGATGTCACCGTCATCACCATCATCGTCATCATCGTGTTCGTCCTCCCGGATTCAGAGATGCTAGCCTTTGCTGTTTGCATGACCTAATCAACCCTTTGCTTGATTTCCTTCAACCATCTTGTGTCCGATAAATTTTTTGATTTTTTTTTTTTTTTTTACAGAAAATTATTTTCTCTAAATATTTATTTTGTAAAGTGTTGTGTTTTGTATCAGATTTATTTTTGTTACTTTTTGTTGCTTTTTTCTTCCCTCACATACATTTTTCTGCTTCTTGAAACTTTATCTAAACTCAAATGTTATGGACTTGAAAATCTATTTTCCTTCTGTTATTATTATGGGTATTGTTGTAGTTGTTTCGTTGTGATACTTGCAGGATATGTAGACTTGTTTACACATGCCAGGTTTGTCGTCGCTGTTGCTTCCAGTCGTTGGTCAATGTGAAACGGAAATACCTTAAAGTTATTTACTTGCCCTTTCATTTTAGCCAATGGTTACGGTTTAGCAGGATATGTATATAAATATATACATATTTTTGTTCTTCTAAGAAGCCTCACAAAAGTTTGAAAGACCGACTGAATAGTTCGTTCCGTCTATCATAGCTCCATCTACAAAAGGTGCAGGTGATGGTACACCATTACTTTCAGGGTTGTTCTGGAACCACTTATAGGATGTAAAGGAGTTGACGTCCCACTTGCTACCAGCTACAGTCATTCCGCTAGAACAAAAATGTACAAATGGACAAAATGTAGTGACACTGTTAACTTTTTCTAAATATCCGCGCTACGATATCGATCTGCATATATTTTTGGTAGGTTGGTGTTGCTGTTGTGATCAGATGACACAAATTGCGAGACATGTGTACTGTTGTGTTACTGATATAGAGTCATACATCGGGCCTTTCAATAGCTAATCGAATTATACTCCGTTTATGATTTTTTAGAAGTAGACTTGACTTTAGAAGTGACTTGACATGCTTTTAGATAGAATAAGATACAGTTTCTAGCTCATGTATTTTATGAAACTGATGCCCGTAGTAAACTATTTGCTAAGATTTTGTTTACCTTTTTTTATTAATGTTGGCCAAACAATCAGAGATGTCTCCTATTCATGTACCTCGGTGATGATCAGAAAGAATTGTGGAAAGAGAAAGAAACAGGGATGTAATGGCCGTAGCCTTGTAGGCTTGCGCTCAATCCGTAAATATTATGGCTTTAGTTAACTCTGTTACTAGGATCAGCCAGAAAACTTTCAGTAAATGGTTGGTTCACGGAGAGAAAGCCTAGCAGTGAAACACTCTAATCATTGGCGTGGATTAATCGGTAAAACAACTTTAACGCAATTTCGTTTGGGATAGAAAGAAAAACAACAATAGAACAATAATTTTTGGGCGGGAATTAAACACACCTTCAAGTACTAGAAAAATATTACAAAGTAAAATATAAACTGGCGGTTTAAAAAGGTTAGAAAGCGTTAGTTGAAACATTAAACTATAACTTCCCCACATAGATTTATTTGACACTGGTTCTCTTCTTGGGGTACTAACGGAAAGGACGAAAAATTCGCGGGAACATTGTTTTTCAGGCAATGAATTCTTTGCGACGTATCCTAGAACGACCATAGCATTGACATTACCCCTTAAAGGAACTTTCTAAAGGTCTACAAAAAAGCAACAACAACTGTTAACGCCACTGCCAACTTGTTGATCGAAGCTTCGCCTTTTGTAGGTTTGTATCGTCAATAGCTGATCATAGGGACCAGAAAATATTGCATGAAAATATTTTTTTTCATTTCTCTAATCACTCTTTTGTGAAGGTAAAGTTAGCATAAAAACAAAACAAAAAACAGAATGTTGAAGTCAATTAAACCTTTGTCACCGACAAAGAGTGGAATCATCTCGTGAGCATTCTCGGGCAATGAACTTTGGGTTTTGGTTGAACAATGCATTCTTTTCCTCCAAATTCTAGAATCAAACGAGTTGCAGAGTAAAGCAAATCGTTTCTGTAGGCATCAGCGCGGCTGGCATGCAGGACAAGTCGAGCCAAAAGAAGTAAACAATCGTTCAAAAAATTCTCAACTGTATTTGTTAAACGAAAGGGATGCTGCGAAAATCAATTACTCTTCTATTTTAAGAAGATTGACAATAGTTTGTAGCCAAAGCAAAGCAGAGCTTAAAACACTTGAAGACATTTTCTAGGAAAATATGATGATGCCACGCACGGTCAAGTATCTTTTGCCAATTTATTTTTACAAAAACGGAAAGAAGACGTGTCTTCCCGACTTATTCATACGTATCCAGGCAAAGTATTTCAAATTCGTATTGAATTCAAGTAGAAAGATAAAACTATCCTTAAATAACGATGACATCACATCTGCATGTTTTCTATAAAAAAAAAAAAAAGCAGAAGAAATGTTTGCTTTATTCTGCATAAAGGAGGGGGAAGGAAAGAAAGAAAATTATTGTTTATTGAAGTTCTGATTGTGTCCAGACATTATGTAATTTCATTTATTTACATACGTTCCTGCATAATACATACGTACTTCCATTTATTTATTTTGTATTTCCTGTTAATAAATAAAAAGAAAAACGAATAAAATCTATTTGAAATGCGTAGATGTGATTGAAAAATAATAGATATTGTATTACAAATTGATTTAGGACAAGGGCGAAAGTTTGTTTAGAAGACATATGAACCCAGAACTTAATATAATAAATATCTAAGTCTCATATATCGCGTTAAGAGTTATTTCGAGCAACATTTAAGGGTTTAATGCAGACTTTGATTGCAGCAAGACGGCGATTTGCCGTATAATGCACTGATCTGTCCCTGCAAAAATCACCAGAAAGGTTAATTTATTAACTTACGAGAAGAGGAGGAGAAGAGAAGAAAAGAAGTCTACACTGACGCGAGTTTAAATGACATTCGATGAAAGAAGCAACGCTTCAAGAAAAGTCGAAATGTAATCGCTTCCCGTCCTTAAGCTATTTATACAGATTCTCATGTTACTGGAGTTGGGTTGTCACGGCTGCAAATTCGGTGTTCGCATGTTACCAACGACTAATTCATTTTTAATGAATGTGCCCTGTACACGTGCGATTGCAGCATAACGAAACCATTCATTGGATTGAATTCGAAACTCATACGCACTTTCTGTCGCAGCCCAAGTTATCGGCAAAAGGTTACTAGGTTTCGATAGATCGCACTGCGGGGTAGCTTTTGTGTTATTGAACCGAGTGTAACCAAATTTGCATATAACATATGTTTTAGCGCTTTGCCTGTTCGACCACTCAGGCGGATTATGAATATGTTGATAATATTAAAATGCAACAACTTTTCCATTTATTTAATGTGTCTTTTAAATATGAAGTTTGAAAATCACATTTACATTCACATGGTTAAAGCCCTTCAACATTTACTTGCGAGGCTAAAGCTATTCTTCAACTCATAAGCCTCGCTTGCAAAGCTTATGTTAAAATGATTACCATCACAGATAATTTTCTGGCCGTTTAAATTCCAACTAGAAGATCATTAACAATGCAATGGGCATCATTGGCACTTACAGAGGCAAAGTATAAATATTTTGGGTATAATGTCATATTGGTTTCTTGAAAAATGAGCGAACAAATCTAGCCAAGTCCTTAGCTTCGGCACTTTCATTACGACCAGCAGAATGGGAAGGTTTGATTTTCAAGAATATTTAGAACAAAGCCAAGGAGAACTGCTGTCGTACGTACTATTCGCATGTTAATCCTAATCTCGTTCCACCCCTATATCCCATCAATATTAAGAAAATCGAGATGTAAATATAGCCAAAATTTCTTTCTAGTCACGCTATTGCAGTACACCAATGGATTCTTAAGATATCTGGTACTGCAACAAAGACTTACAATCAAACATGTACTTTGCGAATTCCGAACCTATCCAGAGTTCGGGGACTCGTTTTCGAAGCGTCCAACACTTTTAACATCTTGAAGGTACCCGGAGAACTTACTACCAACTTACTTATCAACTAGACAAACTAACCATTCTGCATCTCAAAAACTGAGAAGCCGATAGCCTTGGTTGCTAGAGGTCGTCCTACTTTATCGCTAGAAATGGCTTCCTTACAAAGATAATATCGCAAACAAGACGACCAAGTATTGATCAGCAGCCAACAGTCCTTTTCCTTCTTTTTTTGTAACGCAGTAAATCGAGAACAGACTGATTAAAAAAGAAGCTTCGTAGTCTCTTAGTTCTTGTTAGCAACAGGAAATCGTAAGTGACAGACTACCCCGCTCTAGAATAAAGGTAACTGGATGGATTTTTTCCAACGATTTTAATCTACAAAATGCTGTAATTGGTTGAAAAAGAGCTGCTTTTGTCAAATGGAGATCAAAGTTTTGCCGAAGCAAACTCATGTATTTGCAAGATAAACAACACATCAAATTTGCTATGCATACTGGGATTTTTGGTACGATTGTAAGGTGCGGATGCTTTTCACGCGGCAAGCTTTTTGAGTGAAACCCTTGTATACCTTTACCTGAACATTTTGATGGAACCGCCCTGGGAAAGAATGCTTATAAGCAATGGTGTACTGACGCCAAATCCAACAGGTTTAACTTTCCTAGACAAAAGACTCTTTAACGAACATTTTATAGACTAATCGAAGTTTAAGCTACAATTTTTCCAAATATTTTCACAAAGCATTCGCTCTTAATAAGAATTTTAGAATTTTTTTTTTCTAATTAACCTAAAATGTTACCACTTCCTGGACAAAAAAGCGAGTGTATTGTACTTGTATTTAATGATTTAGAAAAAGTACGTGCAGCCTTAATCCCCTTGAGGTGTGCTTCTAACCATTAAATTATATGCATATATATATATATATATATATGTGTGTGTTTTGTTTTTGTAACCAAAAATCACTATTTCAATTTTTTATGCCATGTCTCCCCTGCGACTAATACTAATTGTATTTGTAGGCTTTACCATGTGTTCATAAATATTTAAACACACTGGCACCAAGGCAAGTGGATGAACATTAGACGTATGCCGCAGGTTGAAGTTTGGAGGCAACTTTGACAAGGAAGCGAGCACGTTTCTGCTAAATTATGCATAAGTTTATAAGAATTTTCCGTAAGTCAGAATAAAAAGTGCCTAATGTTTTCTATTTAGCATTTGCACTTGTGCCACACACACAATATTTTGTAGAAAGACTTGTTTCATAACGAAACGAAAGAAACAAATCGGGTATAGCTGGTTCAACCGCTATCGACATTTGAGCAGCATTTTTTAAATTTTTTATCTAAATTCTTTTTTCGCGTAATATCATCTTTTGCGCGTTTTTGTTTAGTCTTCCGCTATCCAATGTGTATGCAACTGATTTTGTGTTTACTTACAATGTTTGTGTAACGTCAGTAATGCTTTTCCCCATCTTTTTTTCTGTTCATCATTTTCTTTGTTGTCATATGATTTTGTCTTTTTTTTTTTTGTTTTGTTTTTGCCATTTTCATTAATGACAACAAACACAAACCAGAGTTTAAATCCACACCTACATACTTTGGAAATTTTCCCATATCCCCGGGGATCAGACGTTTTAGGTCACAACAACTGGCTGGCGAACAAGAATAACGTGTAACCGAACACTGTAAACATTTTATTAACTGTTTGTTCTTTTAACTGAATTTACGGTTTTCCTTACACTCTGCAATGACGACAACAACAACGACAACAACAGAAAAGTATCAGAAAAGCCTGCTTGCGTTAGACCACAAATAAAAAGAGAGAAAAAAAAATAATACAATTTTTCACTTTTTTCCTAATAGAATGGGTGGCAATGACTCGCACAGACAAGCAGACGGACTCGGTACATTCATCTGAATGCGTTAGATAAACTATAAAATTAACGTTTTATTGCAACCCTTGGCAACAATTGTAATTCCTGTTGGTTTTTAATGTTTACTATGGATAGTAACGTGTGCTACAATATGCACTTCTCTCTCTCCCTATCTCTCTTTCTCTCTCTCTGGGGATGCATTAGTTTTCCATTCATTCCATATTGAAATTGCATAAATAAACCCAATATATACACGTACTGAGGAGCACAATTGACGGCATTTGTTGTTTGATTTAGAGTTTACGAGCTGCTCATTTATTCTAACATTAACCGCCCTAGAGATTTAACGACAGGTTATACGCGTCTATCTAAATACGTATGTGAATCTACGGTTGACACTACACCAGACTGGATCTGTGGGTTTTTGTAGATTTTCTGTTTGGCTTTGTTTTAATTTGCCACAACACATAAGGTTAATGTTAACATTAAAGGCATGTCGAAGGAACGTTAAAAATAAAAATTAATTTGATTTCGTTCCAAATGCACTGAATGATTCATGTAATCAATTAACTGGCCTGGGAATGGAAAGTTGGTTTCTAATAGATGAAAGAAAGTGTGCGCGATCATATAAATATAATTTCGGTACATAAGTAATAACTTTTCATATGTGAAGACATTTGAACTAACGGAGGTTTCTTCACATTTGTCCAACATTCTACTTGGGATCAAAGAGTAAGCTGAGCTTGTCTATAATGTAAAATGAGAAATGTTCATTTGGTCTTCTACACCAATTTCATTGCCTTCTCAACTGTTCGGTCTGAAGGAAGCAATTCATCCCATGATTTTGATATTTGAGGGTCTTTGGAGCGGTTTCTTCAATCTTGGTTCATTTTTCTACGATATTCGAGCGATTTGTCGGCTATTTGCGTGTCCTATGCATGCAGGTCTAAATCTAACCCCCCGTGATGATACACTTTATGATATCCTGGAAGTTAGAAATCATTGCTTTACAGTTTGCGAACCAAAGGCTCTATCTACTTTGTTTTGCTCCTATGCTCACTTCTTAAGTACATTAAAAGCTATCACCACAGACTGTTAGGTTCAACTTTAGTTTTAAGTCAGAATTCCAGGCATTTTCTCGTCACCAGCGTTCAGGGTTACCTACCATCCTGAGAACACTTTCAAACATTAGACACACACAGAGCGTCAGCTATACTGCGACTAAAAAATAAATGTGGAAGATGATAAGTGATGAACGAAAAGCTTTAAAGCCTCTCCATGCCATTTTGGAAATCAGTAACGCTTTCAAACTAAAATTTAACCAGTTGTGAAATTGGAATACAATCCCAGACAACGTAGCAATTATCGGACGAGAAGGACGTCGGTATTTTGCAGTGTTTCGAGTTACTTTTATTGATTTTGATAAAGTGGTCGCCATTTGAATCTCCGTGAGTACTACAGCAGTAATTACCCGTGCGAGTGATATTCCTATAGCAACCGATGCAAGTAAAGAGGAATTGGCACTGCTTTTATGTGCAGCCGGACTGAAGTTCATGATAGACAATATGAGTTCTGAGTTTCTGAATATGGATATCTCTGATAGAGGAATTTCAATTGATTGAGAAAGGTCTGTCCGTCCGCTTATCGATATTGCAATTTGCCGAAAATTTTAAATGAAAGCCTCCTGGTTGGAACTCATAGGAGCTTGAAAATTAAATAATTAACCCTTACAACCAAAGTCTTACTGAAAACCTCCGCCTACTTTTTCAATAAATAGACAATAAATTGCCAGAGACGTAGTTAAATGAGTGATGCTTTAAATTCACTTTTGAATGAAAATATTGAAATCGCTTTCAAATTTCTTTTAACTCTTCTTGGATTGCCCCACTCTCCTTAGGCCAAGCTCCGTCCACAGGTTTTGTTTGTTGAAGTATTGTCCTTTACTGTATGAGTAACAAATAATAAATATACAGAAAGCAAAGGTGTTCGCATTTTTTTTAGCAAAGGGCTCTAGACGTTGTAGGCGTGTCTTTCGAGCAATTTGGCCTATTTCCAATATCAAACTACGTGCGAGCATTTTTAACGTTTCTGCTAAATTTGAAGCTGATAGCTTCGTTGATAGCTCGAGAATGCTTACAACAGACGTTACACAGATGCACAGATGGACATGCTTGAATCTATTCAAAATTTGAAGCTCATCAAATATATATACGCTTTGCGAAGTCTGTGAAGCACCTTTCTGGCTTGATTCTCCTTATCTTTCAGTGGTGGATGTAAAAATAGAAATCAAGCTTTCCAGCCGCGCTACGGTTCAGAATTTAGTGGCATTTATCCGCGTTTTCTAGAAAAACTGTCCACCATATACCGAAAGATGTATTACGTTAATTTTTCAAAATCAGAAACTGTAGCCACCCCATCACCTGCGGTTAAGTGCTCTCGCCACATTTATCCAGCAAGAAG
Source organism: Glossina pallidipes (assembly GCA_000688715.1). Classification (NCBI taxonomy): domain Eukaryota; kingdom Metazoa; phylum Arthropoda; class Insecta; order Diptera; family Glossinidae; genus Glossina; species Glossina pallidipes. The sequence continues at coordinate 3,032,692 of KK499769.1, forward strand.
AATCGAGTGGAACCACCTTACACATCGTCAGCGAATATCAGAAAAACATTAGCTTATTCAAAAGCTAAACACAGATGACAAATTTTTCCTGGATGTGTAGAGATATTCTGTGGACATTCAACAAAAAAATTACAAATTTTCTCGGCCGAATACGTTAAGGTCGAAACAAAAAAAAAAACCTTTTCTCTTAACTTATTAGAAATTTGAGATTGTAAGCTTGTATGTATGAGCGCGTACGACTACTAAAGCATTCAAATAAATGAGCAATCGTTAGATTGATTTATTAATTGTTATTATACTCTTTCTAATATTTTAGGGTTAAAGCGATACACATATGTGTGTGTATACATAAATTCTGGAAGATTAACCCTCTCTTAAGCTTGACATAGACATCAAAGGATAAGCAATTTATTAACAACCACTTAAAGGTCAATAGCTGAATCATTCTTTGGAGGCTTATTACGTCGTCAAATATCATAGAATTTGATATATGGAAAACAAACCCTTAACGTTATGAGGATATTATTATATAAATGAGAGAAAAGCAAGAAAATATAAAACGTTTGCTTGACGATTATAAAAACAACAGGGTCTGCACCCAAAATAAACTGTGTTGACAATACGCATATGTATACATGTATTATATACATATCGATATATGTGTGTAGATGGTGTCATGGAATAACAAAGACTTACCCTATTATCATAGAAAACAAAATAACGGTGATTACTTACAAGTAACCCTTAAAGTATGCTTAACATAACACTGAAAAGATATATATCTTGTAATACACTTACATTTCTATTTTGTAAGATATATATCTACAACATACAGATATATGCATATACGAATTCAAACCTTGAAAATGATTTCTTGTCTTCACATCAAAACAAAAAAAAAGGCAAATTCGGAGAAAAATGCGGAAAGAACGCCTTTCCAGCAAACCTTCGGTGGGGGGGAAATGAAAATGTTATGTATATTACAATGAAAAGAAAAACAACGGCAACAATAAACTTCAATTTCTGATACTATAACTATATATATATCTGTGAATGTCTACGTAGCACATATACACTCTATATACATGCATATTTGTGTGGATATATTTAAATGTGCGCTGAATGGGAAAGCGCGAAATCAAAATCATACCTTGAGAGCTCATAACATTTTCATCAGGGAATACTGGCAGCGAACGGAAAAATATGAAATTGTCCGCGCACAAGTGTGGGTAAATGTTTAACTTCCGTTTCCGTTTTATAAAAGACGAGGTGTCTCCACATCTATCTGTCTGTCTGTCTTCCAAACAAGCAACTCTTTTTTAAGGCTCTGCCACGGCAAAGCACTTATATATTTGAATTTCCATACTTACACTACACTTAAGTGAAGTTGTTTGTACTTGCGAACGTTTGTTGGCGTGTCGTGTTATTTATATAGACGCATTCTCATATACGTGTGCATGCATGCGTTTAACCAAGTGTCTGTTAAATTACAATGTTTTCTATTATAACGTCAAAAATTTCAAGTAAAAAAAGGCTTTCAATGTGTGTGTAACGTTTGCCTTTTTCTTTCTATTCAATAGCAAATTGTTGTCAATTCGTATTAATTTTATGCCTTCACTTGTCACTGGAAAAGTTTCATTGACTATTATGTTAGTTAAATTTCATAGAAAAATTTGCTTTGTGCATAGACTTAAGCATTGTTCAAGTAAGTAAATGAATAAATGCGGGAAGCATTGGTGTTAAAAGATCGATGTATGCCCTTACAGTTGCATAGATCACTGATCCAATTCCATGTCTGTATGAAAAACTAAGCTTTGCTAAATTTTGAACAAAAATTCCAAAATTCGCTCTGATACGCTCGTTGACTTCAAATAAAATGATGTGTAAATCCTTTAAGATTACTCTGAACAGATTGGGACGATATGGCGGAATTTAATGTATAATGAACTGAGTGAGGCACCACGCATGCTAGACATACCTGGGACGCACGCTGTCTGGAATGCGGATAATATCATCAGTTAGGCAGAACATACATTCATATCGTCAACATTGATTAGTACATAAGCTGGGAGCATAAGCTGGGAGCACAATAGACACTACGAAAGCATTAAACAATACTTGAGAAAATAAAAACCAGTAAGAATTTGAATATACACGCCTTAGATAAGGAAGTACCTCCAGCTAGGCAAGGTATAGAGCGAGTGTACCTTGACATCGAACCCGTTAGGTAAACGCAAGCTTGTGCAAAAATACCTCAATACTTTTTCATAACGCATCCTATTAAAAACATCGTCAGATCTGTTGGGTAAGTTGAAGAATCATTGCAGGATCATCATCATCGGTGTGCAAATAAATTCTCTGTCTTGGAATTGGTTACTTTATAGAACATATCCGATGTATTCTTTTCTTTGCTATTTCAGGTACACATGGCTTAGACATTAGTGCTTGTACGATGTAGGTTTCAGTTCTTACGTACCCCTCGTTCATTTTGTAGCAAAGTGTAAAAGAATGGAAGTCGACAAGCAGCGTTTACGGTACGTCGTATTATTCTCTTTGAAACCGGAAAGCATGCACTTGAAGAAAGTATGAATGATTAGGTTGATTGGATACGAAAAGCATAAGTTGATCCAGTGCAACCGTCCATATCTTTTGCGTAGCCGAATATTCATCCACAGAAAGTGCTGCTCTGCGTTTGACAAGATTGCAAAGGAGTCATCTACTGGGAAGTTGTAAAGCTTAGTGAAACTTTTACGTGCGAGCAAAATCAAGCCTATCAAGCCACACTAAATAACACGCTTTAGGAAAAAGGGCATTTTACGGGCGAAAGAACTCGCATAGTAAGTTTTCTTCATGACGACGTGCCGATGTCGATCCAGCAAAAGTAACCAAGGAGCTCATATCCAACTTAGGCGGGAAACGATTGTGGGTAACCCTCCACACTCACCTTTTTCTGATTATTCTTTGTTCAAGTGAATGGAGTCACATTAAGGAAAGCAAAGGCAATCAAGAAAGTGGTCTTCAACTTGGGCCGGGAACTTTTCGCGATTGCGGCTTATTGGCCAGACTTGCCTTCTGCTTATTATCATTTTTTCAAACCGATGTAGTCATATTTAGCAGATCTTGAAACCACAAAGTTTCTACCGTAACGGCATCCGCATGCTACCCGTTAGGAAAGACCAAAACACGGTAGGTAGTGACGGCCAACATTTCGATTATTAAGATTTGTAACAGGTATGTTTTAGGTGACTTCTAAGAGTGAACTTTAACAAAAAACTCAGAAAATCTATTTACCCGTCTGATGGGTATAAAAGGACTTTATTGAAAACATTTCTGCTTTTACCAACTCATTCGTGAGCATATATAATAGTAAGGAAGGAAGTTGACTCATAATACTCTGCTCGAGATAACTTGTATTGACATTTTCAAGTCTCACGCCGATATATCAATTCTGAAATAGTGTATCAATGAACCGTATTAGGGAAGACAGAGGGAAAAGGAAATATTTGACATATGCATTGACATACTGCGCAATTATCTCTTTGAACTAAATTTATTTTAACTCCAGGCTATTAATTGTTCTTTCCAGGTCCATTCTCAAGCCAACTGCCAGGTTGAAAAATAAAGTGAAATAAAAAACAAGCTGATAACCGAAATAAGTTATTGATGGGAAATAGAAATATGGCAGAGCCAAGTTTACCGGAAAAATCCAATTAGAACATTCCTTAGGCAGCTACCAAAGTATTTAATCCTTATAACAGAATAAGGGAAACGTTTCGTTTCCATACGGAAAGCAAACAATCTTTCAAATGAATGGTAGTTATTTCGCATGAAGGCCGATTACTTGATCTTCCTTTTTGGGTATTTATTTTCTAATTTTTTTGTTTTATTTTTTTTTTTATATTTTTTTATTTAGCCCTCAATTTAAATTTCTAAAGTCTTTATAAGGTACATACAAAAGAGCGTATATTTAATGCGCAACACAAAGCACATCATCTTCAGGATTTTTCTATAGAATATATTTGGAAGTGTATTGAGATTTTACGCTCACTTCCCTTTACGAAATCATATACAAAACTGCATGGCCATTATTATTATAATTCATTTTATTTTGAATTAATCCAATTTATGCGCATGATGGGAGAAATCTTCAATGTATTTAAATTTTAATGTCATTTTCACACATGTACAATAAATTCGCAAATAATATACGCATAAAAGCTAATGTGTGAGTAGATCCATAATATTTCACATGCTGTCATCCAGACAGACGTAATCATCTCATGTTGAATAGAACACGTATAGTGAAGGAAACAAACATTACGTTATAAGCATCTCAAGCACATGCAAATGTAAGAAAATTGAAAAGATTTTTGTTAAAAAAGGGTGTGTCAATTGGCATTATTTGTGCAGTGAACCGACCTGTTTAAGTTTAAAACATAATCTGGCATAGATTGCGTTTTATTGACGATAAGATTTGGCAATTTCTTCTTTAGGCTTCTTCTTTTTCTTTGTGAGCGGGTCGCATTTTTTGCCAAACTGGAGCCCTCAGGAAAAAAGATACGTGTGAGAGGCAGATTTTTCAATTTGTTTTTTTTTTATTTTTTTTGCTTTGATTAATAAAGCAATATGTGCAGTAATGATAGATGGACTTGACTTCACCGATTGAGAATAATAACTTTAAGAAATTTAGATTTTTGGTACTCTTCATTTAAGGATGATGGTTATATTCATTTTGTCAGAAGGTTGGCAACAACACCTGGGTGGAAGCTTTAGAATGGTCAGCATCTGTCTGCGTGCCTGTTTACATGTTTCACAGCCGTGATGCACATTTTCCTGGTCACTTGTGATCGGATATCCAGTGCTGAAGTCTTGAGAAGAACTAGCTCCGAATTTGAAGTGTATTAAGAAACGAAAAACTGCGTATTTTAGACACATGCGAAGGCACTACCAAAGGGCCTAAAGTCGTGAGCAGAAAATAAATGTCTTGGCTGCGTAATATTCAAAAATGGATAGGGTTGGGAAGCGTACATGAAATCATACACAGAGCAAGGAGGCGGGAGCATTTTTGGGTTTCAGTCAATAAAATAACTTGGTATACAATGGCATCATGAGATGCATATAATCACTTATATCCAGTATACATCGATAATAAAAAAAGAAAAATGAAGCTATCGGCTTCAAATTAGGCAGAAACATTGCAAACTCCTGTAAAAAGGTTGGTAATGGAAATAGGACAAATTGGTCAAAGTTCGTGCCCACTGTAAAGCATAAACCGGACGTCATTTTGTTTCTCTAAGTAATTTCCACAAATTTTCTGTATTCACTTTTGTGGAGGACCCTATTAATAGAAACGAATGCGCCAATGCCACGTATGACGGATGGAAATTTAATTGCTTCCTTTTTTTGCCTTTTTTAGGTTAACGGTGGCAAGTACATAAGATTCGGTGGAGGGCGTATACAATTTTCTTATTTGTTTCTATCGCGGCTTCTGTCAAACCGTAGGCTTCAGCAAAGAACACAGGTATCAAGGTTCTCCTCTTCACCTCCCTTTTTTTTGTTGGGTGACTAGTTGCGGTTGGACTTGAATGGTTGAACAATGAAGTGCCAACGAATACGATGACGAAAAGCATCGAACTTCCTTGATCGGTTCAGTATAGTAACCTCTTGAAATTCTATATATGTATTCCTTTTCTGAATCGTTTCAAAATATTTTTAACTTATTATCAATTTATTATTTTTGTTTATTATCCTGCAATAATTGTACTTATGCTTCCCAGTAGCATGGTACTCTGACGTACAAGTTTTTTAAAGTATTTTTACAACACATCTTCCGCATAAATTAAGTACAGATACATTGTTTAGGCCATAACCTGAACAAATGTTAGCAATCATTTATAGCCGTAATGTACACATCTGTCAAGATTTTTGTGCAGAAAAAATATTATTTGACAAAAAAAAAAAATGAAAGTGAAAGCCTTAAAAAGCCTTAAGGTAGATTTTTACAATTCCCAAAATAATAATGACATGTTTTCTATTTGATCGCGAAACACCACATGACGTCTCACAAGCAATGAGTAGTGAGTCAATGAATCTTTTTTATTAAGTACTTGATTACAGTCGAAGACTAAAGCAATCTTTTGTATCCTTTTAGTGGTGCAAGTGGTTACGCAAATTGTAGACCATAAATCAATATTGAATGACATTTAAGGCATACGCAATCATTTGAAATGTTAGCCTGCAGGGTACAGTGATTCGTATCGAACCAACGTATTATAAACTTCTTCACAGATATGATGGAATATCGTAAAAGGGAATAGCGCTAATAAGGCTACACGGAATGTTGTTTCATCATCAATCATAATATGTTCTCCCATTGTACCCTGCACCACTTCTTGTACAGGGTATATTAAATTTGTGCAGACGCATCCCAGAAGGACTTGAGAAAGACCCATCTTTTGCTATACCGATCGATTTAAAATGACGTTCTAAGTTTGTCTGTCCATCTGTACGTCTGTGTTTTTGCCCATGTATCCTTGTGTTCAACCTAAACGTCGCAAGTTCAATATCGACGAGAGTCGGGTTTATTTTGTGTTAGGTAAGAAAATAAAACTTGGCGCCCTGTACTATATGAATGAATGTTTTTAATTCGGATTACGATACCTCAATATGATGTAACATAAACATTTCCCACTAATGACTTTAACGTTCATCAAAAAGTAAACAGTCTTGTTTGTTTCTTCCAAGAATAAGAGAACAAGTTATGTAATATTACGTAATTTCACTTACCGCGAAAAAAGAAAAAAAAAATTGTCCAAAATTTCCATAAGCTGAATAACTTCCTGGTGTTTAAAGGAAGAAGCAAAGAGATAGGGTGGAAAAAAGAAGGCAGGGAAAGAATAAATTCATAACTTGCTCTGTGAAATGTAATAAAAATTAAAATTTTCATAATTTTTTTTTATGAGAAGACTTTTATTAAGAAAACTCTTGCAAAAAAATGAAAAATAAAAAAGGAAATCGCGTATACAGCCACCTGAATAATAAAATGCATTGCGGCTTCCGTTTGGTGGAACAGACGGTGGGCGCGTAATTTACAATACAACGCGAATAATGTATCCACCCGTTACACGAAGCCATCGTAGATACATCGTTACATGATGACTTCACCGCTACAAGATAGTTGGTTGTCATTGTCAGACTTTATGACAGTGTTCATTTGTAATACTGATATTAAAGAATTGCTTGACTTGGGAGAGATATTTCAGTTATCCATTCACTCACTTACTAGCTTTTCTACAGAATTTTCACAGTTAATGCTACCCATGCACGCACGTACATACGTACAGATGCATGTATATTTATTTATGAAGGGATTGTTGCCCTTGGCTACAATTTGCTATGAGTTTTCTTCTTTTTTTTTTCCCTCTCTCGTATTATTATTAAACATTGTACAGTAATAAAATATCAAATGACAATGAAAAGCTCTTCACAAACAAAAGAGTAATAATAATAATAATAATATAAAGAAAAGTAAATTTTATCTACAGTGAAAACTCTGATGTAGAGAACCATTGAAATATTGGGAGAAAATTGAAATTTTTTTAAATATATTTAACAACAATTTCAAAGCTTTTGAAAACACTATTCCGAAAACTAAAAAGCACTGAAACGAGTCAGAAAACTTAAATGCCCACAGATACCCCAAAGCGGAAACATAAATGTGAAGTTAATTTGCGACCCCCGATAATATTTTTTCCAAGTCCCGGAAAGTATATATATTCCGAATTTATTTAATTAGGTGACTCTACCCGTCCATCCCACCACTTGATCAAATGTTGCTGCGCATGATACTTTCGAGAGCAGGTCTAAGAAAAGCTAAGATGTTGAAGAGAAAATTTCTAGACTCTATTGTCAATAACTTATCCTCAAGAGTACCGCAATAGGTAAGAGGCGCAGCTACAGGGTCAATGTCCGCGAATTCAAATTTGAGTGCAGTAGAGTCGATCTTGGTCGTAGTTGTAGTGAATGGTCTGCTGTTGAAGGCATAACACTTACTGATTGAGCACACAGCGGCCACCTCCCCTCTGTTTCCCTTTCTTCACTTCTTTCTGCCCGTGCTACACGAATAGGCGATACTCTCTGAGTAACTGACATAGTAACTGATGAGCATTCACCGAAATAATATTTGTAAGGTATTTTGCGGAACTTGGCTTTTGCCAAAAACGAATCCAAGGGATTTCAAAGGCCATTCGACTGCTACGGTCATGATGATGAATACTTTGGATATGTAGTCTTGACCCCTAGTTGTCGTCCTACTCGACAGACCTAGAATTTTTTTTTTTTAGTCAGTTAAAAGCAATTAAAGAAAACAGCTCAGCACTGTACCTTTTCAAAACATTGCGTTTTATGAGAAAATGATCCGATCCGGAGCTTCTCTTTTTAGCGTTCGTCTTTGGAGAAGAACACGTCAGTGTACCAAATTTCATCAAAGTTTTTCAAAAAATGCCACCTGTAGGTTGAAAGCAAAAAAACAAAACGGACAGACGGACAAACGAATAAGGTGTATTAACAAGGGCGGCTCTGCTTGAAGTTCAGAATCTTAATCCATTGATATAATAAAAGGCGGGTCTATCTCAAGCGTTTCTAAGTGTTGCGTACATCCGCACAAACTTAATATGTTCTCGCACCATAATGCATAAAATATATTGATACTTGAAAAAATATTTTATATTAAAAGTTGTTGAATTTTAATCCTTTTATGTCCTAATTTTAATTCTTTTTTTCGCTTATCACTCACTCCTTAATTAATTTGCCAAAAAGGCATTAAATTTGAGCTGAATAAAAACGAAAATTTAATCCGAAATATGGTGCGTTTAGTCTTTGAGAGAAAAAGGAAAAACACGTACTGCTTTTATATAACACAGGGTCGAATCTGGCTCGACATAGGAGTCGGTAGCGAAAATACGAAATCAAGAAGTGGAAAGGGTTAAAATTGCTTAGCTGTTGGGTGGATGTTTGTAGAAATGAACAAATCGTCATCTTACGATTCTCCTTATCGAGCACACTCGACATCGAATTTGCCTTTCGTGTCGACGATTTTCGTTAGCGAGAATGGGATCGAGTGGGCTCGATACCATATGTGTGAAAACAAAATAGCTAGCGAATTCGTACCTTGCGCAAGCTCGATAACGAGAAGGATAAACCGGCGCCCGATTAAACATGTGCAAGTTGAGTCCCTAATGATCGCAGATTCCAGCTGATTACTGCTTGAAGTTGCGTTAATAAAGACTTGACTGTACTTTCTAAGGACATACGAACTGTATTTGTTGCGAAATTCATTTTAAACTAAACAAGAACAGGTTACTTTGGAAAGTAATTTAAAATACGGTTAATATGAAATAATTCTCAACTATTTAGAAAGAAATAATCCGATACTTACTAGACAAGATATTAAATTAGGAGAAGAATATATTTGCAATGCGTAACATTTTTAAAGCACAAAGTAGCGAAATGTATTCCATAAGATATATTAGCAGAGAAAACTTACTTAGTGGTGATATCTTTTTGCGGTATATGGTAAGTGAACTTACGTTTCCGTGGTGGCGGATTTCTATCGCTTTGATTTAATATTTAAGAAGTTTTCATATTCTCTTCTACTTAAAGTCAAGAGTGACAACTGGATTATGGCTTACCGCCTATTCGCTTCACTTGCCCACGTGGATTTTGCACTTTTCCTCCCTGCTATTTTTTTGCCGTTTTCTTTTGTTTGTATGTGTTTTCATAAAAATGGAGCTTATTAAATAAAACAAGCCATTTGCCAAATGTATTGGAAACGCACAATTAAGTGAACAAATTATCTTTGCTCATAGGGAAAGTGCTCATGTGAGTTGACCAGTTAAGTGTAGAGGAAGGAAGGAAGTGTGCGGCAAGTGGATAACATTATGCATATATTTATTTAAATCATTTGAAGAATCATTTAGCGAAGTATCAGCATTCGTTGTCGACTACTGTTTTGAGAAGGCGTTGTTAACAATTTTTTCCTCTTTCCGTGCGTCAAAACAACTCTTTGCGGTATTATCCTTAGTTTAATTTTTTTTTTTTTTCATTTCCTCAGCATTTTTGGGTAACATTTGATTGTAACGCTTCTCTGCGCATAAGAACTTGTTTCTTTTTTTTCGTCTTCTCTCTTCTGCAGTTTAAAAATCTCTTGAGAATTGTGGTTGATGGTGAATGAATGGATGGATGATTCCATCATTTTCATACTGTAATAGTCGAGGTTTCGTTTACTTTTAAATCAACTCGTGCGTAGCTTACTTTAATTTTTTTTTTTTTCGTTTTGTGAGTGGCAAACACAAAAGCATAACATATGGCCAGATTCATAAAGTAGCAAAATATCTTCTCTTTTGCAAAGCAAATGCATTTACTTTGCTTCAAATAAAATCGAAGTAGAAATAAAGGTAAAAAATAGAAACAGAATTTAAATAAAATTGGAATGGGAATCAACTGCGAAACATGGAAAAGTTAAATTTAAATTGAAATGGTATCGCATAAAAATTCATTGCTTAGCATCAGATCACTCCGGATTGCATAGCAACAGAATTGAAATCAAGTTCCAATTAAGGGATGAACAAAGGTAGATTTTTCAAAAATCAACCTTTTTTTTCTCTTTTCACTTAATAGACTCTTTGGACTTTCTGGAATAGGTGGGAGAAAATTTATTTCCCCCAAATGATATTTTCCTTGAAAAGTTTCAGTTATCTTCCAAGAGTAGTTTGGAAAGTTGTAACTGAATGTTACGCTTTTCGATTTCTATCGTCTCTGACTCACGAACGGAGGTCCTCGGAAAGTGTTGGCAACTTCATTTAAAGATAATTCTCAAAAAAAAACGTTACTATAACTTCATCAAAACAGCCTCATCAAGACAGCCTTGGCCAAAAGTATTAGGCACGCCTATAGAACAATTGCAGCTCTATCGAAAAGTGATTTAAGTCTCGAGCGGCAAGAAGAAGACTTCCACATGTTGGCTTAAACGGGTGTAAAGCCAGAAAAAAGCCGACTCTGCCGACTCAATGCAACAAAAAGAACCGCTTAGATGACACCGACATTATACCGAAGAAGACTGGTTTGCTATATGATACGACGAATCCAACTTTTTTCCCAAATTTTAAAACAACATGAAATTCCGTAAATGGCATTCATCTCTTTACATATTAACATACACTGAACGACGAATCAATGTCAATGCTACCCATAGACGAGATTTTGGAAGAAACGATCGTGATACTTAGGTTTTATAAAGCAACCGATTTGAGTATAGACAGACACTGTATTTGCACATCTGTTCTTTCTCGACAAATAAGTTTCTTATACAGAAAGCCTACGACTCTGAATACTTGCTTCTCTTTCCAATATAATATCCAGCCCAAAACGTAGTATATACAAAATTCGACTGCGTCCTATTGAAATCGTATAGAATGTCCGATTAAATACCCTACAACAACTTAGAGGTATTCATATAACGGCTTCTCAAAAGAAGGACGTATATGGGAAGTGGTCGAAAATGTGCTCCAATCCGAAACATTGTCAATAACGTTGGTGCTTGGGCCAAAGGTGGCAGTCTATCGAGTTTCACCAAAGCCTCTTAAAAATTGGGGCTTCGAGGTTGAACGCAAGAAAACAAGACGGACAGTTAGACCGACAAGATTAAAATCAACCAGTGTAATAAAATATGCCATCCCTCCTGTGTGCCACGTACATCTGCTCGAATTTAATATACCCTTGTATCACAAGTACGTGACAATTCTCTAGTATTTTTGATTGTAGTTCTGTGTGCGAATTCCACCGGTACTGTGACCCTCTCTCTCTCGTCGACTGTTTGCAAATAATTCGAACTGAATGAAATGCGACCGGAAACAAATCGCGTTTATTCTTCTCAAGCATTACTTTGTCCTTTCATCAAGAATTTTCACTTTCACTGCGATCAGATCTCTTGCAGGCATTTAAAAGCGTTAAAATTTCAATTAATTTAAATCAGTTTCTGACGCTTCTTTCCGTTGAATGCGTTCGCATTCATTTGCAATTGCATGAATTTATATGTAATTCATTCACTTAAAATTGCACATACATATGAATAAATAAAAAAGTCAAAAATAGCGCCTGAATTGATTTATTAACGCAAAACGGCAGTAACTGTGCATTTAATGGTCAGATCCATATAACCGTAAGGCTCTGTAATGCGTAATGAACGCATTCTTATGCAAATAAGTTACTTTCATATGAATAAATATTCGCATTCGCGACATTATTTTAACGCTTTGGAGTAATGAACTTTATTATAAAGCACACTCAGCCAGAAGCAAGGACATTATTTGGGTTGCAACTGAATCTCAGAAATGGTTGATAGCAGCTGCATATTTTCTTCTTATTATAAGTGCCTCCTGGTTTTTTATTTATTTTTTTTTTTATTTAATTTTCGCTTTTTCTGTCGCCTGCGGTAGACCGCAACTGCAGTTCCGAATAAAGGATCCTTTGCGGTAACTCGAAAGAATTTTAATTAATTAGTTCTTATTATAAGCGACAGAGGGACAGAAAGAGAGAGAGAGAGAAGTGATATATGGGAAAGCATATTAAAAGCGTTTGAATGAACTTAATAAGTATATTGCCTGGAATCAATAAGAGTGCTTAACAGCAGAAAGCGGATTTATTTTGTTAAATGCAATTCGTTATAACGTTATTCGATTTTCTTTTAAAGCAAATTTTAGTTAATGTAAAAACATAATGAGATGTCAGCCATGGCTTTGATACTAAGAAAAAAATGCAAGTCCTTTGAAACTAATTGCATCTTTTTTTAACATAGTCTCCTTCCCTTTGCCATTTAATCCCCTTATGTCTTAGTCCGTGCAATGCCTTCATTGACATTGAAGATATGTTAAAGCAAATTATCCGCTTCTATCAAATTTAATCTATGAAGTCAGAAAGCAGAGTCAATTAGTCCCTGAGTTACCCCTAATCACTGCAAAGGAAATGAAAATAATACGAACGAGTAGATGAAAACTAATGCTAACGAATAAAACGCTTCGGTTTCCTTAACTAACATAGAGAGAACATCTTGCAGATAAGAAATTTCGTAGTGCCGAAGTAAAAGCCGTTTGTAAAAAGAGGAGTTAGCTGCACCTAATATTGGCATTGAAGGCAACGAATCGGCTGACTGTCTAGCTAACAGGGTAGTTCGAGTGACCACGACAGGTCCTCAACCTTTCTGTAGAGTACCAAGAATTACATTAATAGCTCGATATCGCAATGGGTACAGAGAAAATCGGATTGCCATTGGAATGAAAGCACAGAGCAACGGCAAGCGAAAAGACTTGTAAAATTTTTTGACTCAGCACATAAGCTAGTGGAGCTAAAAAGGGGCAATCTACGATATATCTCCGCTATCTGTGGTACCGATACATCCAGATTCTGCCAAAGGATGAGGGACTTTCGTCATATGCTTTGTTCTGTAGTAGCAATTTTTTGACACCTAACTTTTGGTTCATGATCAAGAGTAAACTACGATCCTTTACAAACTTGACTTGTGTCCTTATATTGAGATTAAATTTCCCTTAAATTTTTACGATTGCAAACTCTTCTTTGATGAATGAGTTAATGGACACCACGGAGCACACTTTGCTACCCAGATGGATGGACAGAAACTTTACAAAACATTCACTTGAATTTAAAAAATCGATCACAAGAATTAAGCGAGCACAATATATGTAGATAGATATCCCTCTACATATGGTCACTTGTAAAGTTTTTCGGTTAAGAACCACTTTTTGCAGAAATACGATTTATAATATCATTCTTTTAATTTCACAAAGGGAGCTCGCACAGGACTTGCTTTTCAATAAATCCGATTTTAGGGAGGAACAATCCCATCTCGTCAAAAGAATTTAGTTTTTTGCAATATATGCTTACATACAGAGTTGAAGCGCTAATGGCTGGACTTATATGCTAAGTTTTCGCATTTATACCTTCGTTTTATATAACACTTTGTATATCGCCTGAAAAAATTATATATGTTAGTTATCAACAAAGTTATTATACTGAAATGGATCCGCATTGCGTAATATATATTACGATGAAATCTTCGATACGTATTTTGTCTACTAACTATAGTTAAGATGCGGGCGATGGTTGTTCGTTGCAATCCTTCGTTAATCGGATTTATCCGCGAGTAGATTCAAATTCTCCGTTGGCATATCGCAATCCTGTTGCATACATCCACACAAAATTTAATATACTTTTGTATCACAAACGCTATAGTATCAGATTCTATCAACCTCCAAAGAGTCAAAAAGACGCGTCTGGCGCTAGATGATAAACTATCATCATTTATGTCTATTAATTGTTTCGTCTCGGACTTCCAACCACTGCAAGCAATAAGATAAAGACCAGGAATTTACGCAAACATTTTGCCTACTTATATACAGGTTGGGGTACCTTGGAGCAAGTTTCCCAACCAACCGTAAACTTACTAAATACTTTTGAATAGCAAAGCCATCTTCTCAATCAATAAAATGCAGTTGCAAATCTTTGCATGTTTTCAGTCCGTCGGCTTGCTTTCTAAGCAACTTATAAAAATTACAACCTTATCTACTTGGCTCCTTCCGCCAAAACTCGGACAAAACTTTTTAATACCTGTGTTAGCAGGCATTTGATTTTTACTATCCACCGTTCCTTCTTTCCGTATGTACATAGGAAAACAATTTTTCTGACTGAACAACTCCGTAATTTGTTGACAATTATTTCCACAAAAATTCCTTTACTAGTTATTCAATAATAATAAAAAAATTTTTTACTAAAAATATGTGTAAAAATATTTTCTTTTGTATCAAAATGTATTCAGCTGACGATTGGTTAAAGAAATTGTTTACACAGAAATGTACAAAAAAAAGAATGTTTCAATAAAATAAAATACCTTTAAGATCCTTTGAAAGAAAATAACCAAAATATGAAGAATAGTTACCTGAGGTAAGCCGCGTTTATAACTTTGTTTGCGACATAGGCCGAGAAATTTTCTTAATTTATTCACAAAACTTACAAAGATTTATTTTGAGTAAACAAAATCCATATTCGGAGAGTCTATACACTGAGTAAGTCATTACTGTAATTACTTTTTGCCTACGTGATCCAGCTTTCGTGGTGGCGAGGATACTCACTACTTTGGTCGTCTTGTCGCGGCTGTAAAAAAGAAGACAGGAGCTTGAAATTCTGCGCAGACATTTATTGATCGATTAGGAATGTGATGTTAAAACTTGAGTGTGCTTTGTTTATGTGCACGTCCGCAGTATGCTGGGAACTGAAACGCCTATATCCCTTTCCCTATCTTTGTCTATAACATAAAATTCCGCGAAGATATTTCTGAAAACCTACGATCCAAGTGTCCATTGGGATGACCTTCAGGTTTAATCCCAAAATAAGCCCAACGTATAATGACGACTTATTAATATTTATTTCCAATTTATTTCCCTATTATTGCAACACACAATAGCACATTTCCCAATCCATTTGTAAATAAATTGGAATCGCAATCTTATCGTTGATTGCGGGCTTATTGGAGATCATTTGGTTTGCAAGTTTTCCCAAACATCTTCACAGGAATATGAAAAAATTTTGGTTTTTTTGGAATGTGGCTTTAGTTTCTTATCTATAGTAGGGGTCTGTGGTAAGCAGATCGCAATCATTTCTTCGACATGCGATCAAGGATTGGCTATGCCAAAGTCCGTTTTTTATCATCTTTGTTTACGACTGCGGACAGCCAACAAAAGTAGGAGATCAAAATAAATTCTTTTGCTAGAAATATGTTTGTGCAAAACATCGATTGTTCCACTGTTAAAAGCATTAGGGGCAATAGAGCGAAAGAAAAAGACAAAGACACAAATAGTAATAAAATAAAGAACACTTTGTGCTTAGAACTGCGTTAAGGGACATCTTAATTCAATTTCAACTGAGAAGATTTCTGTCATTTATTATTAATTTTATATTTTTTGGTGATGAATAGTGAGCGAGTGAACAATTGCTCTTATAATAAAATTTATTACAATTTAGTTTACTTTGGTTTTCCCAATTTTCAATTTTATACTGCTTTTCTTTACAACTTTTCGTTTTTTCCTTTCTTGTTTTTTTTTTTTTTTTTTTTTGTTCAAACTATTCTCGCTTCTTTTTCTTTTTTCAAGGATTATATTGTTAAAATTTGCTGCTATTGAACTTTTGATTTATTTCATTGTCTGCAAAGTTTATTCGATTTCAATTATTCGAGATGGCATTCTTTGGCAAATCGATTCTAATTGGAGACTTAAACAATTTTCTTTTAAATAACAGTAAATTTGTTTCCTAGAAGACTTAAGGAATTTAATAAACACGAACTGAATAATAAAAAGCAAGATGGTTGCAGTCATCGTTCGCTGTTTAAAGTCAAAACCATGACTACAATATTTCTTAGTAGACGAAAGAATGCACATCTCCACACCAATATCCACTTTCAGTTAACTTGGTCACTTATTAACCATAATATTAGTGGAAAACTTGCGTCACTTAAATACTTAGAGCTAATATTCATTTAATAGATTGGCGGAAAAATTCTGCCGTATTTCACTATCTGAAGATAATTTCAGTTATCAGGTCAAGGCAAGCAGCTGGAAAGCATTATTTGGGGTTATTTGGATTTACCGAAACACGCAATACTGTTCTTCAAGTATGTGCGAAGTGCAGAGTGTATAAAGCGCATCCGATAAAGTTCATTTAAGACGTTTCATTTGATATGATTTCCAGCACAAAGTAACACAGATAACAACAAATATTTACGCTACACATTAGGAAGTGGAGTTGTAAACGTGCAGATCCGGCGAAGATGATTTGCTAGATTTCTTTCCGGCCATTTCGCTCTCAGTTCAGAAGATAGTCAATCTAAAGGTGAATAAACTCTTTATCAGTTGGATGCTGGAGAGCAATACACACTGTAAACGTACTCGGCATCCTGCATCCGACTGCTGATGAACACATCAAACATCTTCAAATATCTTATATAAAATACGATTGGGCTTTCCCTCCGATTATCTTTATCTCAGCAATCTGATCATATCCACGACAAAGTGATGGAACGTAGCTCAGCACTCAAATCTCACTTATAGGACTTAAAAACTTTATGCAATACATCCGTTCTTGATTAGAGCATGATTGTGAAGCGATATGGGCTGGAATCTGTCTCTCTGGGATGGGGAAACATGGCACAAGTGCATCCCTCCAAGCTCAAGCAGAAAAACTTTTATCAACATTCCAATGTGTCTACAAAACCGCCCACAAGTTATATTTTGCATAACTTTGATATCAACCACACATTAAAAGCTCAGTAACAACGTTGTGTATTTGTTAGCCTAAACTCCTGAAGTAGTAAAGGAAAGCTGCTCTGCTAAAGCGGATTTTCAATAATTCTACTTTGGAACGGAGAGAGAGGCAGTAGAACAATAATATTCGAGGCGTTCGCTAAGCCTATATTTAGGCGTTGAAATATATGTCATTTTTAAACAATATTAGCAAATGGCAACACCGAAGACCTTCTCGCATGGCATTTTGAATATAAGATTAATATCGTTTTGGATCTAAAGCGAAACCACTTAAACTATATGTCAAGGGGCTAGAGAACTACTTATGAAGAATTTTAAATATATTGACCTTTGGTCCCTAAACAAAAAAAGTAATGTTTAACTTATAGGGTCGAAAATGTGCCGCCGTCCCGCAAAGATAGGTACACACATTACATCTCCCTTTTTCTTTTGAAAAATTATTTCAAAGCCATTGGAAAGAAACAACTATGGTCGACTTTCGAGCAAAACGTTTATATAAATTATAACATTTTGATCATAGTGGTTTTAGTTCTCGATTTATTTACAAAAGATATTATTTGGAGTTCATTTTTTAGTAACTAGAAATGGTGTTCCTCCTTTGCGAGTAAACCTTTTTTCTCTGCCAACTTTTCAACTGCCGTTGTTTCTCTTCTTATTAACCGTACCAGCTAATAGAGACACCGACGCCACATAATACTGTTTTCGGATTCTCACTACAATCGCACTACTAGTGCACCCTTGTACTGCCGAAGGACTATGCTCGGACAAGCAAATTTTTAGGCCATTGAAAACTTTCTCACGTCCACAGTCGTCTTTTCCTATTATTGTTGCTTATTTAAGGGATCGTTTAAGGGATCATTAGCCCTTAAACCGTTTACGTCCATCTGTCCGTCCGTGCACCGCCTATAAAGGAAATTTTCAACGACAGATTACAAAGCTGAATATTTTTGAAGATACTTTTGGTTATGATCCTAAGATCAAACTTGGAAACGAATGACAACCATTGCGACAAAAGTGAAGATGATAACAAAAAAATCTGCAAGAAAAAATATAAAAGTTGCTAACAATCGAAACTTAACCTTTCTTTACATGTTTAATAAAGTCTCTTAATGGCTCGATGCGTATACTGCTTCCGTTCAGCGAAACGACATCCTTGTAGTAAATAATGCAGTTGTGAAGGCTCATATCAAAAAGTAAGTTTTAAGTAAGATTTGCTTCTTATCTTATTTTTCCTATGCGTAAAGAGATCGACAAATGCTTTCTTTATTCAAATTTTTCATATTTACATATGATAACTGCGTTCCTTCGTAGCTACAAATAGATATATCCCTTTGGTTCTTTCAGCCAAGACAAAAATCGCTCTCAAGCAATAAAAATGATAAATTATGTTAAACGATGTCAGACAAGTGACTGACTGACGTTTGTCTGCAGTGATTTGTTAAAAAGAAAAAAAAACAAAGAGCAGAAATAACTGTTTAAAATGTTAATATTGTTGTCATCATCATCGTCATCGTCATCGTTTTCATTGTTGCTCAGCAAAACTTTTCATGTTTTTCCTTATGTACGCAAGTTATTTACTCTGACATTGAAAATATATATATGCAAACTATATGCTTTCCCCATATATGTATAAATACATACACACAGACGCAGGCACCACAACTTCACACATTATCTCCATTAATTTATTTGACGAGTAACTTTAGCATAACAGCAAAAGCAAAGACAAAAAATAACAATAATACAAAGTAACTGATGACATGTCACATCAACAGTTTAAATGTAACGCAATACAAAAGCGTACACAACCACACGCATACATACACACATTAACTAACAAAGTCAATCTTTCTCCCACGTTGCATTTAAACACACGTACGTGTTTGAATGCAAAGCATCTTTTTTTATCTGTCATCACGAAGTCTACTCAAAATGCTGTTGAAAAATATTACATACATAAAAATGAACAATGAAATGCTCGCCTAAAAAAATATTGGTTTCTAAATAAGCATTTGACGGATGTTGGTTCTCTCCGAGTCTTCCAAGTAATAAAATAAAAACCCAAATATGCAAGAGATTGGTAAGCGTATGCCTAATTATGAAGACTTCTGTGATTGCATTCGACACCGAATTTCTCTGTGCAGCAACGACTTCTGTGTCCATCGCATTGTGCTCTTTCAAATAGGCGAACCAACTCTGGGAGTTTATCTATGATTTTGAAAACTTAATTCCAATTTGAATTAATAGTCTTTTCACAACTTAGCAGGTGTAAGTATCTGGCGGTAAGTCTGGCGGTCAACACAGTGGTCTGACATTACTCATCTCGTCCACTTACCTGGAGTACATTATTCTTTTGGTCTCTGCCATTAGTCGCGACTGCCTACACTTTTTGGCTACTCGCTCTACAAACGGCACGATGTAGTTTTGCGTACATGATTGTGAGACAGGCGTCGTAAAGATTCCTACTATGTAACTAAAATGTGTACAAAGGTATATTCAAAATAATATCCCTGTAGAACACTTTGCAATATTGCTTAGTGAACGCCTTGTAATTTTCTACAAAAATTCTTTCATATAACTTTTAACTCTACGATCTCTTTGGATGTGTTTTGTCAGTTCTACCTAAGAAGAAGACATCAGTTCTTGTGTATATTCGAAAATGCTAATTAGCAACCTGTGTTGCTGTGTAGCGACGTATGAAATCAACTCTATTAGTACTTAACTGTGCTATTATCGGATGTATTGGACGACTTAAATGTGAAAATAAAATATCTCATATCCACCGATGCATAAAAGCGAGAAATTATGTCCTATAAAATATGTGAACCAGCGTAAGGAACTCTCCTAGCAAACAAGATATGAAAAATTTTGAGAAATATATATATAATCAGAGTAATATCCTTTGAGCTCGATATATATTTCCTAGCAATTGATATCCTCGTGACAACCGTCGGGATGTTCTATGGCAGTCTCCGTTCCACATTTGTTGAAAATTGTGTATCATGGGGCGATTTTCCCAAATTCGGAAAGAGAAAATAATCCAAGGAGGCTCGTAAAGCGAATAGAGATCGAAAGGAAGCAATCCGAATGGTAACTTTGGCCATAACGACACTAATTCCTTATCCGAATTTTTTAATCACTATGCCACGCTAGGTGTCCTTTAAAGGCTAACATTTCTGTCAGCTTGCTCACGTGATGCAATAACTTTTGTCCGTAGGTTCTTGTTTTCATGCTTGTTTACCTCTTCCCAGTAACAACTGCGACTTTCGCTTTCCCCGAAGCGGAAAGAAAAGGGAGAAATCTTTTAATAACGCCGTAGAAAATACTTTTGGATGGAGACTCTGCAAAAATTAAGTACTCAAGAGTCATTACACGACTTGATGTTTTTCCCCATTCAAATGTTTATTGCCTGACTGCCCACATAGCAGCATGCACTACTTCCGCGGTGCTCTTTCAATATTGAAATTCTTTAGACATTATTTTTCCGAAACCACGTTCCACAAACACTAATGGCACATTTAGATGTATTCATATGTATTGAGGGACATTAGTTTGAATAACATATTTACCTATGAAAGCGAATAGGCATCGATGTCGTTAGAATTACATATAGAACACATAAAAACTGATTGACTCGCTTCATAAGAAGATTGCAGGAGAGAATGTTCATGTTTCTCGAACACCCTTAAAATAAAAATTTCAATTTTCTACAATTTTCTATTAAAATATGTATAAATGTTTATTTACATTTTTCCTATGGAACTTACAGTACGTGCAGTACAGTATTGCCATCGGCAATAAAGTCAATCGTTTGCATGAATTTTATAACCACGACAACAGAGGATGGAAAGTAAAAGATTTTTCACTTCATTTTTACCAATCAGAAATTTGAATTTTTTATAACTTGAAATGTACTTACGGTATACTGTCGAAGCACTGTACTATCACATAGCTCAGAGAAATTGGATTGAAAGTTTTGATGCGGGTACTCAATAATGACGATCTAGAGCCCTTCTACTGCCATTTCGACTTCATTTCTAACAATCAGAAATTTGAATTTTTTATAACCTGAAATGTACTTATGGCATACTGTCGAAGCACTGTACTACCACATAGCTCGGAGAGAAAGGGAGGGAAGTTTTGATGCGTGCACTCAATAGTCACGATCTTGATTCGTTCCCCTGCCATTTCTTTTCTTCTGTGCACAACTCTTCTCAAGGTGTAAACAGCTTACTTACAAGGGGGCCTGTCGAAGTACCTTCGCGTATAGCTTTTCGCCCGCAGATCCTAAAAGTTCTGCAGCGATTAAATCAAACAAATGTCACAATAGCTCTTATTTGTTGTAATAAAATGTGTGTATAATATAAAAGTCTATATATATATATATATATATATGAGAAAAGTGTGGCCAAGAGATTTTTCGTTGAACCATTATTTACAGATAGTATTAGATAGCTGTTATATATTGTTATTGTATAGAATCATAGTGATAGCAATATAATGCTATGCTATACAGTTCGCGCTTCCATTCGTGCCACTCATTGGTCTTTCAATTTTCTGTTCTTTCGTCCGTCTAATCTTTTATTCGCCTGTTCTTTCGTTTTTTGTATTGTTCCGAACTTCTGTTCTTTCGTCCGTGGGTTGTACCATTCAGCTAATTTACGGCTTGTCTATTCTCCTGTTCGCCTGACCCGCGATTCGCTTTTTTATTCCGCCGCTTGGCCTTCCATTGCATTTTGTGCTTCCAACACTCGTCCATTCTGTCCGTTTTATTTTCTGTCCATTTGTTTTTCCGTTCCTCTGTTCTTCGAAGCTTTTCTTCGCTCGTCTCTTCTAGTTTCCATCTAATCTACACTTTGTGCATTTTTCTGTGCGTCAGGCCTTCCATCCGGTGAATGCAACCTCCGCTGGTCCATCTACCGTCTTCTTCTTTCTGCCTTCTTCTGTCCTCTGTCTGTTTATCGATATATTTCTCAGTCTATCCTTTTGCCCTCCCCTGCCATTGTCCCTCCGATCGCTTGTCCTACGCCATCATGTTAGCAACTGAAGCTGAAATGTGCCGAACATGACATCAAGTGGTGCATGAAAAACGTATGAGTTTACATAGCGAGCACATAAGTCGTATCGCATATACTTTAAATGGAATATTCCGTTATTAGAACATTTGCCGAAAGTTTTATGTGTGTTTTATATTCACAAGAAAGATAGATGCAATTCCTCGTAAATGCATTAAACTTGAGGTGTACTCCTCGCCTGTACGTTACAGAAGCTTTGGCCAAACGTGAACGTATTGAAAGTTTTTGAAATTGTTTTAATGGCGCCCACCGGTAAGACCGCCTGGACAACATATTTAAAAGATTAAATGAAATGTTAAAGCTAATAAATCACAAATAAGACGTAAGATTAAGATAGAAAATTAATGCAATAATAACAACAAAAACATCTTACCTACCAACATACACAGAAACGGAAATGAATTTCAAGATTCACTTAAGCTCTCCCGTTCTTTGTTATTGCTAAAGAATAAAGTTTGCCAACGAAAGATTTTATCTTAAAATCAATATCGTCTAAAGAAGAATGGGAAAGAACAAAAAAAAAAAAAAACAAAAACTGAAAGAGAAAAAGCGATTGAAAGAAACTAAGTTTTCCTAGCAAATGATTGACATTGAAGATGAAGCAGCAAATAATAGTTCAATTTTGTTTCTTTCATTCTTCGATTATTCTGAAAGGGAATACTCACACACTCACACAGTTAGCCATGCAGCAGGCGACATTAAGACGCTTTACCAAAACTTACTAACGCCTACTTTGCTTAAGTTATAATACAAGTTTCGCTAACTACTTTTTTATTTATTTTCCTCTCTTATTTAATATTTCTCCCAACTATCCCGTCCGAGTTTTAATTTTAGTTCGTTTAAAGGCAATAGGCTAAATGAAAGTGGCTGTCATCATAAGATAAGATATGAACTTAATCAACTTGTTAAAACATACGCTCCACTGACCCTAAACACATTTTATTCGTGTTAAACTTTCTAATAAGTAGTTCGCTATGGCATATAAAAATAAACTGGAAACCTCAATGTATTGCGGCCTGTTTTCTCTTTCTTTTCAAAAAAGAGAGCGAGAACGAGAAAAAAACCCCTAGAAAGTGTGTAAGAAAGTAAATAAAAACTCATAAAAAACTTTTTCTGATGCTTTTAACACATTTACAAGAAAAAAGAAAGCAAAAAAAAAAAAAAATTCCTTCTCTCTATCTCTAATAGAACACATTCTACGAACAAACCTACATTTCTAAGGATTTTTCCTTTCATTCGTTACTTTGATATTTTTATCAGTGAATAAAAATAACAATTTAGCTTGTCAGAGCTTTATGAGTACAAATGTCATCAGCATTTGTAACACCACTAGTACAGGCACCCAACTACTTAATCTCACACCTAGTTATTGCGTATCTTGGCATCAACATCGTCATCATCACCATCATCGTCATCATCGTCATACAAAGTATCTTAAGAAAGTGTGATTCTTTCTTCTTATTCGCAAACTTATTCCCCATATAGCACACACTAATCGCATCTATTTTTGTATGTACGTATTACTACATCAGCTAAATGTATTGTTAATTTTTCACTTTACCAACTTCAGTTAATACTTAACCGACATTATCTTAATTCCTTTACTTAAGTTACTTCAACACCCACAATATTACGTTCTATCAAAATGATATCAAATCATTTGATGACTTTGAAGTGTTTTTCTCTCTTGTTGTTGCTGTTGTTGTTGTTGTTGTTGTTATTATTGTTGCGTGGTTGACATGTCTTCAAGTTTAAAACCCAAAAAAAAAAAAAAAAAAAAAACAAAATGCTTTTTATTATGTTTTTTATTTGTTGGTTTTTTTGGCTTGTGGTCGATAATGTGTGAATGACACAGAAGTACACGCTCACACACCCACTTACCTACATCAAACGAGCTGTCATTTGTCTGCGTGTGGTTTTTCTCTCTATCATCCATTATCATTAATTTCTTTATACCGTTATTATATTATTACTGATGTAAAAACTTTCTAAATACTTTGGATTTTATTGGAAACTGTCAAGTAGTTGCTATCTTCATCAAATTGATTTTAAATATTTCATCTAACACACGTAATTATCGCATGTACTTAGGAAAACGCAGAGCATGTTGAGTTTATTAAATCGGAAAATTCATAAGACAAATACAGAACTTTGGCACTAAGAGCGGATATGGCATTTGTCGGATCCTAAATGCGAACGTAGTTAGGCATGAATTGATAAAACCGATTATTAAGTGTTATGCTTATGGTAGGGATTTGAGAAAAACGTGTTCGATTGTTTCCGCCTCTTCATTCCTCTGCCTCTCGATTTGTAGGAACAACTATTGTTACTAGTCTACTATTGAAAAATTTTGTTTATGATTTTAAACTTAACTGCGTGCTAAATTTTTCTTATCGCCTTCCCTTATGAGTGGTCAGGTAGGTAAGACTCGCGACTATCGCGCGTTCAAATCTCAAGTGCGGCAGAGTTTGCTTTGATCATGTGCTTGCCATAACCTTGCTTGCTATGATCATATGTAAAAGCAACACCACTTATCAATTGGACACACACACACCCATTTCCCTTCACGAATATTGGACATTCCTTTAACGGTAGGAGGAAAAAACATGAAACCTATTGTGGGCAACATAGGCAGCATGATACGCATCGGAATGCCATCCCCTTAGCAAAAAACTACTTTTCCAGCTTTCGTTATCGTTTTCGATTATTATTAATTGCCTGTCTCTCAAGATCGTTATATGTTAGATGTACATGAACAAATTACTTTCTAGACTTGTGATGTACAGCGTGCCTTTATTTCGTGTAATATCTATGTGCAAGTAAGGTACATGCTTAAACTTTTAGAAACTATTCAACTACTATGTAGTTTAAATGAACTATGAGCCGTTCACTACACAAATCGATTAACTCGACTTTTTAAAAAATCTTAAATATAAGCGTCAAAGCACGTGGTGTAGTTAGACTTTTCTACATTTATAATAACTTTCCTGAATAATAAAGATTAACACCAATAAACGATAGCACTTTTTTGGGGAATTGAGTAATAAATACTTTATTTCCGAGGCCATTTTGATTAACTCCTTACTCTAATGGAAATAGTTGCTGTAATGTAATCCAAATGCCGTAGCAAGCGTTAAATGATGATACAATTTTTTAGTGCCGTTTTAGCAGAATTAAAGAGCAATAAATTAATCAGTCACAGTCTAATTGCCGATATGTAACTTAATATAAGATTTAAAGAAAGAAATATTACACGGTTATAATCAGTATTAGTGCGATTAATAATATTATGGATGGGGAAACTAGTGAATCATCTGATGGTTTTCCAAGACGATTTGCCAACAGAAAGTCTGGCTCAAGGACGCGCTTATGGTTTTCTTCGGACTCTCCCGATGGCCGCAATAAAAATATTTCAACAAAAGACAGAAGGAAAAAATTTATGTAAACCTGACAATTGGGCCCGAAAAGCATAAAAAAAAGTAAAAGCATAAGAGAGCGAAAGGTTTGGCGGACACGTATAGAGCCGGAACTTCAATACCTGCAAAAACATTTGTCGATCAAATGTACAGTTCTTCCGGATGAGACAGAGGAGTTTCCAGTATACATAATCAACTTGAAAAATTAATATCTTATATTCGCCCACCTATAACAAAAAGCCGTAATTTACGCAAAAATTGATCTATTGGAGTTTATGTTACAGAAAATCACAACCAAGACGTTCGCCACTTCAAGAAAAGCAAATCATATACCAGAGGCTGGCGTAGTATTCAACTAAGAAAATTTGATATTTATAATAATTTCAATCGATTCCTTACAAACTTCTTAAGTCACTGTCCAATAAACTGTGTAAGCAACGAAATCGAAGGAATATCGTCCTAAATTTTAAACAACGTCGAGCTCTTTAAGTTTTGAACTGCGAAACAAGAAAAGAAGCAGCGGATAAGTTACTTATAGCAAACAATATGTTTTCTATAATACTTTATTTTATTTTATATATATATATATATATATATACATATATATTTTGTTAACTTTATAATATGCTGATAATATCCTTCACTTCGTTGAAAATATTGGAATAATAACGTAACGTAAAACAACTGCATTCCTTTAATAGGCATTTAGTTATTTCATCTAACTGATGAATAATTCCTTTTTTTCATTTAAATGAAAAAATAATTCCTTTTGAGAAAACTCCTGTTATGCCAAGAAAGTATTATAATAAATGCATTCCTTTTTTCTGGTAAGTTTAAGTTTGTCTCTTTAACTCTATTTTTGCACAGGCCAAGTCGACGGTAAGAAACGCTATGTTTGTCCTTATGCTTGGCCTTATCACACAAATTGCATTACATATGAAAGTCGGTAGTACATAAATATTTAAGAAAAAATATTATGACTCTTTCAACTCAGTCGAAAGTAGTTGCATCCTGGAAACGAACCAAAAATCATCAAAAAATTGTCTACATGTTACAATATCACTTCGCTCGAGACGATCATGCTTCGCAACTGACAACGGCTTTATAAAATTGACAGCACGTAAACGCTTCCGTGAAAACTTCTGCGTCTAGAAGCTGTCATGTTAAAGATAAGCCACGCCATAATTGACCAATGATTAGCAACCCCCTAGAATCTGTTTGTCCTCGAAAACACGCACATTTGGTTGAATAGAAACTCTTGAAAACATAAGAAAATAATGCCCCGTACTTGTGAATTTTAAGGATTTCCATTGTTTGCCTATGTATTTTTGGAAAATAGCTATCTGTATACCGATTGCTATCAAGCGCTCTATGATCTTTCGAAATCATTGTTTGGATATTTTATGCTAAAAAAAATCTACCATGTTGTTAGCGTTAATTTGCACAAAAAGACTCATAGATACCAGGTTGACTTTGCAAGGCAAGAATATATGCAAAGTTCGGATGAGCAGCCGAGCGAGTAAGAATCCGGACTACCAAGCCTGCGTTCGGTGATTCAAATCTCAAGAGAGGTAGAATTTACTTTCATCGCAGCTATAGTCCGTGCTCCGTCGATAACATACTTGCTATTTGGCCACAAACCCACCTGACTGTGGTCACCACTTTCCTCTAACTTTTCTCTTTCTTCATTTCTTTCTATGTGATTGTTAAAAAAACAAATAAAATGTGCACAAGGAACGTGTTAAAGGAATCTAAATCAAGTCCTTCTTACGACAAAGGGTTGGGAGAGGCTTTGTAAAAAACAACTTATTATTAGAAACACTTTCTTTTTAAAAAGTAAATGCACCATAGTGGGCCACGGGCCGCCGTTAACCACTCTCCACCACCCTACAGTTATTCCTGTAAGGGATTTTTTGAAATATGTCATTATATGGTAGGAGGTGGAAAACGTGGTCGAATCCGGACCAACTTTTAATAGCGTTCGTTTATGGGTTAAAACATGTCGGTTGTACCATATTTCCTTAAAATATCTCAAAAATTGCGGCCTATATGTTGAGCATAAGAAAGCACGAAGGACACCCGCACAAACAAGCTTCGATGGATTCGGTATAATAAAAGGGGGGCCTATCTCAAATCCTTCTGGCTGTTGCATACATCCACACAAAGTTACTGAACTTTTGTCCCATACGTGGTATAGTGTATTGAAATTATAATTGAACCCGTAATTATGTCACACCTGATCTCAATGTTTGGACTTTTTCATTCTTTCCAAATTGTCGATCAGTAAACTATAATATAGCAAATTGGAATTATATAAAAGCTGCGTAAGGTTGCTACAAAGTGTTTTCAATGTGATATAGAAGTTGGCGAAAATAAGAAGCAGAATCCGAGTTTTAGCATTTGAATTGTTATTCGGAGAGATTTAAGGTATAACAACTATTTCCGATACATTTCCATATTTTTCATTTCTAGATGGGCTTATCGAAGCCTTAAGTTCTTTTTAAACACACACATACATATTCCCTAAGATTTTTTTTTTTATTTTCTCGGCTTATGAATGTTTTAAGCAACTAAACTTAATATGGTGACTAAAATCAAGTATTCTTTCATGTTCATGTTCAGCATTCGAGTAAATCTTCTTCCCCTTTTTCATTCTACCTTAAATCAACCTGTGACTGTCCACTTAAATACCGTCCTCACACTTAACCCCATACGTTTTCGTTAACATGTTGCCCTTGTCTGATCTAAAAAAATTTGAGTAATGCTTTCGTTAAGGAGATGATAGAATGCAAAGCAAAATTTAACTGATTGCTAATGATACTAATGAGCGCGTTGGTAATCTTCCTCTAAGATAACAATAATACTCTCCAACAGTTAAATAATAATTTTAAAAGCATAAAACTTTACAGCAGCAATTTAGCGGAGAACAAATTAAAACAGCACTTAACTAAGAATTCGTATCACACAACCGGTCTGCGAAGCAAATGTACAGAAGCTTATGGCAAGATTGAGTGCATGCGGTAAAAAGAAGAATAAAAAAAAGTGCATATTATTTACATTCACGAATAAGTAGATGATATGCATAAAGAAGTAGAAAATTCTACTAAAAGTAAGTAAGTACGTTAAAGTTGTTAACTTACTTGTGTGCAACATAATGAAGCATCAGATGAAAAAAAAAACAAAAACTTACTTACACATCAACTACTACTAATATGAGTAAATGTTATAACAATACAACGAAAACAAAAAAAAAGAGGAAAAAGAAAGAGAAGCAGAATGAAGGACATGGTCAACACAACTTTTAAAACACGCAGCCAAGCAAGCAGCCAGACCGAGACAGGGAGAGGCAGAGAGAGAGAGACAAGGAGAGAAATTATGCATAAAAACCGATGTGTGTTTAACTCGAAAACTCTTTCACACACTTTCAAATGGCAGCGCAAACGTGTGCATTTGCACAGTTTTTCGTCCAGTAAATTAAGTGATGTACGTTTTGTGTTTGCTTTTTACTTCGCTATAAATGTACCACTAATAAATGCACATACACACAAGCAAACATATACATTAATTATTTTATGTACTTATTGTTTGTAGCGCTTTTTCCCCCCTCACACCCTGCATGAATGAGAGCTTATCGTCGTAGCCAGTGTTGACATTGTTATAGGAATAGAAAGTAAAAAAAACAAAAACAAAAACAAAAACTATATAATATCTACTGTCATCAACATCATTAACATTAACTGAGAGCCCACTACTACGTCCAACATATTCTGCAAATGCAAAGTTGATGTTGTATCTATTTCAGCATCTCGCTTGTATCCCGTGTAAATGAATAGAAAGCATTCAAAAAATAACACGACGACAACAAAACAACAACATGTTACGTTGATAGTCGGTAAGGGCAAATGTGTATCTGTAAAGTTATACTCCGTAGGGACATTTGTAATTTGTGTCACCATCATCACTAACCGCCATCATCCAAATGCCATATGGTGTTCTCCGCTTTTGGTTTGTTTTCTTTGTTCTTACCGGACAGTGTAGGATTTTCTTCTTTACTAGAATGTGTAGTAGAGTGTAAACTTTGGGTGTGCGCCTGTATAAAAATTATATAAAATCAACAACGGGCTAGCAAGTCCACTATGAAATACACATCGAAGACCAACTTTATAAAACATTAACAATTTCATCATTATTATCATCGTCACAATAATTGTTGTTGTATTGTTGCAAGCGTTACATACACACACATATATATGTATATAAAAATATGAAAGTAGATTGCTCTCTCCAGACGAACTCTGGCCATCACGAACACTATTATCATTGTTATGATTGTTATTAAGCCGAATTTCCTTGGTTGTCAGCGGCGCTTATGAGGTTGCCAAGAGTTTTTTAGTCTACTTAGCAAAACCCACTGCCAACTAACCATAAACTTGAAACAATTTTGACGACTCGTAACAAAGCAGAGTAAATAACTTTCTACGCTTTTGTAGCTCTTGTTGCGTATTTGCTGAAGTATCTATGCATTTATATCGTCCGTTTAGAACGGCTTCTAACAATTCTTTTAAAGACATACACATATATATATATTGTATTTTCTACTTTTTTTGATGAAATTCATAAAACTATCTCGAAAATTTCAAAGAAGGCACTTGGTCATAAAGCAATCAACTTAAGCCTGCTTTAAAAGAAAATTATTTTACCAAAAAACACTCAAATTTAAACGATACAATAATAACTATAGTGGGCAAGTTCAATTCGTCCTTGAATATTAATATTTGTGGTGAAAATCTTTGATAAACTAAACAGAACATTAGTTAATTATCAGGTATTTTAGATGTAAGGCAAAGGCAATTTAAGGCCGAAAAGGTGTAACGAGATGAAGCGGGCGAACGTTCAATACTGAAGACCCCATCGGCAATATATTTGATGGCTCTCCAAAGAGGTTCAAGGGATGATGCATACTAGGAGCAAGAGTTTGGCCTATCATCCCTTTGGTAAATCGAGAGATGACAAAAATCGCGTTACATTAGCGCTTTTGTTTAGTAGAATCTTAAGCCTCTGCTTAAACACTGCGCACTTATTCTAACCAACGCCTGTTTTTCTTTTGTTGGCCACCTACTAGTCAAATATAAAAAGCAGGTCTTCTTGCCTTTGCTCAAAAGAATGAATTTTTTGAGTTGGTTTCGTTGCCTCAGTTGCATCGAAGTAATATGACCGGAGCGGTGTTTCGCGTTTTCAAAATATCCCGAAGTCAGATCGAGCAAAAGCACTAAAAAGGGCAATGCGGGAACGATATAATTGAGGTCCAACGGGGACGGCTGGCAGGACTGAGGCCGGGAACGAAGGACACATTGGCGTGAAGCCTCATCCAAGAAAATTCGTCATCAAATATTGCCTTTAATTCTGACAAATAACTCTAGGTCCCGCGCTCAAATAACACGCCTTCTTAATTGTGCTCGGCTGAAGAAATTTACAATGCGTCTCGTTAGAAATTAAGTCTTACTCTTTGACAGCTTGGTCCCATTGTCTTCAGCTAGGCGTGGAAATGCATTGTTCTTCGAGTGAACATGCTTGTCTCGCTCTTTTTCCTAAATAAGACGGAAATGCTGGTCTGTCGTGTCATCATGTCTTAGGTCGAAACTATTCGTCGCTGTTGCTATTTATCTCACCTAGCGAGTCATTCTGGCGTGAGTGAGTATAGTGATTATATAATATATATAATGTGTGTCTTGAGGAGCACTACTGCCCACGTCCACCTCGCTACGCATGTATTTATTGTCCTAATCTCATAAGTAACAAGTATTTATTGTCCTAGTTTGCCAGGACACAGCCAGACAAAACTTTACTTTCAATTTGAAACTGACTAGTGGGACTGGCCGAATCTGCAATGCGCCGTATATAGTGGTTTCTTCACACCAAAGGAAACAATAATTAAGGAGTGCTATCAATAATAACTGATCCAATTGGGAGAAAAAATGGGCGTGATAAACCAAAGCTCATTATATTGTGAGCAAAGCTCGTGCGGGAAATGTTTGCAGTTTTAACCCGGAATGTCATAAACTCACCGTCGTTATTAGCAGGCATTACTTTATTCGCACCGCATTGTATCGATGCTTGGATCGTCCCAAAGCCCAAAAATGTTCTCAATGCGGAATTACGCTCGTTTAAAAATAGGGCAAAGCCGTGGCTAACGATAGACAATACTTTCAATAAAATGTCTCTCTCTCCAAATAGAGCTTCAAAATTACAAAAAAAAAAAACCATCAAAGCTTTGGCTTACACATTAATAAAAATTTGGATCGGTATCATCGAGGATCGTGAGGTATTCGTTGCATATACACAATGATATTCACATGGAAAATATTTCTGAGCAAAATTTCGAACAGTACAGTTAACTTTACGATAGATGGACTTTCAGCTTTTGCATCTCAATAAAATTTTTACTCTGCATCATAGCTACGCTAGCAGTGAAGCAAGCATAGAGCATTCAAAAGATGGGTCAAATTACTGAAAACCAGAAGGAAATAAAAAGACTTCACTACTCACAATTTTTGCAGTCTTTATGTACGAAGTAAATTTTCAATATAGTTTTGAGCGCAGTTCTACAGAACATGCAGCACATTAGTAGTAGATAGCATTGTCAATTATGCCTTCACTTAAAAAGCATGAAAGAGAAAATATAGTTGCTGCTGAGAGCACTTCACGAATACACAGTAACATGCTTGACTAAGCATTTAATGTCGATTATGGAAAAAGTGATGAAAGTGCTAAAAAAAGAAAACAAAAAGGAAAAAATCTCAAAACAGTTCAGTTCAGTTAAAATACGACATGTAATCGAAAATGCTTTCCAAGGAAAATTATTCGGACATATATATATACGAATGAGTGAATGAAAACACTTATATATCTTGAAACACTACGAATTGCATAAATTCTCTTATCCTTAATAGGGTATCGTTGCACCCACTTACTAACACCCGTTGCTAACGCAGCCCATATTCTATTAGTTCACGGATAACTTCTTCTTCTTATTTAAATTTCATTAGAATGTAGACTTCTTTTGGTTTGCTTACTATAAGTTTACAAGCTATTCCTTCTCTTCTCGTCTCCATTTCGCCTTTGGCAACCAAAAGTGCTAATTGCCCAGTACTGGAGTTTGAGGTAAAAAGGTTTCTTTTTTTTTTTCCTTTGTTTTCAATTTATCTTGTACTTTACCCTGTGGAAAAGTAGACGTTTAAAAAAATTTTTTTCTTACTCTGACACTAAGTGCGGTTAGACGTCCTTATGATGGCACAACTCACAACATTGTTAAACCGCCATCAGTTAAGGTAACTGTTTCTCCATTTTTTTTTTCTGTTGCTTCTTTGAGAATTTTGCGGTATTTCATGTGTTTCCGAACTGAAACTGGCAGTCAGCCAGTTTTTTTTATTTTTTGTTTCTGCGATATATTATATTTTACTTTTCTCTAAAACATTTTTGATTTTTTGTTTTTTTTGACTTATGGCAGAAAAAATGTCACTTTTGTGTTATTAAAGCGTGTCTTTGTCATCAAAAAACTAAAAAAAAAAAGTTGTTTTTTAATATATTACATATTTATTTAAGTGTTTCAATGTTTACGTTAAATAAAAAGTTTCTCTGTCAGTTTAATTGTTCGTGTAAAGTTAACTCTAATCGGTTTTTTTTTTCTTTTCGTACCCTACACGACTTGTGTTATAAGGATATATTAAGTGCGAGAGATTTTTCCGACACCTGTAAGGATTTGAGAAAGACCCACTTTTTTTATTCTATCTTTCTGTCCCTCTATCCATTGGTCCGTCTGTCTGTCGCGCTTTCCTGTTTTCAAACTATAATCCGTACTTTTGTGACATATTGATGAAATTTAGTACATTAGTGTGTTTGGCCTAAGGACGAACGATATGGAAAACGGTTTAGATCGGACCGCTTTTT
Organism: Glossina pallidipes; assembly: GCA_000688715.1. Classification (NCBI taxonomy): domain Eukaryota; kingdom Metazoa; phylum Arthropoda; class Insecta; order Diptera; family Glossinidae; genus Glossina; species Glossina pallidipes. The sequence continues at coordinate 3,066,514 of KK499769.1, forward strand.
CGATAATTTTATGTACATTGCCTTATTTTGACCAATTTTCATATACGATTCATTTAGACTCACTTACTGAGTCGACATAGGCGTGTCTATGTGTCCATCTGTCCGGCTGATTTGTGTTCAAACTACAGCTCGCAATGTTTGAAATATTTTGAGATTTTTGGCGCGTTTTAGCCCCAAGGAGGTACGCTATTTAAAATGCTTCAGATCGGAGGTCTTTGTCGACCATTTCCCGTATAACACCTCGTTTTGAAAAGTCGTTTTTGCGAATAAGTGTGAATTACGCGGAATGATGTAGGGCTTTCAATGGTGATCCGTGGCCCAATATCATGTCTTTTCTTGCCTTCACTAGAAAATTACAAAATATCAAATTTTGGATTGAGTTGAATTTGGGGGACTAAAATATCTCCTTTTCTTTTCTTTCAGGCAACGCTAATCAAGAGCAACGAGACCACGATATGTAATCAAAATTTCTCATTTATTAATGTAAAATGGCATCACAAGGATCACGGTAAGTGCCGATAACACCACGAGATGGAAATATTCGATGATGTCAAAGCTTTTGCATCTTATGTCTTGTCAGGCATGCTTAATCATGCATCATTGTCGGCAGCTCGGAAAGCACTATCTTTGAATGAAAGCCAAAAATATCTTTCATGTAAACCAAACTATTTCGGGTCTCCCATTCCAAATCACGGACCGAAAAAGATCATAAGTAGCGAAGGGTACAGTATGGCGCAGGGCTTATGACTTGCCCGTTTGGTAAGTAGGTGCAGTCCGTCCGTCCGTGTATTTATATAAAGGTAAAGAGCGTGTATTTCTCCTAGATGTAATTGTCCGCGCGTGGAACAAAAATTTAAAATCCTCCTATATCTCCCGAAATAGCTAGCTCAGCAATAACACATCTGTCCGTCTCTACAACCTCCGATCCGCTTCAAGCGTACTTAACTTAAGAGTAGCCCTAAAAATAATACAGTCAGTAGTTCGATAGTTCGACAGATAGAGAAGATTTACAGACTTGGCCGGCACATAAGAGTTACGCATTATAAGCTTAAAAAAAAAGTATCAAATTAATGCAGTTGTACCATTAGTAATGAAGGTTTGAAGAAATATAAAAAAAGGCTTTTTCTCATGCCGCATTTAAATAAGAAAAAGGCTTTTAATGAACACATCATTTAATAATTTATTCCTTTTTTCAATACTGAACCTAAAGACTGTTAGGCTTATACTTATTGTCATTAAAAAAATATGGAACAGAGCACCTTTCCATCTGCATGCGATTGCAAATGAAATGAAGTAACAATTATTGCAATAAAACAATTCCATAACGTATTTATTTGTAGTTATACGAAAGCACTAATAGAAGCTCCGCAATTCCTAGGCTATATATTTACAGTAAAGTTATATTTATTGTGGTAATTTAAATAAAAGAAGCAAAAAAAAAGAAGAGAGTAAAACAACCTCTTTCCTGAGGAATGCTACAATGCTACCACTTTTCATGCAGTGAAACGAGTTCATAAAAATTCCACGAATTTCTCTGTGTCATTTGTTGTTGAGAATAAACAAAATAGTATAAAACAATATACACGAACGAATGCATTTATGCTTTTTCACATGCGCTCAAAAATATTTTCCTGTCAACAAATTAAAAGAGTTCATAAACCGCCTGTTAGCAGATTTCATGAAATTTCTACCACTCCTAATTTGGAATGCATATTAACGTGCTTGCATGACTGGAATATGCAAAGACGGGTCATTAAGATTTATGTGAGGGAGCCGAGTCTACCTCTTAGGTCAATTGTGGAATTTGGATATTAATGAATATAGAAATTCGATTCTGAAAAAATCACAAGCAGTTCCAGGAGGACAGGCTTGCATTTGCTCAAAGCAATCGGGGCAGTTTGTTCATACTGCGAAAATTTTCTTCTCTCTGTCTTGAGTTTACAAATTGATAAGAAGCTTGGTTTTCTGAATATTGGACTTGACTATTTATTCTTTCATAGATTTTTATATATATCAACTTTGGGGAAATTTTTTTCGAGCACCCTTTGCTTCAACCAATATTTTCCAGAAATAGCCAAGAAACAAACAGTCAGTCCGAAACTTCTTTTACCTTTGACTCCGGGTTTTTATTGATATATGGGAAGAAAATTTTGCCAAGAACTCATCACTGAGATCACATGTATTTACATGAATGTTACTTTTGAGATTTTCACTGCATGAGTAGTCGAGCAGACAAGAATCGCAAGCTCAAAGACCGCATTCGTTGTTGCAAATCTAAGTGCGGTAGAACATGCTTGCTCGGAGGTGTAGTAAGTGCTCAGTAGGCAAAGACTACGCTAATACTAACGGATTGGGCACGTACTCACTGCCTAGCGGCCACTCCCTATCCTCTTGCCTTTTCATAACATTTAAGCCACTAGACTGCGTCCAGTCTCTTATCTCTTTCCCCTTTTCTTTCTTACTGCCCCCCTCTTACAAATGTAGGAGAACATACTCTGGTTAATTGCTCATATTAAAAAAAAAAAAACTCTTGTGATTTCCAAAAGATTTTGACCGCTGAGCGCCAAATCTGAAGAATACGCTCGCTGTTGCAATAATTCGAACTTTGATTCATGCAAATTTGTCATAGCAGCAATCGACTTGCGTAGCTTTTGCTTCATTGTTAATTAACGTTACATCTATCTTGATGCTGAAAGTTGATACGCTGCTTTCCTCATACACTTAGAAAATTACTGCTCACTTGCAACTACACTTTTCGACTATCAAGATAAATTTTTAGAAATTTTTTTTTATTAGCTCCTGGTGGGAAGTCCACTGAGTTCAGCATCTTCAGCGACCGTATGCCCCTTTTTTAAAACTGCTAAGCACCGCTTAATTCTTGTCTTCGACGAAGTAGAGCTATCGTAACACTTTACAAGCTATGTTAAGCTTGAATTGTATCTTCTGGGCCTAAGGAAGAATGTCTAATCAAGACAGCAACGCTGAAAAGTAGTTTTGCTTAGATCGTTGTAGCCCGTAAACACATGATCGGCATGACATGAAATTTTCATAGATATGTTTCCAGAATTGACCCTTCCTAAAAGTGATATGGAGCTTTTTTCGGAGATGAATACGTGCATCAGGTCCGTGAATTGAATTAGAAGTACACTCAAAAACTCTGTAAAGGATACAAATTTTTGATTTAAGTAAGGGTTCGGAACTGTTTAGCCGTTGCATCCCTTTTCTCATTCATCGTGGAGTCTCTTACACAATGTGAGATGTAAAATTTATCACTTATCGCAGATTAAAAATGAAATATGGGTCGAAATTTACGCATCCGCCCCCCATCATAGCTTAAAACGAAATGCACACTACGTGTACAAAAATTTACGCGGTTATTAAACAAGGTCAGGCGTATCAGACCTGCAGAAAAAGTAAATCTGTTGCTTGTCCGAAAATAATATATACGTTTAAAAATATTTTAAAATTCATTTTAATGAAATGCGAAACTGAAACTTTTTGTCGTTTTGGACCAAATGATTTAAGTGATTTAACTTTACGGTTTGGCTAAAACAGTTTGTAATTTCTCTCCATAGTACGCAATGATTTATTTTTCTGAGTGCATTGATTGTTGCTTTTCTTATTTTACATAAATATATCAAAAATCGTAAAAACCATAGTGTGTCACGATGATCGATGAAACCGGTGGAAGCGAATGCATAAACTGAGTGTTGGAAAACAATAATTTCTCAAATAAAAAGATGTGTAACTTACTATCATAAAAGCTCGCGGGTGCCGGCTCATGAATTATTTTCGCGGAATTCAAAAATCTGTTAATCATATGTACATGAAGATGTATTTATATAACTGCATGTGATATGCATGCATATTCGTAATTTGTGCCACAAATGGAATTTAATAATAATTTCCAAACACTAATGGAACACGCTACTACTCCATACCAGCGCTTACACAAATACATAAGCAAATATTGAATTACTTGCAAAATATAAAAAAATCTTTCGCTAAGGCGCCCAGCACAACGTTTAACGTCTAGAATTTTACTACATGTTTGTCTGCATTAGTATATGTGGCGAGTAAGCGCCCTATTTTAACATGCAATGCAGGCAAAAATGCTTACAATTGCCGGTTATGATAATGATGTTATCGTTGTTTTTGTTATTATTGTTGTTCCTTAACACACCATATATTTACTTTAAATAAACAGTGAAATGCTTTCAAAACGGAGAAAATGCAGAAAATGCAAAATTTCCCATTTATTTAATTTTTAATATAATAAATAGAACCTATAGCAAATATAATTGCCTACACTTAGGAGAACAAAAATTATTTCATATTGCATAACATATCTTTTAAATGAATGTTTTTCAAATACCTATTGCCTGCTTTTAGGAAGATGTGATAACAATATTCATCTTATGTCCATAAGTGTTGGACACTTTAGCTCATTAACCATAGAAAAAGAGAATAAGGGAAAATATTATAGTGAGCTAAGGCCCGTCATTAAATATCCTACGCCACTACGCTTAAAGCATTTATTATATAACAACTTTTCCACATAAAGCAATGTAAATAATGTGGTCAAAGAAGTGGTCCGATCCGCACCATTTTCAATAGCGTTCGTCATTGCATTAAAAAAACAAAATTCACCAAAATAAACCAAACATTTCGCTATGGAAGGTGAGTACGCGAATACCTGGACCTGTAACTAGACGGATAAATAGACAAATGGGTAAGCAGACAATTAGGTAGGCAAACGGACAACCCTGGAATAATAAAGATGGGGTCTGCAACACGTCCCTCTTGGCATTGTATACATCCACACAAACTTAATATATCCTTGTACTGCTAGTAGGGTATAAAGGTTATATCTATTGCGATTTTAAAGTCGATTCTAAGTTTCGATTCTCAACCCCAAGTTTTAGGATCTTCCTCTTGCTAAGTAAGATTACAGCTTTCCAGGTGGCAGCTTTTACTAAAATAACTAAGTCGGCACAATCTCTCACGTCGCCTGAATACCTGTTCCTAAATCGTTTCCTAAGTAATGTTCATCGTAAATATTACTTTTGCGAATGATTAGACTTATCCCTTGTAGGCAACGACAAGATGCACTTTTGCTATGACTTTTAATGCATTCTTCGTTGTTACACAACCCACATAATTTTCGGCACTTCTTTTATTTGAAAATTCCATTACAATGGTTCTGAATATATAAAATGTGTACCCGTTACGTAGTGATTTTACTGTACTTCGAAATATGTGCTCACGAGCCTTGAAGCTTATACGAGTATGCACTAATATGCCTACATTAAGATGTTCTACTTATATTTTTATATGTTTGAATATCGAACGTACTTGCGGCAGTTAGTGCGGTTAGACAACGTTATGAATTCATCAAGTCCACACGCGTACAAATATGTTTACAATAAAATTGAATTACAGGATATCATAGTTGAATAAAAAATCACTAGAACAACAAATCAAATGACATATTGTGATCTAAACTATTAAGCAAAAGCTGATACAGGGTTTAAGATAAAGTGAAAGAGGACTGTTTTTAACTGACTTAAGTATCTAACAATCTTGAACGCTACCTCCTTACACTCGCTTACGATCTTACGTAAACTTGATGTGTAGAGGACTGATCGTTTATATGTCGTTACTTCTCCAGACCTTCCTCTTTAAAAACGTTGAATTCTTATCATTGCCATTATTTATTTATGAGTTACGGGTCGTTTCAGTATCATTGTTTGTGTTGCTTTTAGAATTTTGCAAAAATCAAAACTTCGCATGCTGGTTAAGTGTCGCCTTTTGATAGGTAAAATATCCTTCGAACTTAGCGTGGGTTTCAGAAGTGTTACAACAATTCATTTTGATCTCATCTACTAAGTTGTCTTTGCTTCGTCGATCTTCAGCGAAGCAGTACGGACACCGATGCGGCGGCAGCAACCGCCCATTTCTCTGACCGTCGTTAAAAAAGCTGTTCATGATGGATGTAATGTTCTTCTAAAAAAGATGCACTATCGTCAAATTTCTTTTGAGACGAGCCTATTGAGAAGAACGACCACGCACACGGACAACAGTTCCCAACTGGTAATGGCTGTTTCGAAATCCATCTATACAGGTTCGATCATGATAGTTTGCCAGTAGAGCTGTTCAGGCGTGGAAGAAGATGTGGGTACTGAGATCTTTCATTGTCCAAGATTCGTAGCGTATGATCGACGTATACGATATGGTCGGAGAAGACATGGCCACAATTCCTGAAATGTGGAGCACTGTCAACGGGTTGCTGACAAAAGTGCGCCAGAATTTATGGCGCGTATAGAGACTGCTGATGGAGTGAATTCACAAGTGGAAGCCAATAGGGTATTCCACCAAGATCCCACCACATGGACTACAGTAATCCTACGATCCCCGGTGGTCCCGTAGAAAGGAGTGACTGAAGTAATTTGTGGGTCGGGGGCAGTTTTGGTACGTAGGCGCTATGGATGGCGAATCAACCATGCTGCTGGCACGGGCCACTAGTATCCTTTGAAATTTCGTACCTCCAGCTCGTATAGGAAGAGAAACACACAAATACACGCACATACGTAGAAAGAGGGAGAGGACCGACAGCGATGAATACTGAAAACACACATGACCGCATTTCTCTCTATCACCAAGGGACTCGCTTAACAAGTATATTTCTGTCAAAACTAAATTGTAACAGGAAGTCAATTGTACGCAAGTCCATTATCTCACAAGCGTTACGCGAATTTACAGCGTCTGGTTCCATTAAACGACACGTAATGTTTAGTGTACCCCGCTTCTTTTATTGTGACATAAGGAACCCCAATGACATGTTGTGAGAACAAAACCTAGATGTCTAACATACATCATCACCCTGTATGAAATATCACATAAGTAGTCGTTATAATGTCCAAGATTTATTTCAACTCCAGATTTGTTGGAAATTAAATCGAATGTTTTTCTGTTTAATTTCATTTGCCTATATGTATATAACATAGATATGTGTGTACACGTGACATGAACATTAACTCCCTTCTCAAGCATGCAAATACAGATATGCGATAGTTTTGTCATAATTGTAGACCAACATGTGCTCAGTCGTCCAGTCTATTTTGGACTCAATCACCAGCTTAAAAGCATTCCGACTAAATAAAAATAAAATTTTTAGTAATAAAAACAGCATGATATCACATCAACGTATGTTATAAGCTCAAATAATAATGGCACTGTGTATACAGATATATTTGTATATAAATATGTGTATTTACATAGAGACAAGTGAATGTGTGTTTTTTGGTGCGTGTTGCAGCATGTTTATCTGGTAAATGAAACAATTATTTTAGGCCATGTTAGTATAATTTACAACCAATTATAGTGCACTATCCAATGGTCATGTTTACAAATGTTGAAAGGCTCCACAGGACCAAAGTTGAAATGTTGTTACAATAACATAATAAAGAGCGCACGTTTGTTTGCGTGTGCAAGTATGAATGAAACGGAACAGGAATACATATATATATATATATATATATATATAGGCGACTAACGAACCTTGCAGTATTATAATCTTTTTTTCTAGAAAATTGCACACAAGTTAATTTTCATTTATTTCAATTAGTGGTTAGAAGTTTAAAGAATAAAAAAAAAAAAAAACAGAACAACATTTTAATAAGTACAAGTGCATTGCGTTTATGCGATCATTTCGCGGTAAACGATTATTTGTCAATTATAAACTTTGAAAAAGTTCAAGCGAATCTACATACATATTATAAGTCCCTCCTTGAAATCGTTCTAGTAACAATTGTATCCATACACTGATTACAATACCTTGCGCTATAAATATTTAAATTCTCATGAAATTAAGAAAATTAAATTTGACATTGCATTGACACTCTTCAGAAAGATCAAATTAAAAAGTTTATTCTGGCAAGGAAAAAAATCTCTCTTTACTTTACTTTACGACTTTATCATTCTATCTTTTTATTATATTAAACTGACATGAACCTATTATTTTCAAAATGGTTCAAGTCGAGTTACTCTAATAACGACAGGAGTGGATTTACTTGCTCTTACACCAATCACTGAAGGAAGGGAGCATACCGGCCAAGATTAAACTACAGCTCGCTCGTGTGGACGGGATCCTTTAAGGCTTCTTGATACCCTCGATGCTCTCGATACCATCAAGCATCGGCGTAGAATATGTTGTGCGTACGTATACGTGCATCCAAATCGAATGTTCTACGCTGATGAAAGAGATTTGTCCACCATTTATGTTCTCTAACAGGACAGCAATGCTTTCTCAACGTCCTCATGCACTCCTCCTGGAATTGTCTGCATATCCCGAGCGATTTGTCGTTCTTTAATCGTACTGTCCGCTTTTGGAACAATCTATCAGCAGTAATCTATTCCAGCGTGCCGGATATTTCCACTTTTAAGTCAAACGTACGCATACACTACGCTCTTCTTTCGTCCCTCACTACCAGCAAACCTTTCTGACCGCTACCATGCCTGCACATATAAAGCACATTCCCTGAGTGCTTGATCATATGTGAAAAAAAAGTAAATAAATAAAAGCCAAAGGTCCTATGAAGTCTATGTGTTTCTCAATCAGCGTTACATTCTAAGTAGATTTAACTATGTCCATCTATCCGTCTAACCATGTCAGGCGCCTGCATATGGCCGCTTGTGAATTGATGGTTGCAAACCCTCAGATGACACAAAAGATGTTATTTAACGATCAGAAGTCAATTCTGAAAATTGACGCCCACACCAACAACCAGAGCGCGGAAAAGATTAAACTTTACAACAACTAACTAACTAATACAACTAACAACTTAAAACGCCACTAAAGCGTGAGATACAAAACCAGAAAATATCTCTTAAGGATCCCCATCGTAAAGATCGTTTCCATCGAGTGACTTATACGTCCACATCTGATCATTTGTACGCAGCGGCTTAGCTGCTTTCATACATCCGTAGAAATGGCGTCAAATTAATGCTTGCTGCTCAGTTTGTAGCAGAAGAGATGGCCTACGAAATGTAGTCGAGACACCTGTAAAGTGAGTACATAATCGCGAAATGGGGCGGTACACATATGCGCTCTTCTCTGTTTGTTGTTTCCTGAAAGCCGTGAAAAATCTATCCTAAGGCAGGTGTAAACTTCTTACTTACTTTCAAATATTTTATTAAACACGTTAGTCGTAATTTATATCTAAATGAAGATAATGACTTTAGTTCACTTTCGAAAGGAACGCCTCAACTATGAATTTTAACACACGTCATCAAATTTGATGGCCATTCGACGTTTCTTTCCGGTATATCATCATAAAGTAATAACTTTTATATTGACAATTAACGACAGCCTCGCAATGATATTAACATTTTATGGCTTCTTTTCCGTTTACTCTCGAGTAAAACGATTGATTGTGTGTCAGCAATTTTTCTTTTACTGAATCTTTGATTGTTTTTTAAAATGATTTCATTATTTTTCGTGACCATAATTGGATAATACACATTAACAATAACAGCAACAACAGCTGGAGCAACCACAGCGATATGACAATCGCCTTAAAACAAAACATGAACAGCAAACGAATGCCTTTTTACTTGAATGACGCTGAACATTTCATAGTAGTAAATATATATATATATATATATATATATATATATATACGTATGTATGTCGCACTTAAACAAAGTGCCTCTGTATTGTATGCGACGACAAGTTAAACAAAGAATATCAATTTCATGACTGAATGACTATCCTTAATATAATGACACTTTAATAGGTGGCATTACATGAGAAAGCCATCATATTCTACGATGTGAAAACATTTCATTCGCATATCATATTATAAAGTACTTTTCAAAATGTAAGAAATTGAAATGACATGAAGAAAATTGAAGTAGGATATGTAGGTATAAGGGATCATCTTTTTCCTCAGTTTCCTCTCTCTCTCTCACTCTCTCTCTCTCTCTTTGACTACTTTTCACATCAACATTTTTTCAACACATTTTGGTTCATTCAATACTATAAACCTAACTTAACATGGAGAGAGATGAAAAGTCAAAGTTTTCCGTCGTCACGTCACAAACCCTAAGCAAACCAGGCGGGACGATAATTTCCAAACCATGAAATGAATAGAAATGTTCTCAAATGAAATGCCAAGAATTCAGGCATAAGGCCCTCTTAACTATCGGGATCGAAATTACTACTACTCATTAAGCGAACTTGAACTGCCGAGGGAAGAGAAATTCTTCGAAGAAACGAATTGAAGAAAACAACTTCTTCCATATTAATTTGGATTCCAATCATTCTAATAGATTCGAAGATTAGAAGAGTTCACTCAAGGCTGATCATTTCTTTAACACTCTACTCGTTCTGTGTTACTTTCCCTTTTTGTATCATTCTTTAAGAAGACCAGATTCCTTATTAAACTGTCGTGTAGGTGGTTTCTGACCTATTCCAGTGGCCAAGTCCTAGTGAAGTTTTGCGGATTAAATACGCGAAGATGAAAATTTCACGAAAATGCACTCAAGTTGTGTTTATTAAAAATATTTGTCTTCTTCTTCTAAAATTCCAGAAACCAACCAGAGATGATTCACAAGTAGAAAAGTGGAGTAGAAAATCTTTATACATATAACATGATAGCATGCATTCTATGAAAACAGTTTGGCAAATGGAGGTTTCTTCGAATGTTGTCGAACTATAAGGCATTTGGTACCATCCGGTTGAACTAATACACATCATGCTGAAAATCCTTGAGACAAATACATCAGTGTAGATATCGAAAAACTCAAGCAGAGTAGCTTGCCTTACACTTTCCATATTCCGTAGACTTTCTAGTGTCAGTACAATACATCGAATTAGTTATTATAATAGTCTCGCCGGTTAGCGACGTAATTCGAATCAATTGCTTATCCTTTCGAAATAGTCAACGTATACTTATATGTCTGTTTGTTTCTAATAGTTGGTCATTTATATTTTATGAAATTAAATTCTAATCAACGTCCATTTATACCATTAGGGAACAAAACCTATATTTAGAAATTTTAGTACAAAGTTCCTCCTTCAAGAATTTTAATGCTTGTCATAGAACTTCGGGCTAAACGTTAATTTGGTGTTTTCTTTCGTACCACATGGGTAATGATTATACGTATGTGTGTGCTTACTTCAAGTATGGATTTACTTCAAATAATGGACAACAACAAAAATGTTAAATAATAAATTAAATTAAATCACCGCATTTAGAGACATAGACAGCCATAAAACTAAGCGTACACGATTACAATTACAATTCCCACACATGAATTGTGTTCAGACGGATGGACAGGTGTTTGTTTCATTTATTTGAATTGTGCTTACATATATCATATTGGATATGTATTTGAAGTGTGTGGACATTTCACGGAAAATCATAAATGAATAGCATGACAAAGCATATAAAAAACAAGACAGAAAATTACATTCGGTCTTGACTGAAACTTGTATACCCATCACTGGTATCCTAAAAGATAAAATAAGTAAAACAAGTAAATTTTCATGCACTATAAAAAGCATTGGGCGACCTTTTCTATTTTCAGAATAAAAGGTTTTGTGGCGTGGGCATGAGGGCGTTCCAGGCCTTTCCTACGGAAAGTTTGGGTCACTTCCAATTTGTAGGCGATGTCTTCATATTCGCCAACGAAGTGTAAACAAACGATTTTTCATTTTATTGACATAAGAAAACCATGTTTGGCAAAAAATTGTAAATTTATAATATTTGAGCAAATTGGCGAATACTTGAATGAGAACGAGTAGAAACACTGCAGTAAATACTAAATACCCTACACCACCATGTATCTCTCATATAATATATCTCTTGAAAAGAAGGTATAAGGGAATGAGAGGAAAAAGTCGTGCGATTCGAAGTATTTCCAGTAGCGTTCATCCTTAGGCCAAAGGACGTCAACATACCAACTTTTGGCAAAATAAGTGAAAAATTGCATCTGTTGAACACGACAGATAGACCGACAAACAAGATCACTTTCTAAATCGATCGGTGAAAAGGTGAATTTATCTCAACCCCTTCTGACTGTAGCATACACCCATACCGAAGTGATATAATAAGTAAACTTATATCGTATTTTTTAAAGGGGAAAAAAAGAATTAATTAAATAAAATATTTTCCAAGAACAGTTTGTTATGCAAACTTCCGACATTAACCTCTCAATAATATAAAATGATATTATTTTTCTTTGTCGGAGTAATCGAGCATAAAGAAAGCTCAGCTTATTTGTTAATTTTCGAAAGGAATTTCATTTTTCTCTAATCTATCATCATTTCTTAGGCAGATGAACAAGTCTTTGCTTTCATGTTTTGACAACTTCTTCTACATACAGATGCACAGATGTATTTGTATATGCAGGGTATAGAATTTTCTAAACTTACAGACAACATATCAATGGTATAAGCAAAGTTAAATATTAGTTAGTTAGTCTGTCAGAATTTATTCGGAAGAAGGAAGAAACGTCATCATCATCATCATCATCATCATCATCATCATCATTTTCGTTGTCGTCATCAACGTTATCAATGTTGACATAAGAACTTAAGCTTGTACATAAAGCTTTATGACACGTGTAATACGATAGAAAATATGCAATTAAATAAAACTTATTTTAACTTTTGAAGCTAATGAAATTTCTTAAATGACAGTCTCTTCAAACAGACGTTGCGAACCTCATCTGCCGACGAGCAGACACGACAAGCTGGGTATACTTATCATTTGTTTATTCAACTTGAGGAGGAATCTGTCAGTGTGAGTAAATAAATTGCAAAAATATTTAAATAAGAGAACGAAAGAATTCTATTTCCAATGAAGTCTACGTTCTCGTTCATTTCGAAACCGATGAAAGCCAAAGGTAAACTAAATAATACTTACATTTTGTGTTTATGAAAGTGAAACGTCAAGTTTACACATCAGGGCATATGAATGTAGGTACGAGTCAATCAATCAAAGATATATGATGTTTGACATACTGAAGGCTTAATACTTTTTTTCCACAACATTTAACATAAACGTACGCATATATATATATATGCTTATGCGGAGGGATGTAAGCAGAGCCTTCATTTAAAATCAGTTTTCAGTTTTAAATATGTCTGGGGTTGTGTTCGTGATAAAGAAAATATTCCTTTTTGATAAAGAAAATCTCCAAATTCATTAAAAACGCTACAGCTACAGCTCAGCTCAAGCAAATCAACAACAATGCGATTATGTGTATAAGTATGCGAATCGTATCTAGATAATGAAGTTTATGTTAAAATCAATCCTTGTGGCACAGAGAGTTAAGAGGGACACAGAGAGAGAGAGAGAGAGAGAGAATTTTTAATAGCAATTTTTTGTGGCTGTCGTTGTTGTTGTTATTGTGATTGTTGTGACAACGATAAAGCCTCATAGAAACGATAATGTCTGCTTGTTGCTCGCTTATGTTTAGCATCACACACAGCATTTGTCTTAAACATCAACACCAACATTACTTTCGGTTTATCCTGAGCCACAATATCTCCCATATATAATATAATAGTTGTTTGTCTGTCAACTCTGTAAACGCGTTTAAGAAAATTGTTTTCATATTCTATCTCGCTTAGCCACACCCAACCATCCAAACAACATTACCACCCAAATGCTCCTCTATATCCAAATTATATGTTTATTGTCTACACTTTGTATAGCTCTTAGAACTTGGAACTAGTTAAAGTGCAAATCTTTTTAATCTACCATTCACTCACCCATTCGTTCATTCATTCATTCATTCATTCATTTAACACTCTAAGCAAGACAAGGCGACAATAGTGTTGGTGGTGTGTGGCCACCACAGCAACTCTTCTATTGAAGTCTTCAGCTTATTTAAATGCCATCGTCGCCCGTACTATGCTAAGCTTGCACTTTAACTGGGTAACTGTGATTATCTCTCGTACGGCGCTGTGTTGCTCTTTATATCGCATTATTGTTTGTATTCAAGTCTCCCTAACCCTATAGCAAGTGTATATCAATTTCAACTCCCTTCTTGAAAATACTTTTGGGTGTGAAATAATTTCACTTCAACACTCTATTCTCATCTATTAAGTTTTATAATCTTAATTTTCCTTATAAAAGACAGAGAGGTTAAAATCTATCGATGAAGACAACAACGCCTGCCGTTATTTACTCGTCTAACCTCACACGTAGAGTGTAGTTTGGTCGTTAATTGCATTACGGGTATCACACAAAGGACCCACCAGCACCACCAGCGGGTGTCTTTTGTTTGTTGGTCTGTATGTTTATTTTCTTTTCTTTTTGTATGTTTTTTTTGTTATTTTTGCTTTTTTTGTTTTGGCAACACAACACATTTTCCATGTTTTCCAAGTGATGGATTAGTGTGATGACATGATGTTGTTTACTAGAGGTTTATGTTCATCATTCTCCAAGATTATGGTTATTTCCTCAACCGAGATTATTAGCAATGGCAAGAAAAGCATTAGGACATGTCAGATTTTTAAATAGGAAAATTAGTGATTTTTTTTTTTTTTTTTTTTCATATTCATTGTGCATTTAATGATGTCAAGGATGGCGACTGCGATTTGATGTATAAAATAAAGCAACTGTGGTCTTCTTTCCAATGAATGCTTGGAATTTAAACTCATTTCAATTTGCTTTTAGAGGAAGAAGGACTAAGGCAAAGTTTGAATTATCATAAAGTGTTACCATGCTATGCTATGTCTGCTAGAGTAAAGGCGACCCGACAGATCTACGTAAAGAACGTATTGCCGGAAGTGCTCCCACCTGACCTCAAGAGCTATCCGAGCGACCATCATAGTGATTAACTGCGCAGGGTAACAATGCCGCAAGCAGTAAGCAATGGCCTTTAACTGCAAGCGAGTAACTTGGCAAACGTTTCAAACACCGCTGTGAATAGTATATTGATCCAAAAATTTGGACATAAGGAAACTGCAAGCAATTTCGATGCCGGGTCTGCTTCCAACGGACCTCGAACTGCGTCATGAGGATGTTTAACAGTAAGAACATTTTCCTATCGATTTGCAGCCATTATTTCACACCTGAGGTGAAGGAATGTCCAAAGCAATTGGAAAAGAATCGTCTCCAAAGAAGTGAAAGACACTTCTATCTGCCAGCAAGGAAATGACATCAATTTTTTGGGATTCATGTGAAATAACTTTCATTATCTTCAACAATTGAGAAGATTCTGATAGGATTATTAGGCGAAGTTATTGCAGCGTTTGCGTAGTGAAGTAGAAAAAACACAGTCGAATTTTCCCTAGAAGAAACCGTTTCATCAAGACCATCCATCATTTCAAGCTTTTACTACGACGACAACGAAAATCAATAAAATAAAATTGAAATTATTAAACTTGTCAAACTTGAAAAAATGATTCGATGTAGTCCTGCCAAGGTTGGAGGTGCCGCAAAAGTAAACGACCTAACGAGTATATAGCGATTGTTCCAATCTTACAAAATTTGGCTTTCCTTAGCAATAGAGGCTCGATGACAAAGAATTTGGTAACAATAAAAAGAAGCAGGGCGCGCTTGATGTCCACCTGGAGGTGGTAGACAGTGCTCACTGGAAGCAGAATGTGGAAATTATTAAACAATACTATGAAGGGTGCACCGAGCTAGGAGGAAACTTTATTGAGACATAAAGACATTTCCGTCCAAAATGTTTCTTAGGTTAGATGCTTCTAAAAATTAATTCGTAGCAAGTTTGTATCAACGCATTATCTTTGTACTTTACCTCATGATGCATGTTTGGATGTCACCTATAGCTTGTTCAAATAGTTTCTTTGAGACTTGAATGAATTCATTCATTTTCCAAAAGAAAAAAAAGGAAATCTTTGAATTAAGCGCCACTTTTCGTATACAAATCGGGAAGTCGAGCTGGAACCCACCAATTGTTTCTAGTAAAGTGTGATGGAGGCGTAACTTGATCCATAAAATAACTGGGCTTACCTTCCACATCGAAGGCCTAATCCAACTCTTCTGGCTATAACCCCAAGCTTTGTGCTTAAGGCGATCGAAATGGGGTTGTGCATTAACAGTTC
Source organism: Glossina pallidipes (assembly GCA_000688715.1). Classification (NCBI taxonomy): domain Eukaryota; kingdom Metazoa; phylum Arthropoda; class Insecta; order Diptera; family Glossinidae; genus Glossina; species Glossina pallidipes. The sequence continues at coordinate 3,082,604 of KK499769.1, forward strand.
TGTGAAAGAATCAATGGAGCAGGCCATCAACAAGAAATGATACAAGTAAACTTAATACTGAAGAAAAACGCGAGTGATATGCAAAAAAGTTTATTCTCCAGCATTGCAACCTCGAACAGTTACTGAGAGACTCATCAAGGCAGCGTTGGATGCATTAAAATGGTATGTTCAAATGACCACATTGCGTCTCTCCATCAACTGATACATTTTGGGAGAATAAAACAACGCGAAACACCGGCAGCTGAAAAAAAAAACAACAACAACAAAATCGCCGTTCGGGAGAGCAACACGTTCTTGCTATTTCGCGGAAAAATTGTCTCTGAATTATATGTTTTGGGAAGAAATTAAATATTAAAATTCTGACCACTTCTTCTGAAGACTTCTTAGTTTGCACAAGTCTCCGAATACATTATCTGTTTTCTGATTCGTAAAAGAATTAAATCTGAAGAATATCGTTTATGGGTAAACCAGAATTAACATTTTGATTAGCAAAACTTCTTAATTTATGTATATACGGGCAGTAAAGAATAAGAGGAGGTGTGGCTTGCTATTCATCAATTGAAATTAAACCAACAAGAAAATTATATTGTGTCGTGAGCGAATATTTTGTACGCATCACTGTTTTCCTAAAGAAGGCAAAAACTAAATTTTCATACTTTATAATATTGGGTGGGCACAGATGATTTCCAGCATAAAAGCCTATGGGCGTTGTAGGCATGTCCTTTGACTGGTTTGAATCATTTTCAAATTCTTTTCCAAATTTGTGGGCGATGTTTTCACTTGTGCGAACGGCAGAATGTTTCCCACAGATGCTACGTAGTTGGACAAACGAACGGACGGATATGGTTAGGTGCATTCCGAATTCGGAACTGGCAAAGAATTTATACACTTAACGGGGTTTTTAAAGCTTGCGTCTGTGTGTTTTTGGAGGCATTGAAAAGAAACTTAAATTTTAATGCGCTGTAACATTAGGTAGGCATGGTCAATTTTTGCCATATTAGTGGTGGTAGTGCACCATCGCCCACAGAATTAACGCTTCAATTTTTGTACATTTATCCGCTATAGTTTGAACGAAAAGCAAACTTTTTAATCCTTTCGAAAAAGAGAGGTGTTCTTAGCTTAGTACTGTAGGCGTGTGCTTCGACCGATTTTACGCATTTTAAATATCAACCTGCAAGTGCAAGAATTTCCAATGTTTCTGCCAAATTTGAAGTCGTTAGTTTTACTTTTCCGGTCAGTATAATGTTTACAAGAGACAGATGGATAGACGGACATGCTTTAATCGATTCAGTATTTAATGCTGATCTCGAATGTATATACTTTACGGTGTCTCTAAAGCTTCCTTCTGGGCATTGCGAACGTTTTGACAAACTGAATGTGCCGCCTATCCTTCGACGATGGGTGTAATCGATGACAATCGAGTGTGGACTCTTGTGTTTTAAACGATCTAAACAATTATCCTTTATTGAAAGTAGGCAACAACTTTGATTTGAGACTTAATACGATAATGTGTGAAACAGCTTTGAAACTTTTTCATATGAATATAAAAATCAAAAAGTGAACAATAATAATAGAGAGCACATGGAGGTCAAACGATAGGGAAAAAAATGTGTTTTTTTCGTATCTAATTTCATAGTTCGTGCTGTGTGTTGATTCGTTTATATGTTATAACCCAAATAAATAAATGGTTTGTAGATATTTACTTTATTTATATAACGCGGGCATAATACATTTTTCCACTCTGTTAGTTTGTGTTGAAGTTAAAAAGTGAAAATTTTCCGCTGCATGCTCTCTCCGCGCGTATAAAGTAAAATGTGTTTCATCTGCATTACAGCCGTAGGCCTGTACGGCCACCAATAGTAACGAAATTAAAGCCTATTACAATGTCGGCATTCGGCGAACGTTGTAATGCTCGTTGTTCTTGTTATTGTTGTTGTTATTGTTAATATTGCTGTTTGTGTTTTTGTTGGTTTTGTCGGTATTGTTATTGTGGTTATTTAAACTTTTAAACATTTAATCGTTTATTTTTGTTGTTATTGCCGCCACTGGTTTTGTACTGCACAACTCGATCAACATCAATTAGATTTAACACCTTTTCGTTCTATATATATATATATATATAGCATAAACATTTATATATAGAGAGATATATATACATTTTGACATTAGCACTGGCACGGCGCATGCATCATGTAAACAATGGCCTACTTGTTATTTAATTGGTTATTGCGACAGATAGCGTAGCCTGGCTATCCGAACGAGTGAATATTTAGCGTAGTACAGTAGTTGCACACATTTACGCGATATATCAAGAGAAAGTTAATTCAATTAAAATGCAATTATTTAACGGTTTAAACTAATTTGTTGCATAAATGGTGTAAAACGATTTTTAATTTGTTACTTCGTATACGCATTCATACACATGCTCCGTGTGTAAACCATCGCACCTTTGCTTATTTACTTCGTGTAATATTCACATCGCTATGTAAGGATAGCGTAGCGTAGGGATGCAGTTCATATCTTTACAATTTCGTTTGTATCGTTTACTATACAATTCGTTATATCCTCCAAGATTCCCTATTCTGTAAACCATGTGCAGATCATTATGTGTTAAAATGCTGTAAACTCCTCTCCGGTGTCACAACAACAATTGTCATATGCAATATATTAAAAGGAAAGAGGGGCAACATCAACAACACCACCAATCACCAACTATGGAACTGCTTCAGTCCATTGTATAACTCAGACCATAATATTATGTAAAAAATGTGATCGCCTACATCCAGTAAGGGTTGGATAGTAAAAGAGAAGAGCTTAGAAAAAAATGGTGATGTGAAACATGTAGAGCTAGAGGAATGACATGTGTCTTTTCTACCCAAATGGGTCAATTTGTCCCACAATCTTTTTAGAATCGCTGTAATCGCAAAATTCGATGAGACTCAATAGCGCTATTTGATTGGAAAAACAAACTTAGAAAATGGCTATGATCTGCCCCCTTGTAAGCCCATTTTTCGTATTTTCTTCTGCAACTTTCTACCCGGTGAAGATAATTCCATAAAGTTGTCTCCCCAATGTACCTCACAATCACCGGTTCAAAAATGGTCCCGTTGGATCTCCTAACACATTCCAATTCATTCTAACACACATTAGCACGTTTTTCGAAAACATTTTCTCGGAATCCACAGTTACAGAGGAAATTAAAACGAAAATTGTCGCTGTTGGTTCGAAGCTTTCTCGGTCTCTTCTCCATTGTAAGCCCTCATGTGGGCAGATCACACCCATTTTGCTCATCGAAAACTCCAATTCGATCAATAAACGTTTGTGGCAAAATTCAATTACATTTCTTCCCTCTGCTGACTGTGACGATTTCATAAAAATTATGGATCGAATTGGATATATACAAAAGGACGGTTGTTCGATCTTTACGGTTATACGGCATGCGGATGTAAACTTTCCAACCAAGGCAATAGTGCAACGAATGCATGCACATGTAAAGACATATGCAGACGGGTGTCACTGTGCACTGTGCACTGTGCAATTCAGATATGCGGTGTTTAACCTCTTTCCTTATATCAAATGCATTGTTTAACCTCTTTCCTTATATCAAATCTCTTATCACTATTCATATATTTCTGATTCTATTATCGAAACCATTCTTCGCTTAATTTTACTTAGTTTTTGATTCTCCATCAACAAAAGTCCTTTAACAGAGGTTGTATTAGGCGAATAGTTCATATTTATAAACCATCACCTGCACACACACATGCATATACATTCCTATGTCATGCTGCGATAGTTGTTCGGTTTGGCTTGTTGTCCATGTCATACAAGTTCATTCATTCATGTGTACAAAATGAGTACATACAAGTGCACATCTATTCGTTTTGTATTCATCTCAATGTAGAAGTTGCTGTCCATTTATCTTTTGCTCTACCAACCGACCTTACTTCATGTACGGACAAGATAAAAACAAAAAAAACTACAAAGCATACAAATAGCGACTTTTGTACCCAGTTATGTCTCAACCAACATATATTTCCATATAATGAATATAAACTATTAACTACTGCCATGCATTTGATATGCAAGCTGCCGTTGTCCACCGCGAGAGTTAAGCAACTCGAGTTCAATATTTCGCGGTAGATACTTTCGGTTTACTCGACAATACAATTTTTCCTAATCAAAAAAGAAAAAGAAAACATTATAGTGGGACGCGGTCAACCATTAGGTACACTACACCACGACTTTTCAAAGGAATGGTGTGGAATGGTCGAAGTGATCCGATCTGAGTCATTTTCAATAGCGTTTGTCTTTGGACCGAAACAACTCCATGCACCAAAATTTCATCAAAATTTTGTAAGAATTACGGAACACCATAACAGAAGACGTACAGACGGAGAGACATTTTCAGATTGATTTAGAAATTTATTCTGAATCGAGTAGTAGAATAAAAGATGGGTCCATCTCAAGTCTTTCTGTGTGTCGCACAAAACCGCTCAAATTTTATACACGTGCAAGCAGTGTAGGATACAAAAAAAAAAAGTAGAAATAAAAAAAATATTTAAATTTTGGAAATAAGTTTGTTAGAGGAAATTTGAATTCTTATTAGTATTTGTACGTGGAATCCGAATTCTGTGCAAGCGATTGGGATATTAAAAAACAATCAAAATCCCAATTAGAAAGCGGACTCTAATTGATTATTGGCTACAGAAATAATCTCTTAATATTTGTTGACAAGAAACTCGCTATAGCAGAATTGCTTCGAGTTACAATTAGAATTCGATGTAGAACTCGCCAAATTCCACTAGCAATTCTTGGTTGTAATCAGCATTCTAGTTGGATTTATAAGAAAATTCTGGTTTTTACTGTTATTCAGAGACAATCGGTTATTTAACAATTTTTCTTTTTAAACTGTATGCAGCGACCTCTTTTGTTTTTGCGAGTTTACTATAATTCCATATGCCTCAGTCTGCAAGGAAAGAATTGAATGAATATAATTTTAGAAGCTTTAAACGCATTTGTGAATAAACGAGAAAAAGTAAAATAACGCTTTCCTGAAAGCTCAAATTTTTCTACACGACAGTGTAGAATAATAATAGCTTTTATTCATTTGATTTGCTGTGTGAGTTTCGCTTCGTTCAACCAGAGAGAGATAGATGATAAGAGTAACTAAGAAGTTTTTCACTATAAATAGTTAGCAGTCTCACGGACTTTTGGTGTTTCTATCATCGATAACAGTAGCAGCGATGTTAATTAGCATCCATTTAAGTCCTTAGCCTTCCGTTTAACTGCCTACGTGGAAGAAATCCTGTTTATTGTTTTAATATGAGGTGATTATAAAGCAAAAGCATATGCAAACGTGTGTTTCCAAGTAAATACGCGCCCTTGTATATACATATATATAAGGAAAGCAGACTTTTTTTTTAATTGTAATTCCTTTATGGAATGATAATGTAGATAGGATAGGGTTGTGTGTGGAATAGTATATCGGGTAAATAGTCTCCACGGCTTTGACGGTGCAAACGCACGCTTTTCTCTAAATTTTCCGAGATCACTTTGGATAAATGTTAAATATGCGCGATCAACAAACGGGTGGTTGTAGGCTTATTTCCAATGAACTGATTTACTTGGGTTGATATTGATAATAAGGAAAAGTTTTATTACGTATGTTGAACTCTATATAGAACTTGAACGACTTACATTTGCCAGTAGAATATCAAAAATGATTATATTTTTACTTAAATAATAGATTTATTTAATTAGATCGGTTGTTGTTTATAGTAATTAGTTGACAAGTATTCGTGGTGTTAAGCTATTAGGCTTCAAAGGCGATTGTAGGTTTCTTATGTATCCATTCCTCTTTTATATAGAAAGACGAATGTAGAAGGGGCTGCCCAAGACCACTGTGGATATCACACGCTAGTTTTCCAGACTTTTGGGTATCTGTTTAAGAAATAGGGTTACGTTTCTTTGACTGGTACAATTTTCGAACTTAGGGTTATTTTTTTGGAGTTAGGGGTAGCCTTTTACGACTTAGGAACACACAGGGATTTTTTCACTTACGGGCACCTTTTTGTGACTTAGACGCATTTTTAATCGACTTAGGGTACTTTCTTCTTCTTTTTAGGATATTTTCTTTGATTTATGGGCACTTTTTTTAGGTTAGGCGTACTTTTATTCGACTAAGGTTCTTTTTTTAACTTAGCGGTACTGTTCTTTGGCTTGTGGATAACTTTTTATGGCTTATGAGTACTTTTGTATCTTATTAAGTTATTATTAGATTATTATATGTAAATATATATATGTATGTGTATGTGAGTGCACTCGATCTAAATCCAACCAGGTTTCGAATGGAAACAAAAGAAGACATGTATTCACTCCTCCCCGCCCCGATTTACTTGTTATTCTTTTTTTGCAAAGAAGCTTTTCTGACTCTCTGTCGTATCGGGATATAAGCTGCTATAATACTTTTACCACGTAGTCAGTTAATTGTTGTCGGGGTTATAGTCTGGAATAACAGCTTAAAATAGAAATCGAAATTTCATTTCGAGGAAATACTCTTCAATAAGCGCAGAAAAGTTGTTGAGCGGGTTTTAGCAAAAAGGAGGAACAGTTATGAAAACCAATTATTATTAAAATGATAATAGCAAAGTCGTCAATCATAAGTTGCTTGGTTTGTGTCCAAAATTTCTCTTTTACACTCTGCCATAGGCATAATACTGCGTGTTACGAATAATGAAATACTGCTTGTTACTGTTAATTATACCATCGTTTCGAACAAAACTTTAGTCTTCCTTTTTATTAACACATATTTTCTTATATTTGGTTTTTATAAAAAACAAAAAAATTGAATAAAGAAAATAAAAGAAAATTGAAGAACAAAAAGAAAGTTCATAACGCTACATACTTAGGTAATACTTAAAACTCTAACAACGACATTGTACACATTTCACTATTTAACACATACAAAAATATCACGCACACTCACGCATACATTTAATGACATCACATATGTAACACTTAAATCTAAAACAAACTAATTTTCAATTGCATTAAATTTCCGTCTTCTTCTCAGCATTAGCTTCTTCTTCGTGCTGCACGATTTTCATTTCAATTTCTTTGATTTCTTCGTCGAAAATTTTCAAATCTTTGACATAATACCAGACGCCACAATCAAATAGCGCGCCAAGAACAACAAACATCGAGGCAGTTATATTCAATGTGTATCTGAATCGAAAGAACGCATCATTTCTTCCTGTAATTCCCGATCTTGGAAAATTTTACTCTCACTATTTACCTTAAAGATTCGGGATCGTAGAGCCAACAATTGCCTTTGTTTGTACACGTTTTACCCCATACCAAGCAAAGTCTATCTAACACCCAACCAAAAAAGATGGGACTTGGTATAAAAGCCAGCATTGACATCATCATCATGCCGAAGCCCATTGCAGCGGTTTTATCCTTTTCCGGTACGCAACGCACAGAAACTAGAAAATTTGATGCTCTTCCTGTAGCGCCAATAAATTTCAAGAAGCACATGACAACCAAAAATGTAACAAATTGTGAAAAGCAATTAACCGGACATGCTCCGGAAATAGCTCGTCCACCGATTCCAGGTACCTGCAAATAACCAGAACCGGTTCAATGGTTAAAATTGTATTTAAATGTAAAAACAAAATAAATAAACAAAACAGCAGTAGCTGGCGATCCCTGGTGCATAAGACAACCCTGTATCGTTCAGAGGACCTTTCACTATCTGAGATACCAAACATGTGGCCAAACTTCCTGTGGCTCTGGGCAAAGCGAAGTATATCTCTGCTTAAGATGCATTCTACCTAGGACAGATGACCTTCGGGGTTTAACCTCTACACATGCCGCATAAACATAATCAGACGAAGCCGGCTGGTTTATGAGCAACATGCCAGCGATAAGTGACTTATATTAGGCAACGCTGTATAACTCAGAGAGCTGAGAAGATGAGAGATCATGTGGGTTCCAAATTCTTTACTCTCTGTATGGCCATGCCTATCTTGCATTTCTAATTCAGTTAGTGACTCCGCGAAATTCAATTTAGGGTAATTACAGCCACTACGATATTCCCCTAAAGCTCGTACTCAGGCATGGAAAGTTTCGTCACTCCCAAGCCGATTAGAGGAGCCTACGCCCTACGTGGTCCCCATAGTTCGCTTTTATCAGCTTTATGCGACATTTAGTCACTCTTACGCTTGGCTTATCCATACATTCTGGATTGCCGTTTGTTTCTAAGCACAGAGACAGGAAAGGTTCTTTCGCGGTTTTGTACTGCCCAAGTGGTCCATGAAGTCGTTACGTACAGTCGGTCTTCGTTTAGGGATCACTTTCTTCCATTTATTGATTTCAAGATAAATACTTACATCGGCTTCCAATGACCGGATATGACTAGCTAGTGTAGTGGTTTGAATATCTTTCTCCTCATTTTCCGCCTTTGTCAAATCCATTGATGTTAAGCCCTCATAGGTGGATTTTCCCTCTTCGTTAATGCTGGCGTTCGGTATACAGCTACAGTCGTAGAAATACTAAAGAAGCCGGAGTTAACAGTTAAATAAGCCTTTCGCTTGCGATAATTGGGATTACCTTTTGTCCAGTACTGGTTATGTGTTCTTTTTTACAACCTGCATGGCAGGGTGAAATGTAAGTCATTTTGTTTTCTCCACACACCGGAGAATAACGAACATAATCGCAATGGCAAGCCGAGTTGCAAGTGGTGGCATTGCTCAGTGAGCTATTAAGACGAAAGAGAAGAAAGTAAAATGAATGCCCTGAGGCATTGAAAAAGAGCAATTACGGCTTGAATTTTTACCTGTCATGTATATTTACAATAACCGATTGTTCGTTCCCTGGACAGCCAATGAAAGCGTAAGATATACAGCCGGCCACTGTTAGAAAGCCAACAATAACATTCCAAGCAGCCATGTAACGAGCTCTGGGTCTATAACGGGAGATCACAAACCCGGATAGCAAAACCCCGGTGGCAGAGAAAGCCAAGGCTACGGTGCCAGTCACCAAACTGAAAATAAATTGATCTCAATGCACTTATTTCGCCAAATTAAGCGAAGAGTTTACTTTGAAATTGAAGCCGATTGGCGGTACTGGATCTCTATGTACTTGGGTGTAAAAATCCAATAGGGAGTGTAACCAAATAGATAGAAGACAGATGAGAAATTGTTATACATTAGGGTCTTGTTGGTGGTCAAGCGTTTAAATGTGGCCAGCATATCCTTAAAGGAAGCCTTAGCTTCTGCGGGTTTCTCTTCCTCCAAGCATTTAGTAAGTTTCTCTTTGTCTTTTTGCGATTTATTCTTCATTATTTCCCTTTGCTTGCGACGCTCTGCTTCAATCATGCGTCTGACCTTTGCACGTGGTAGCTGTTTAGGAAACATTGTCAGAAATATACCCGATACAAGGATCATGCTGCCGATTATAAGCCAACCCATCCACCAGGCGCCCAGCCAACGGGGATCTTTCATTTTTATGACCGGATGCAAATTTGGCGCTACGTAGACTCTTAGACAAAATGAGGCCAATGCCAAGCCTATTGCTGGGCCCAACATGCGTAGGAAATACGATAAACCTAAAATAAATGAAAAATCATAAACGTAAATAAAAGTAAAACAAAAAAAGAAGAAAAACATTATCTTTCACGTCTGTGTGGGTGTATTAGTTGCGATATTATAGTTGCACGCAGTCTACGTGTAAGCAGTTTTTCTATAAAATCTCTTATCTCTAATGCCTAGCGTTTAGTTAGTGCTATAAAATCTAAAGCCGATTAAAGTGGTTTATTAATAGTGTAAATCTCGTGTAATTGCAAAGTTTACAAATAATTCTGATAACATTGGGAGGCTGAAAATTCCTATTCTACTTCATATTGAAGGCTGACAAAAGATTAACTACTTACTTAACAAAGCTGGAGTTTTTGACTTCTTTGTATTATCATCCATGTATGCGACACCCAAGGTGTAGTAAAGCGAACCGCCTATACCCGAAATAAATTGCGCCAAAAACAATACGAGCTGAGGAGCAACATTACCTTCTCCCTGAACACATTCTGCACCACCGTCCCTCGAACGGCACAAAGTCTTTGAGCGCTGAGCCTCAATAACTTCCATAGTAGCATTTTCATCGGCAATAGCACCGAATTCGGCGGTTAAGGCTAAAGCATCTTCACCCGGACCGTATAGAAAGTGAGGTACAGCCATTAATAAGCAAAATATCACAATGGTTGATAGTCCTTCAAGAAAATAAAAAACAAAAAGCGTAATAGCCAGGACCTTTTAAACAACTTTGTGATTGAAACTCGTTCGAACTCTTACCAAATCCTATCCACCTCGGTCTATGACCCTTTCCAGCGTAATAACTTAATACTGCCGACACCAACATTTGACTGATATCGTTACCAACGGATATGATGCCTGTATTCCGCGAGGGTATTTTAAATCTCTTCTCAATTGTTGTTATCGTACCATTAAAGTAAGAATAAGTCATTGAGAATACGCAGCCAACGAGACCATAAAGAATAACATAAGATGTCTGATTTGCAAATCTGAAATTATAAAGCACACATACGGATACAAGATTATCGCAAACCACGGCTCACCGTTAAATGCCCTATATCACTTTGTTTAATACAGTTATCTGTACAAGGACTTTTCAAAGTAAGGTGTTTTATGAGAATCGGTCGAAAAGGTGGTCGGATCCTAGTCATTTTTAACCACGTTCGTCCTTGGGCCGAAACACGTTGATGTATTAAATTTCATCAAAATTTCTCAAAAATAGCGACCTGAAGGTCGTTGAACACGAAACTACGGGGGGCAAATAGACAGAGATGATTATACCTAATCTAATCGCGTTCATCCTTTGACAGAATAGGTCTCTGCAACAAATTTCATCACATTTCTCAAAATTGACACCTGTTGAATGAACCAAAGGGTAGATGATGGACAGACGGACAGACAAGATCACATATAGAAAGTGATTCCGAATCGATCAGTACAATAAAAAGTGGAAGTCCTTCTGAATAATGTCTACATCCGAACAAACTTAATATATCCTGTACAACATGAAGTTGCTCCGAAAAATGCCATATGAAAATATCGCATGATACTTTTCCAATATTGCGCTATTTGTAAAACTCTCAAGCATGTATAATAGGATCTTCTAAACGTATTTACCTAAGAACTGTAATGTCTGAGAGTTACTGGGAATTGGTGTGAATCTCTAAAATCTCACCTTTCAAAAAATTTTATCTCGAAAAAGAAAATTTAGTTTAAGTTAGTTTAGTTAAGTTAGAGTTTAACTTTGGTACGACCACGAGGATGTCTAGACTATTTTCAAATCAATTATAAAAAGTTATCGCAAACTTCATATTTTTTCCCGTCACCGTTCGCGAATTCAAATCTCATTGCGGTAGAGTGTACTTGATCGTGACTATTGTGCGTGCGTAGTCAAGACTAAGCGATTATGTATACAGGACGCATTCTCCAAAGGATTGAAAAAAAATAATAATAATGATAAGACTCGTTTCAATACAATTTTCTTCAATGGTCTTGTTTTGTCCCTCTTTCCGATGTTTTCTACTTAAGTCCTTTTTCCATTTTATATCCACAAATTCTTCTTAAGCATTACGATTTACCTTTGCAGGAATTTTCCTTTAAATATCCAAAATCCACAAGTCATGTCTTCCGTTAAAGGCATCTCCCGTAACAATTTGTTGATATCCTCAGTCATTGTACGATCGTATTCAGATTTTTCGCCATTTTTTAAACCATTGCGCGATAGATTACCATTTTTAAGCAATTTTTCATCAGCGCCATCTTTTTCAAAATCTATGACTGTTTGATGATGATTTGATGCAGTGCCTACATGGCCCACGTGATTATTTGTTTTAACCATTTTCGTATAGTAAAAAACAAATTTTTATTGGATTTTGTTTTTTCTTTTTTTTGCTTTAAAACAATTTGTGAACCGTAAGCACCGCAAGTCGCCAATGTAATGTCGATTATTTTATACTGTTTGTAGATCTCGTTAGCACCCAGATCATCTCCTGCTGACTTTTTTTTCAATCTCTCTCTCTCTCTATCTTTTGCTCTATTTATCTGCCGAAAACACACTAACACTATCGTACATGTATATTATACATGGACTAGTAATGCACTTGTTTATGCTTTTATTGTGGTATTTTCATAAAAATTTGTTTTTGTTTTTCGCTCATCACTTTTTAAGATAAATCTGCAAAAGAAATATATTCTCTTGTTGTTATTGTTTTTAATATTATGAAAATTCTTGTACTCTTGTTCGACTTTGATTCCGCGTTCGTAGCAAGATCGGTAACCGTCTCTTGTGTTTATCTCTTATTGACACAAACAAATTATTTTAAATTAAGCCACTTATCAAGACATAAAGACACAAATCCTAGTGAAATGCTTTTCTTTCCTTCTGTTTTTTTTTTTTTCATTGAAAACAAGAGTCAAAACGCTCCAAGATATCATTATTATCATCATCATCATCATCATCATCACCAATAAAATGACATATTCATCTATAGTTACAGGTATTTGTTGTCTCTTAATAATAATAATAAAATAAACGCTTAAGCTTACGAAGCAGAATAGTATAAATTTAGTCAATGAACACCTATGTGAATGAACCTTTGAAAGAACTCTGAACTCAACAAAAAACGAAAAGTAAACAAATAAATTAATTAATTAATTAAATTTCATTGAACTTTGGTGCATGTTTTTCCATCCTGGATATGGAAAGGATAGGATATGTTTTAGCTTTGAGTGCATCATTGCTTAACGCTTTTTGGCAGAAAGATTAAAAACATAATAGGAAGCCAAAAAAAAAAAATCTTTTTGAAAGAAAAATAATTTGTGCAAAGAAAAGTCTTTTTTTCATCTCATTATTATTGGGTATAAAAAGGCTATCTAGTGGAAACCATCCAGTAGTACCATCCACTCTGACCGCAAGATTGAATTGTTATAAAGAGAAGACGATGCCATGTGCTTGTTAGGACCGCAAGGATGTGGTCCATTAATGGCTAATGGATCGCTTAATACCAAACGCTGTTAATAAGAATTAATCTGAACTGTTCGGTATTCAAAAAAAGCAAAGCGGGGGACCTTTTTTACTCTCATGACGTCCATATATCCAGGATGTAAATTGGTTCGCCACATCTTGGAACCATTCAACCAGAAAGTGATGGCTTACTCACCAGACTCAAGTTTTTCTAATAAAACACTTGTTGACGATTTGGTTGGGACGGAAATGTGAGAAAAACGAATCGATGGATGAATGGTTCGCGACAAAAAGCTTCGCGTCTACAAATTCCCACCCACGTATATATATGTAAAAAGACAACGATGGGCTATACTTCGAGTAAATGCTTGTTATAATCTTTAGATCCTACACGATTTGTGATATGATGGTGTAGTAAGTTTGCACGGACGCATACAATATCCAGAAGGGTTTGACATGGATATACTTCTTATCGTACCGATCGAATTTGGGTCACTTTCTCAGCTTGTCTGTCCGTCTTGGTTTCTTGTGTTTAACTTACAGCTCGCAATTTTTGAGATATTCTGATCGAATTTGCTACAAAGGCGTGAACAAGGTCGCACACTATTAAAATTTGCTCGGACCGGATCACTTGTTTGACTAATTGCCCTATAACGGCTTATTGTGAAAAGTCGTATATGAATAACTGCAGGGTAGCGTAGAGCATTTGCTTGTTAGTTATGGCCGACTATAGTCTTTTCACTTGTCACGTAATAAACATGTATTTTCTGTATAATAATTCCGGAGAATTTTCCGGGTAACTATGGATGTGTACATTCTTACATCTCCGATAAACATATTCCCTCCCTTCGGAAGTGATATTTTTGGTGAAGGCTCGGCTTTTAGAAGGGAATATAAAAATGAAATGTAAAAAGTGTTCGCTTTGAAACTTTTCTTCACATATTTTATAGGACTCTTGCGATCAAATTAAATTTCAAAGTTTATGGGGTTATGCAAGTTAGTTAATAAAAAAAATGCTTTAATTTTTTTCGTAATCAAAATCTGTACAAAAGATAATGAAAAACTATACAAAAAAACAAAAAACTGCCTTGAATCGTTGTTTGACTCATAACAAGAAGAATGTAAAGAAAACAATATATTGCGTTTAGAGTTTAGATAGAGTTTAGATTGCTAGGTTCTAAATAAACTCCGCATGCTTAATACCGGAAAGGCTACCATGAATAGATAAAGTACAATGAACTTCTCCTAAATGAAATTTTACCACCTTTTCAAGGTGCACATGACTTTTTTATTGCCAATGCTGGCTGAAAAAGATCATAGAGTTGTATTTGGAGGATTGTATGTTAATCGATCAATGCAAACGTATTGGGCACTATGTTCCGTTCAATTAATAATTCAACAAAATAGTCACATGCTTAACGATGATAAGCTGGTGGGTCTATAAAGGGTTGGTTGTCGGTTTGGTCGTCCCTTCAACTCGCGATCAACATTCATTAACCCTTAAGTGTGGAAAATGCAGACTTCCACCGCAAAATTATCTTATGCCGTGATTTGGGTTTAAAGTCTTAGTTAATAAAATAAAAGCTTCCGCTGTTGCTTTATAGAAACTAAAGGTTTTTGCTTGAGTTGAATCTGCTTCTTTCGTGTTTCGCACGGTCATTTCGCTGGCGAATGCAGAGTGGTACCGCTCTTCACCGACCACCATAATTAACGACCTTTACGAAACTCTTGATTTCGGCAAAACGAGATACGATGGGGGATACCCTCGGGGAAAGTTCGTAAAATACACAAATACGCGATAACATTATTAGTCCTCTGTTTGTCTAATTATAGATAAGTCATCTAAAAATCAGATCAAACTTTTCGTATTGCCTTCTCTTGACAGATCCCCGTACTTATTGGAAATAGACAAGTGCGTAGTCGAGACGGAATTCGCGTCGCTTTTTAAGCAAATAATTCAGGTGGACATACAGACGGGCTGACGGACAAACAGTCTAAGCCATTTCGGATAATGCTGCTCGAATCCATAATAAATTTTGTCGGTCCGAGTCGATAGTTGTACCATCCTCAGTCTCAAGTTTAGATTGAAGCTGGCACGGGTCTACAACCGGAAGATATCGAGTAGACATGAGTCGCTGTTGATTATCGACTCGCTAAAGTGTGCGTTTTTCTTATTATCAAATGAAAAATCTTCCGATCTTAAAATGGCTGTCGAACAATATATTCAAACGAGTTTACCTAATATCGGTGACTGAATCGATCTCTGTAATAAGAAATGATTCTATCTGCAATCGCTCTGGACACTTACAAACACAAACGTAAACACACCTCACTACTCGATTACAACATGAGCAAAATCAAAAAATAGACATTAGAAAATCTCTACTCAAACTTGGATGATCTGCACGTGACAAAGCATTTCCAGCTTGCCTTTGTTTTCTATTCTTATTCAAAATATAGCAAGCAAGTATCGCATGTGTATTTCTATATCTGGAGAGAAAGTGCAACGTACGATATAATTGCGCATTAGGAAACCAAAAATGATTATCTGACACACATTGCAAAACAGAAAATATATTAATGAACTGTAGAAGGAAATGTAATCCTTTCGCTTTTGGTGTTATCTGATGAAACGCGAACGCACAAATCACTGCGTACGCTTTATCTGTCAATTTTTATTTATTTTGCTGTGATTTGCTAATCTAATCGTTTTTAACACTTTTATTGAGATCTTGGTATTAGCGAAACCTTAAGGTTATATTTTAATCTTTTAAGGTTGGAAGAAAGAGAGTTGAAAGTGGAGCTGATTAAGATAAGCCTACCGTATGTATGGTTACAATCTCGAGATTTCGGTTAGAAAAAAGGGCTTCTATTGTTTTTAAATAAGCTTTGGGATCCATGAATTAATTAAAAGTTGGAATGCAATTTTTTTATACAGTTGTTGAAATAGGAAAGCCATCAAGGCTTAAGGTTTTGATGTGTAAGAAATTCGCTTTTTTCTAAGCGCCCACCTAAGGTGTCACGTACAAAAGTGATTCTAAAAAAATGTTTATTTTTAAGATAAAATTTTTGTATTTTTAATCTTTTGTAGTTGAACTTATTCCTCTAGCTTGTCGCCAAACCATTTTATTTGATACACACATCAAAGAGACTCTTAAGTTAGAGGTAATCTGCGAATTTTGCGGTCACTTTTTAGAAAATATAGAAATATGATATTCTGCATTACAACGCCATCGAAAGCATAGGTGTGTGAAAAATTTCAGGAGGATCAAATATACTTAACTTACCAAATCGGTGATCGCAGTCTCAAACCCCGGCGCAATAGACCATTCTAGACCATAAATAAAGTACCGCGAAAGGCAAGGCGATTGGAGCGCGCATCCGCTAACTCGCGGCTACTCGCTATCACTTTCTCGTTTCCCCCACTACTTCCTGATCATCGCCGTGCTCTAGGTATAGTTGACATTCCCTAAGTGATTGATCGAATTTAAAGAGAAGCCACAAGTAATCGTGGGTCACCGCCCCTACTGTCGCATAGTTACTCATATAATGACTTTTCAAAATAAAGCTTTATATGCCACGGGTTCGAAAAAGTGGTCCAATCCGAACCGTTTTCAATAGCGGTCGTCTTTGGACCAAAACCCGTGGGCTTACGAACTTTCATCGAATTATCTCGAAGGTTGCAGCTCGTAGGTCGAACACAGGTATAAATGGGCAGATATCAGACGCACAGATAGACAGAAAGACCGGACAGACATACTTGGGTTGACTTAGAAATGGATTTTGAGTCGATTAGTATAATAAAAGGATGATGTACGTCAAGTCTTTCCAGGTATTGAAATCGTCCACACAAACTAAACGTACTCTATGTCATAAGTTGTGAAGACTATAATTACACCATTTTTTACATGCTCTTACAGATTATTGTAAACCACTTTGCGAACCAGGCTATTGGAATTTGTGGCCTGCAAATTAATCACAAGAAAACAAACCAGACGGAAGGACAGGCGGACAGATGATCAAATTATATATTGTTGGCAAACTTTCCCAAAATCCGCCCAATCTTAATACAATCTTCTACCACAAGTGGTGTAGGGTGTAATTAAAACTGTAAATACAATTTTATTAAGTTTACATATAAAAATATGTGCTCCACAGGCCATAGAGCTATTTCTTCAAATATTTTCAAAACAAAATATGTGGCGTTCTAACTATGTTACCCATGGTACTAAGGGGTATATTAAGTTTGTGCGGATGTATGCAACATCCAGAAGGATTTGAGATAGACCCATCTTTTCTTAGGCCAGCCGACTCAGAATCGTTTTCTGAATCAATTGACCTTTGATTGTCTGTCTGGCTTGTTTTCTTTTGTACAAGCGGCATTTTTGTGGGATATTTTAATGAAATTTGCTACAAAGACGTTTTTTGGCCTAAGTACGAACGCTACTGAAAGTACTTCGGATCGAACCCAGTTTTGCAACCACTTCCCCTATAACGCCTTACTTGAAAGAACTGCTGGGCCGTGCGGGGTAATTTATATTTTTTATTTGTTTTTTTTCTATTTTATTTCGGATAAACTCAAATCGCTTATAATGTCTACTACGGTAGTCAAGTCTTTAGCTAATAAACGTCTTAAGCATTCATTGTTTAACTTAAGGTTTACCCCCAAAAATCTTATCAAATGCGAAAATAAATAAATAAGGTAATAATTTTCGGTTGCTGCTGGTTTTCGACCTCCAGTAAACTAAGTGAGTTCATTAAACATCGTAAAAGGCTACCCAGTTATCATAGGAAAACATTGTGTTTACAAACGAATATTACGTAGGATCTTTATAAATGTCGCAGAAATCTCACTTATATCTATTCTGTTGACTTGCTTTTAAAAATAATAGAAAAACTGCGTCTTTGTCATTTTCTTTGCTTCTTGATGAGAAACTCTAAAGAACCTTTAAGATGAACGGATATTATATATATACCTATATCTTTGAGCGCGGAAAGCAAAACTTGCCTGTTTTAATTGTCAAAGGGTTCATATTTCAGGTGAGCATTCAAAGCAATAAAACTGCCTTTTATTTTTTAGATTAAAACAAATAAAAACATTATAGTGGACCATGACCCACTTATACCTTGCTGCCCCCGGCAGTTATTCACATAATATCTTTTCAGAATAAGGTGTTATAGGGGAAGTGGTCGAAATAGTGGACGCATCCGAACCATTTTCAATGGCGCTCGCCCTTGAATCAAAGCCCTTCAGCGTAAAATTTCACCAAAATATCTCAAAAAACGGCGCTCTGACCGGACAGATAGGCAGATAAACCTACGCATCGCTAAGTATATGTGTATATGTGTGTACTGCATACATGCACCCAAGCTTAATATGCTCCCATACCACAAGCGATTCAGAGTATCATAAAAAGAAGGAAACGCTCTGATAATCCAAACAGGTTTAAAAGCCGTTTGCCATGGCTCGGCATTGCAAGAAAAAGAGACTTCCTATTGATTCATGTTAGGTGTACTTTTATTGTGCTTCTTTTTGTTTTTTTGCTATTATTCTTAGCTTGCTTTTTAAGGATTTTAGCCTGTCTGTCCATTTGACGTCCTTGAATGTATATAAGTGCTTAAGCTCCAAGTCACAATTTTTGAGATATTTTGAGGAGTTTTTGACCTACTGTGACCCTAGGACGAACCCTATTAAAAATGGTTCTGAACTGTCGGCTTTTTCGACTCCTCCTCTAATAACGCCCTATTCTAAAACAAAATTTGCAATTTTCAAAATTTCTCGACGGATAAGTAATAGTATGTCGACATGTTAATTTGGTACGAAAATTTCGACCGAATAGAGCAATTTTTTGCATCCCCTCTTACATAACCGATCCAACGAAAGTTGAGCCTTCATGTGGCAAAAAAGTTCAATTTTCAATATTTCATGGAGAAAATTGGCTCATAATAAGAAATCAGTCTTACCAAATTTGGACCATTTAGGTCTATTTTATAATAGCTATAAAGTTGCGAACGCACAAAATGTGCTATGCCCACATATGCTATTTGTCAAGTGTTACATTCCTGGCAGGCTGATTTAAGGATCATGTCATATGTCCCTTGTCTTTCTCATAGCGTAGAGAGAAGGGGTCACATAAGAGAGATTGTTATTTGTGTCTGAAAAAAGGCTTCATGTAGTATAAGACCTATTTGTCACAGGGAAGAATTGCCAGTACCAATGCTTAGTGCGAATGCGACTTTGAGTGGAGATCAACCAAATCTCGGAAGACACTTAAAGAGATGTGCATGCCAACTAAACCTTTAGTAAAGTAAGGTGCACTTTTTGTTCTAAAGAGAATCTCAAAGTTCTTGGAGCAACAGGATCAGGTTTTTAAAATTAGGGAAGCTGTTCATCAAAGGCTGAAAAGAAAGATGCAATCTTCCTTATCATGGAACGAAAGTGAGCATTTTGCGTGACCGCTATGCTGCTTTTTCTAAGTTTCTTGCAAGTCGATAGAGAAATTTCGGAATCGAGTCTTAAGTCAGGAAGGAATTCTCTTCCAGAAACAGTGTGTTCTGCTCTTCAAAAGAAAATAAACTTTTTGTGCGGTGTAATTAAAAGTGGAACAGCGACAGAAAGGTGCATTCAAGCACATATCCATAAAGGCCACGAAAGGCTTTCTATTAGACTTGTTCGGCAGAAGTTACCTGCTCTGTGCTACTATTCACTGTTTATTTTTTGATTTTTCTTTTCTAAGTTTATCTTCAACATTAAATCATTAGCTAACCGTTTGTTTAAGAAGACTAACATGTTTCCATAAGCCGTTAAGGGAAGTTATATAAGTTAAATATTAGCATAACCATCAAATTTTTGTGGATTTTTTGAATTTGAATTTTTTTCTTTTTTTGTGCTTTTTATTATCTATTTGTTTAATTTTTCTTTTCTCAGTTAAATAAAACTGTCATACAAAAATTTATGTAATGAACATCTACTTTACATACGTTCGTAGGTATGTCTTGTAGTCTTAAGAACAAAAAGAAATACGATAATTAAAATTTCCGTTTTTTATAGGCAAACTACTTTTATGGGCCACGATGGGCATATAAATGTTATCTTCACGTTAGTGACATGTAAAAGCATACCTCAAAGATACTGAAAGTTCTCACAAGGAGGATTTCACGATCAAATCGCTTAAAAATTGTATATCAATCCATTGATACGACTTCGACGTTTATGAAGCTTGCAAGTCAGAGTTACAGGACTCATTACGCTTTTCTTGCATGCCAAGAGGATTCAAATAGAAACTCGATAAACTACTCCGTCATTGAAAGTTGATATTAAACTATTCGCAGTCGGTGTTTAAAATGAAAGGGACCAATATTTCCCACATGCCCAAGCACCTACTTCCGCAGAGACCGGTCTATAAAAAACCGTCAAAGAGAAAGGACGAAACTCAATGGCGTTTATTAAAGGAAATCCTACCGTTTATAATCTGCCTCGTTTCAACTCTTGGGAGTATTCAAGGTAAGTATTAAAAAGCTGCTATGAAATATCAACACAATTTCTCTTGTCATCCCTTAAAAGTAACATTCGCACAATGTGCTTTTTTTCAATAAGCCTTGAAGGCTCTAATCTAATGCAGAGGCAAGGGAACAGTCGTCTTGTCTTTCAATAACAAGCTTTACTTATAACGTTTTAATAAGCGTTTTTATTCGGTTAAGGCTGAATAAAATTTCCACCTTGTTATACACCGAAAGTGTAGGCCAGCCAAGGGGCAAGCCTTCGAAACGGAAGAGAAAAAAAATAAAGTCCGAAGAGAAACCGATTTAGCCGAAAATGAATAGGGATGAAAATAACTTGTGTCATGTTGTAGAGTAAACGTAAATTATTAGCGTTATAGGCTGCTTTCGCTGCTTAAACCGACTATAAACCTTGGCCATTGGCCTTGGACGTATTATTATTAGTAAATATCGAAAGAGAGGTAAAATTGACTTTTTTCCGGTTCAAACTGTTGCAGACTCCCTCTCTGAGCGGCTCTCCGACTTTTAATGTACGTACTGTGAGGTTCAATTTCACTGTTGTTTAAGAAAAAAAGTTGAGACGTCATGGTCCGGCGAGGTCGGCCTTTGAATGCCCTGCACTGCTTTGTCTACAACAGTTTTTTTTGCATAGGAATGAATTTTTGGCAAAGGGAAGAAATCCAAAAATGGTGAATTCATTTGGTCCATCTGCTTATTATGGTTAATATAATTTTTTTTTTTTTATCAAGGAGTTTGCAATTATTTTTGCCATAAATTATCAAGAAGTGGACCTATTGTCACATAAAAACTGACTTGTCATGCGAACTCTTGAATGGGAAACTTGCCGAAAAATAGTTCAGTGTTATCCAAACTTAGCTCAGTAAACTTTTATGTCAAACATCTAGACTGAAATAATTCAAATCATAAAAAGCTAAGATGTAAGCCCCTAGCTGGGTACATAAGAGTCCCATCTATCAAATCGGTGTTCGTGGGTTCAATTCTCAGTGCTGCAGACTTTATTTAGTCGCATATGTAATGAGTGCTTAGTCGGTGAACGCACTTACCGATTAGGCACACACTTACCATATCTTTCTCTCTTCCCCGCTTCTTTCTGTGCCTCGCCGTGTTATGCATACAGCAGACATACCCCGAGTGATTGATCACATTTAAAAAGAAAGGAAAGGGAAATAGTCAGAAGTAGGGAGAGCCAGACAAATTTTTGCGCAAAATGATGAATGGGCACAGTGTCCATGCTGGTGGACGGACAGAAATGTCTACGAATGAATATATGACGAGCAGATACGCGACAAGGCAGACAATGCATGAACACGAAAGGAAGTCAACTAGGCGGACAGACAGCGTGAATTTACGTAATTTAATCGATTAAGAATCCCACTTTTAAATTTATTGATGCGTTTGGTCATTACATGAATTTTGAATAAAAGTTCGACATAGTTAAGCTAATATTAAGGTTTGAAAAAAAGCGAGTAAGTTAATTATATTCGATCGCGATCGAAGCTTTTACGCGCAACGCCATTATCTGTCGCATACCATCGCGACATTCACGATATTTACTTTACACTTGGCTTATTGCGTTCTACTCTCCAAGTCCTGGCAATGCACCTTCTTGTGAGGAATGCCTTGTTTACCTCATCAATAGTAAGCAGAAAACATTAAAAGAGTAAATATAATAAAAATGTCATCACTTATAACTGTGTGTAGGCGTGGCAGATTTTTCCCATTTCTGCACAAGTGTTACAAGACCACCCAATTTTTATGGTTGTGTCTGTTGCGGTTTATAAGCAGAAAACGAAAATGTTTTTCTTTTTGAATATAGAGATAGCTTCAAATTGTGGTGCACTGTGGTTGTGTGCTTTGAGCGATTTTTCAGCTTTTTTTCGATACCAACCAGTGTACGATAATTTCCAATGTTTCAGCGAAGTTGAAGCCAATTGCTTAATTTCCAGGTCGAATGGTCACGACAGACTTTACAAAGACGGATAAGGAGGCCCACAGACAGACACTCGGACAGACGGGCATGCTTGAATTGATTTAAAATATGATACTGATCAAGAATTGCGCATACTTTAAGGGGGTCTGAGACTTTCCCCTCAACATTCGACTATGGGTATAAAAATATCATAGTCGACGCTTAACGATAATTTCAAAGTAATTAAAACCACGAGATTAAAAAAATCCAACTAATGTTCATAGATCACTAACTAAGTGAAGTTAAAGCCGAATTCAACTGAAGTCACATTAAGATATACACCTTCCGTTCAAGTAGCATTAAATTGCTACTGATTTCTGCGCGACGTATTCCTCGGGGGAAGAGCCCTTAGGCTTTTATTAATCCTTAACACACGCAATTGAGTTTTTCTTTTTAGTTAAAATGCTTTTTGATATTTTTCTTTGCTGTTACTTAGTTTTAAATCTTATTATTTTTGAGAGATTAAACTTTTATTTAATTATAAATTTTGTTACATAATATGTAATGTATCTGGATGTGTATATATAGGAGAAGTGCTCACGACTTGGATATATATTATTTTACAAGTTCACTAGTTCACCAATTTTTACACACATTTAGTTAAATTTTATTTAGATAAATCTGTACTAAACCGCGTTTCTTGCTTGACTAACTAAACCAAAACGATTTTTATTGTATTCGTATTATTGTTAAAGAAAAATTAAAAAAAAAAAAAAAAAAAAAAAAAAATAAAAAAAAAAAAAAAAAAAAAAGTAATGTAACAAAGAAAAAAATAACACGTTTGCGGATTTGTATGAACATTTGTAGATACATATGTAAGTGTAACCAGACAATAAAACACCAAAATCGTTGATATGTCATCTCTCTTTTCGCTTTTGGTTTTACATTAGACACTAGCTTAAGCAAGTAATTATTTTCCAACATTTATGGGGGCATCCCGTTTCATAGGTTATGCGTATAGTTCAGAAGTTCGCATATAAGAAGTTTATAGCATATATGTATGCTAAGGGATTGTCGAAGAACCCGTCTAATGTATTTACACACATTTGTTTGTTTGTACACAAAAGTCCACCGTTATGCATACTGTTTAATTTAGATAGATTTTATTATCTTTTCTTTTTTTTTTTTTTTACTTCTCAGAAAGATGAGCCTTCAACGTCAATTTTTCAAGTAGCCGTAATTGTGGGGTAGAGACTTGAACTCTATACTAAAATAAATAGTAAGAAAAATAAATAAAATTCTCTATAAGTAAACAGCAACTAAGTAGCAAAAGTGTTTGTACTAAATAGTCGAGTAATGCTACTACTACTACTACTACTTGCTTGCATATAATACACTCGATAATATGGCAGCGTATCGCTTTAGATATGATTATTGATGATAATGAAAACCGAAATGCACATGAAAAAGTTAAAAAAAATCAAAACAAAAAAAAAAAAAAACGAAAAAAAATTTATTTATTGATAAGTTTAGCATTGAGCCATAAACCAGTTGGTCAAATATATTAATTTTAAGAAATTTTGTGTTCACTTTTTGTAAAATATCGAATTTCTTCTGTTGGTTAAGGAAAAAAGTGTCTTTTCAAAGACAAATTGATAAGAGAGTACATTGACTTGGTTGCCTTAAGTACAATGTCGAAAACATAAAATAAAGCAATGTCTCGATTGCCCTGATTACGTATCATAATCATCTTATAATTGTTATATAACATTTTTAACTAAAACCACAATCACCACAATTACTACAATTAACAAAATCACTTCCCTCTACCACAACTTGTTACTAAGCAATGTCACACGCATACGCATCCACACATACACATACACACACACGCACACACACGCACTACATATCTATGTGACACTTGACTATTTTATCACTTTATATCAACCTATTATACAATATCAACTGGCTAAGTATTTAATAATACTTTTATTACTACTACTGACTGATAGATAAGCACAACAACAAAGTTTCGTTATTCTTAAAACAAATAAACAGTAGCGTAATCCATTGCAGATATGGAGAGAGGGTGTCAGAGTAAAAGTTTAAAGCATCACGAACTAGAAAGTAAAATTGTTCGAGCCAAAAAATAGATTACACTTTTTTTTAAATTTCTTTTCTTTCGAAATGTTTTCACATAATTATCTCTACGTTGTTTAACTTCGCCTAATAGGAAATTATCCGCACTTCATTACTCGACCTGCACTATCTCGAAGTGAAATTAAAACAAATAAGAACACTATAGTCGAGCAAGACCGACTGTTAGACACCCTACATCACTTCGCTGAATACAAATGTTCATTGATTTTCGTGATTACGTTAAAATTTATGCATTATTTTTATGCAAAGGCATAATTTTTATGAAGGCCCCCAAAACGTCAACTAACATGGTTCAACTTTAAGAAGCCCAATTTACTTGTCGAAGGTTTTGGTAATTCCGACTTGCCTGAATCTTCAAAAACTATATTTTAGGTTTTGTCGCTATTTCATGAGAGCCCCTTTCTATGTTTGGGTCTAAGGAAAAGACCTATTTGATCCAAATCTTACTCTTACGGGTCAATTTTCATCGTAAAATATTAAAATTTGGACATTTTTTGCCATATACACGCTTACGTTCCATCAACAGCTTTTTGTGAGCTGGTATGCAGAAAATAGACCTACGTTGTCCAGACGCGGTAAGACTGTTGTTGATGTCGTATTATTATTATGCATGAACGTTCGAACGTTCCTGAAGACTATTTATTATGAAACAAAATTCAAAAGTAACATTTTTAAACAATTAATGCGGAGCGTAGTCACCATCTATTTCAATAACTGCTTCCCGATTCAAACCTTTCACTCCAATCTAAAACGCCTGACTACTGGAAAATAGAATATTTTTCATATATTTCGTTACAGGGCGAATGGTTGAAAAAGTGGTTGGATCCGAACCATTTGCAATAGCGTTCGTCCTTGAGTCAAAACACGTCTGTCAGTGTACTAAATTTCATGAAAATATTTAGAAAACTGCGAGCTGTGGCTTGAAAACCAAAATACATGATAAGACATCAAGCGAACAGATGGACAGACAAGCTTAGATCAATTCAAAAAATGAATATGAGTCGGTCGGTATAATATAATAATAGGTGGATCCATCTCAAGTCCTTCTGGGTGTTAGACACCACCCCCAAAATTTACCACGAATGGCGTAGGGTGTAAATCCTCTAATCAAAGTGGATTTGTGCAACCATCGTTGTTTGTGACCCAAAAAGGGAAATTCGATATCTTTCCCGTTATTCATAAATTACCTCAGATATAACGATAAAATATTTTCCCACATACTCTCATACTGTACAAAACGGAAAAGATCGGCGCGCCTAGCCGTATGCGGTCGTTATAGTTATCTCTCTTATCCACTTTATTACTCAGTAGATTTAACTTTGACACTAAACTCAAATTTAATTTACACCCGTATACCTGCATTAAAAAAGTTAAAATTATGCAATGCTTCATGAAACGCTAGAAACAGCTCTGTACTGTTCAAAGCAATTCCGAAATATGCAATAACTCCTTCGCTTCCACCTTATCAACATCACGTTGATCCTTTAAAAAGTGGCTCAAAGTATTGTTTGCATTACCTAGCTTGAGATGGGCAGCTTCTTTATCCTTACTTGAGGCTTATTGATTCGTCGGCACTAACCTCTTAGCTTGATGTTTATGATTAAACTATTGAACGGCGACGTTTCCTTTCCAGGATGCTTGCTTTATATTCTTAGTTGACGACTGCTATATTCCTAATAGAAATACTTATTGTTATGCGCCTGCACCTACCCATTTCATTGATTAATCCACCCATTCAAGTTTGTCAATTATTTAACGCTTATTCACGCTTATTTATTCATAGTTCTAATCCTCATCAAAAAAAAAAAAAGGAAAGAGAAGAATGCATTGGCATTGAAGTAATAGTTTCTAAACTCTTATCTATTAATTACTTAATTCGATTCGAATAACTTAATAGCTGTTGTAATGTATTTTCATCGATTAATTAAATCCTTAATAACACATCACTCAATAATTTAGTAGTAGACTGACAAGCAAATGTAAAATGACATCCAGAGGTAGGATGATTATTGACGAATCCATATAATTTTGTGGAAAGCAGGAACATTTGAAAGAAATGTTTCAAAAGCGCACGGCACTCCAACGGTTAGTTTACAAGTTGCAGTTGCTTTAGTGACGAAATTTAAATTTTTCAATTGTTTTACAAAGAGGAAAATATAGCCACTAAATTATCAAAATAGCTTGTAAACTAATGGCCGGATAGTGTAAATAGGGGTGACATCTATATATCATCCTACGTTCCGATCCCAATCATTTTCAATAGCGGTCGCGCTTAACACACCAGAGTGTACCAAATTTCATCAAAATATCTTGAAAAATTGCGGAAGAGAGAAAAAAAGGCAGACTGGTGGACGGACGGACAGACAAGCTTAGACGTATTCAGAACATGATTTTGAATAATAAAATGTGGGCGGATAAATTCATCTCAAGGTGATGAACACAACCGCAAAAATTTAATAAACCCTTATACCGTACAGCATAAAAAGGCAGGAGTCAAAGCAAGGGAGTCAATGGAAACATAAAAATTACTATTAAGGAGAGTTTGTCAATTATTTTGAACAAAAAGTGTAATTTGTAAAATGTTGTTGTAAAATCTTGCTTTACTTTCTTTTTTTATGTAACTGAATGTGTGTCTGCCTATGTCTTGCATTCCTACGTATACGTGGAGACATAAATTAGCATCATATGTTCCGTAACCAGCAATAAAAATCAAAAAGCCTAATTTTATGACTTAAACCCTAAATGTTCACAAAATTTAAAAAGGAAAAAAAAGCCGAACGCACGACAACAAGTAAAGCCGCAATTCAATCGAAATTGAATTGTATGACAAAGTCATTGATTTTAAAACCACATATGCGTGTACAAATGCGGGTTTATGTTTATGCGTGTATGCATGCGTGTGTATGTGTATGACATTTATTTGTATTGAAACCTTAAATAAAACGAAAAAAAAAAAAACAATTTTATGTCGGTTAGGAAGAAAAAAAATAATACTCCCAAGAACTGGAGAGAAAGGGGAAGACCTCTGCGCTTATCGTGTTGTGGTGTATTTTTTACAAACCAAACACAAACGCAAAGAGCTTAACGTAAATAACGTCAGAATACCAGTTAAAATAGTATTGTAGTAAAGATGATGGCATGGATTGCGGCGATGGTGTTGGTAGTGGTGGTGGTGGTGGTGGTGGCAGTGGCTGTCGTTGGTTAGCGTTGGTGTCGGTGTATATGACGCTAAACACAAAGAAAACTTAACGGAAAAGCCGCAGGAAATCAAAAAACATACACACACCGCTTATCAGGGAAAGACAATAAAAAAAAAGAAAATACATCTATATATACATATACATACATATACAATTTTGTTTTAAGGGGGAAAACGATGCCTTGGTTTTTCTCCAATTTGTTGTCTTTCTTTGTTCGTGAGAATCTTTCTCAGAAAAGAAATTCATTTCTTTATTTGGCACGCGTTTGTTTGCGCTACTTTGTGCAAGGAACACTTATATGCAAATCATCCGCAAAAATTCATGAAAATGTTGTTGCTTCTGTGTTAGCAACCGCAGCAGTTCATTGTCTCTCAATGTTAAATGAAACAAATTTCTTTTAAAAGCCTTCCTGCTTTACACATTTGAACTCTGTCTTTATCTAACGTTTTCCGTTCAACATTTGTACTTATTTGTTTTGGCCATGTACGAGATACATTATGTATATTGTATATGTTTGCCTAAATGCCAGCAAACACATGCAATAACATCATAAATTTCACGTTTGCAAATCTCTGAAAATAAATATGAATAATAATCGTAAATTAAAGCTCCTTCCCTAAGCCACCAAGAAATAATTTTCTTCCTTTTTTTCATTTTTATTATCATTATAATGTAAAAAAGCGCCGGCATTCATATATTAAGCGAAAGATGAGATATGTGTGTAAGAAATGGCTTGAAGAAGATATTCGGTTCAAAGACATGTTTCTAAAGTTCATTTATTATGACATTTTTATCGTTGCCTCTGCCATGCCTGCAATCATCTTCAGGACACACACCGTTGATCAATACAAAATTTCAAAATGATTTAAAGGTCGGTTTTTGGGGCCAACAGTCAAACCCAGAATTATTTGTTAACTAATTAATCGCTAGGGTTGAAACTAAGCAGATATTTATCGCTTTAATTAATGATTATAAAGAGTGTAAAGCATAGAAAGCTTTTCTTTAATGATCTTCTTCTCACTTCCTATCATTGTTCAATTCACGCCTTTTGCATTTTTTTGGCTCAAAATAATGATACTTTGTAAACATCTTCTCCATTCCAGTTAGTAACCTACAGGGAGTTCTTCGCAAACCGGCACAAATCCAAGAAAAACGTTTGATGCGGCATATACGGTTCGGGCTTCTGTTTGCAGCTTTCTTAAATGATTTTTTATTTATTATTTATATGTCACACAAAATTGAAAGGGGATTAAAAAAAACTGGTGCGGGATTTTTTTTTAAATCATTCGCGAGCAATCACTAGCGATGGATTAAGACGAATATGAAGTTTGGGTAGAAAGAATAACTGGTCTATTGTCACTGTTTGCAAAACACTCTGCTCGAACAAACAATAAGTTGAAAATAGTGGTGACCAGCCTCACCAGTTGCTGTTGGTAGTATTCCCATTTTTTTTTGATTAGAACGACACTACCATTAGCTGCCGAATGAAATCGGTTCTTATATATATTCAGCCTCATCGTCGGGTTATGGATTCGCTTCGCATTCGATATTTTGATTATAGACTTGGATATCGTAACACAAGTCAGCAAAATTACCCTTTCAATTAACAGCTTTGCTGTAGAACTCCCCAAAGCGTATGCAAAGCTCTAAAAAGCTATGTTTTGTACAATCCAGTGCAATAAACTACGTTATTGCATAAAGCTTAGAGATAGTGCTTCCAGATAGAGAAGTCAATGCGATGTTACAAAGCTGATAATGAATATTACGCTCTTTCTTGGACAACAGCGCGAACTTACTTAACATCCCAGTGAATTCCCTTCTTTTGTTACAAAGTAAGCTCAGAGAGACGGTCTTATTGTCAAATCTGAAGATTTCAGAGCAAATATACAAGTACATAACAAGTCACAGCAAGTACATGCCACAAATATTATTTCCGAGTTCTGCAAGTTGCCTAAGCGCTCATACGACCACAACTTTGTACAATATACGTCCATTATGACAATCGTTGCACTCCTCGTTTCACCTGACCAATGAAATATTTGAAGTATTAATGAGTTTCGTCAACATCAGCAAAGTTGCATACTTTATAGAGTTTATCATGTGCATTTGTAGCAAGAATCACTGTACTCCCTCCCCACAATTAAAACCGTTTCCGCTGTTCACACAACCATAATCTTCTTGTTTCTTTTGACCCAAATTACTTGATTATCTTTATTCTTTTTATTCGTCACAATTTTCTTTGGCTTCGAAAAAGTTTATTTTTCAATCAGTAAATAAAAATTTGTTTGTTTTTTTTTTGCTTTTTGATCGTATCATACTTAACGCCCTGTTTTTTATTTAACAATTTCATCACCCACTTCCTTCCTAAAGTATTTTAACGAGTGACATACGTTTATCTCGTTAACATACTCGTCAGTATTCTTATGACAGCGACGGATGTAACCCTTTTATATGTGTAATTTCCCAGATTCGATGTTTGCGAAACATATAAACATATTATCCGCATTTATTTATATGTACTCTTATGTGGCGTTTTTGCTAAGCTTCTAAGCTTACGCAATTTGTTGCGTTCTCTTCAGCCAAAACACAAAAGGAAAATCTGTTTAAGGAAAAAATTGTTATTTATATATATATATGTATGGAAAATTCCAGCTTACACGATGAAAGGATAGACACCTTTCATCGCCCCGTCATAGTAGCAGCGAGTGCAAATGGATTCTCGTCTCGCTTTGCAACCGCATGTCAACACACACACACTTTGTAAAGATTTCCGTTTTTTATTCAATCTTCGCATTCCTTTCACATTGGGGTTCGGGTTATTTCCTCCATATGCACATTCATTCGTACGTTTAAAGAAAACATAGCTCGTAACGTTATTAACCCGTTTAAATACGCGTAAACATTGTATATTCTATGGATGTGTACGATGTTTCTCTTTTCTCAGCTGATATCCTTATCAGACTCGCAACTTTGTAAGCATTAACATTGAGATAGATTTGTTATTATATTATACTTAAATTGTTAACATGTGTGCGAATTGAGACTAAATGATTGTTTTAAATTGAACTAAATTCATACCCAGTCATATGCTCAGTGATTATTGCTTATTTCAACACCTGCCATATAAAACCTTTTAAAATTCATTTCTTATACACTGTGGTGGTCTCATACAATGTGGTAGAAATTTGTTAAGTTTGTAAGAAAAACCCAGAAAGACTTGAAATACCCTTTCCTTTAGATAGATTCAGAATCATTTCCTGAACCAATCTGTGCTTGTCTCTCCGTCTGTACGCCTGTCCATCGGTCTGTCTTGTCAGCAGCCGCAATTTTTGACCTGTTTCGATGAAATTTGATGCACTGGCGTACTTTGGCCCAAGAATGAACTGAGAATGGCTCGGATCGGGGCACTTTTTCGGCAACTCGCCATATAAAAGCTTATTTTGAAAAGTCGATCTGTTGGCTAACTGTAGGATGGTGTAGGGTATTTAGTAGTGTGATGTGTTCCATTGTAGTGTTTTTATTTGTTTTACATATTTTTAGGAAGTTTTTTATTTGCAAATTTAATAAAAGTCGAAAAACTTGGTCTATTGTAATGTTTTCACCTGTTCAAATTACATATACAACGAATATGTTTTGTTATATGACCTGTGCTGGAGCCTTATTCGTCAGAAAGCCAGAGAGTCCTCGAAGGAGAATTTATGTAGAGAACTATGTGGCTGCTTAGCTTGCAATTAATTACTTCGCTTAACGATTCTAAGTTATATTTATCAACAAATGGAATCGTACATCACCTATCTAGCTGTCTATCTATCTTCTATCGTCAATCTTCCATTTTGTGCCTTTTATGTTCTAATTTCTATCTTTTTTCTGTTATATTCTACTGTCTTCTATCTTCCATTTTACGCCCTCTCTGTTTTATCAAACGTCTTCCATCTTTCATTTTTCATCTTTCATTTTCTCCATCTTCTCTCTATTAGGTTCCACCTTTCAACTCCTATCTTACATGTTCTAACTTCTAATTTTTATATTCTTCGTTCTACTCTCCCCCTTCCAACTTCCTGTTTCTATCTTCTTTCTTCTCCACCTACCTTCTATTTTTTTATTGTTCTATTTTTGGTCTCTCTATCTCTCTACCTTACCATCTACTGTTATCCTTCTGTCCAGGTGAAGTGTGATTGATTAAAAGGTAGAATGAAAATTCGTTCACTTCATATATTGATCGTAAATCGTATCGTAAGTTTTCATTATGATGTGAATTGCTTCAGTTTATGTCTATCGGCAGAATTTCATAAATAGCTCTTTAATTTACCATAAAGACTCTACCTTGCTATGCTGCATTATTTTTACATGATTTTCAGGCAATAGTGGGCTAACTTCCGATTCCGTCCTTTTAAGCCTATTTTCGTCCTTTTATTAAGAAAGCAAATTACACACAGCTTAAACCTTTAAAGTGAAGATTATTGAATTTTGACGATATTAGTGAAGTAAGTTTACAGACTGTAAACTTGTAAACCGTGTTTAGCAATGTTTCGAACTTCATCTGAGGAAACTGATGATAAATGATATGACACAGTTTTGTTCTTCGAAATACTGGAAGTGATATGAAGGCATTTCAACAAAAGAATGTTAGATGTATATATGATATGTATATTAAATTAAAGATCGAAGCAATGAAAATCAGGTAAATACAGTGCATGCATGTGCATGACGGAAAACTTGACAAAATTCCCTCAAAACTGCTAAAAACCACAAAACTCGTAAAATATCTATAATCGGAAATGGATCGATAGGATGTACGTTCATTACGGTTTTAGGACCAGAAAGGAATACGCACTTTTTCTTATTTGCAATATGTGCAAATGAATGATAATACATTTTCTGCTTATAGTATTTTATTAAAGCAAATTATTGCTGAAATTACGAATATATGCTACAGGCACACATCAGGCAAGTCTTTAATGCATTATGTTAATTACGTCGTATTTTACGCCGTCTATCGATAGCAGCAGTGAATGAGGCAAATTTAACGTATATTTCGTGTTGGATAGAGAGAATGGATAAAGACAATCAAAGAGAAGTTAGTTCGAATATGGTCTTAGAATTGCTTGAGGGTCTTTTAAAAGTATTTCACGTCTTATCCAGCATTCCCAAGTTTCTCAAACACCTGCTCTATGCAAACTTTCATTTCACTAAAATAAGCCTCGCTTTTTCCATTGATTTTTTTGCATGCAATGCAAATGCCGTGGTCACATTATGATTCCGAAAGTAAACGTAAATAAAACACACGTTTGATTAAGATTTGGATCAAATCTTGTTTTTGGTTGGTGCACGGAAATTAATTTTTGGGTGCAATTTGCGAACTGAAACTCTTAATTTTGACTTTGAAAATGGTATTGCAATGACCTTCAATGTATATCTGTGGCTGTAGATCCCTGTTCTCGTCATTAAATCTAATCAAGAAGCATTTTTGAATAATTTTCCTCCCGCATTTTGCAAACGCATAACAACATACGACTCAATCAATCAGCACA
This sequence comes from Glossina pallidipes, assembly GCA_000688715.1. Lineage (NCBI taxonomy): Eukaryota > Metazoa > Arthropoda > Insecta > Diptera > Glossinidae > Glossina > Glossina pallidipes. The sequence continues at coordinate 3,115,981 of KK499769.1, forward strand.
ATGAATCTCTGTGCTTGATTTGTTGAATTCTAGAAGAAGAAGAAGAAGTCTCAATTTTCTAGAAAACGCTAAAAACTTACAATACCTATAAATATAAAGAACAAGTAGCACAAACTTCAAGTCAATGAAAATTTTGCCAAGCTCTGCTCTCCATACAGTATATGATATCCGGGATCTTTATAGATCAAGGGCAAGAAAACAATGTTTGAAATTTTTCCCATCCCAAGCAAATCGAGAAGCTCGAGAGACGCGGGTTTTTCTTAATTATTGGTTAAACGGTTAAATGGTTTTGCTGAATGAGATCAATAAGATCACCTTTTTTATAGGACTTACCCAACATAAGTTAAACTATGAACTTGTATAACTCAGTTAATGTCCCTTGTAAAAGCTCAAATGACGTCTATAATCTAATCCCTTTAGCAGATGTTTTCTAAAGTTAGCCTTCTTAACATCCGCGTATAAGCGGCGTCGCACTTAAACTAAATCGATTCATTTGTCTATGCTATGTTGTGGTATGCTTGGCATAATCTCAGCTAACTAACTTGGTTATCGGATGACCTGGTGGTGTGCTGACTGTCATTATTAGTTTAAATATTTGTAATTTTAAAATTCTTCTTCTTTGATCTGCAATCTTAACTACCCCTTCAATATGCATAGTCTAAGTTCTGCTGAATCTAAACTTCAGCTGAGTCATGTGTGTGTAGTGTGAATAGACAGTCATAATAATAGAATCCTGCTCATTGCACTAATTCATGCCCTAGATATGGAAGTGCAGATAGTAGCTCCTTAAAACGACATTTGTCCTCAAGATAAAACGCCTGCGAACGAAAACATGAAAAAATATTAAAAATGATCGCAAGGGTGTTATCGTTTTCTGTTTATTCAACTTTTTGCAATTATTATTACGATTTCTTTTAATGAGGTGTTCTCGCTAACACGTCTAACGAATAGATGGCGTTGTTCACATTTTAGTTAGTCATTTTCATATATATCTTCGTCTTTGTGTAAGAAAATTATTTAAAAATTCCTTCTTATTTTATAAGAGTCGCTCAGTATAATGGCAAGAAAAATTTTAAGAAAATCCTTCCACATATTTATGAGACTATTGTTGAGTAGACTAACAACATAAAAAGCAATAAAGTTTATCATGCAATTAAGAACGTATTACTTGGCTAATAGAATAATTAATGCAATTTCCCACAACATTAGGCACAAGCGGTAAATGACGACAAGTGCTACTCCTCGATGGTAGCAAAGCAAGAGAGAAGGGGTAGAGACATTTAGAAGCATAAACAAACTGAAATCAAGATTGCCGAACTAAGCATCACCCTAAGAGTAATATAATACAATAAATACGCAAACTTGGAATCGCTGGGTAAGCGAAAGGAGGATCATATCCAAAGACAATCAAGTAGACACTATCAAGACTATCAAGACCACCAGCAGCAGCAGATACAAGTTACTCGAGTGTGTATATAAATGCGAGAGATGAGACTTTTTGCAAGGGTAGTATTATTTTTTTGCATTAACACACTTCGGCATGTGTTTGTAAGTTTCGGCACACAGGCAGCAAAAACCGCATTGTGTCTTGTGATAATAATAAAAACCTTTAGAAAGAAACATCCTGTAACAGGACAGCAACTGCCTTTTCAATTTACACAATAAAATGCTTACTTCGAAAGAATACATTCGCCACAGCATATTGGTATATGTGTATATGGCAATGTGGTAGTGAGGCTGAAATTTAAGTTAAAACTGATTGAAAACTGGTTGACTGACTATTTTCAATTGTCTGACGATGATGACGATATATATATATATATAAATATATACTGAGGTTGATGGAGATGTCTTTTGTTTACTTTGCTATGCTCCTAATGAAAATGTCAAGGAGTTTCCTGATTTTTGCCCGGAAACAAAATTTTTATGATAACATCTTGACTATAACTTGTCCAAAAAATATTAAGCCTGAAAAAAAACAGTCCGCTCATACTAGTATAAACTAAATAACTAACAGTATTGCTAGAACGATATCATGGCGGCTCAATATTTTATAGACTGGCTAATACTACATGCATTGTAGTTATTTTCTTTATGCCCTGTACGACAGATGTAGGTTTGTCCGGACGTATCTAACGCCGAGAGGAGAAGAGCTTACATCGATCTTGTCTGTCCGTCTGAACGTCTCATGTCTTTCTGTGTTCAATCTGCGTGTTTGAGATATGTTAATGAAATATGGCACACTGGCGTGCTTGGATCCAAGGACGAACGCTATCGAAAATCGTTTAGATCCGTCCACTTTCTCGGCCACTCTCCGTAGAACACTTTATTTTGAAAAGTCAGAAAAAGGGGTAACTCTTAATATATTATGAGGAAAATTGGTCCATTGCAGCAATTTAGCAAAAAAATTAACGATACACAATTTGGACCACATAGTTTTATGTTTTTAACCCCAGAAATTAGGGGGGTTATCAAGAAAATGAGACCCTCAGATGGAGAGAAAGTCTAATTTCTAGTTTTCCATGAAAGACACTGGAAAATAAGAACATTTTTAGGAAGTGGATTAAGTTTGCTAAACTTGGATTACGCAATATGATGTTTTGGCCATCCTCCACCAAGGAGGCTTTTATAAAATACATGTCTTTGCATGAAAGTGACGTGTTATTTTTGATTATTCAAACGAGTGCATAGCTGTACTACGCAAAGGCTAGGTGTAGGATTTGTAATGATTGACCACGCCTTATACTATAATGTCCGTGCTTAACATATAAAGATTTAATATTATCTAATACTTCAGGCTTTAAAAAGCAGCTTAAAATATTTACTTTTCTTTTTTTAAAATATCAAAAAGGAAAAAGGATTTTTTTTATAAGGCTTTAGTCAAAATCTTTTACACGAATTATTATTAGTTTGATAATAACTTCATTAGCTATGACTTACTTGACTATACACTCCTAATTAACATTAACTTGTACAAATCACAAATACAAAGAACAAAGCTGCATGAACAGAACAAAGCTTCAAACATTCAAAATTCATTAAAAATAGTAAGCCATGGTGAAATGTAGTCAGTGTACTTCCTTTACTAAATGATTTATAAGTCTTTAGAAATATTCTCCGAATTCTCTTTTTATTTTTATTTTTAATTTTTTTTTTTTTCTTTTTTTTTTTGGTTTTTAAAACATCAAACAGCATTTGTCTCTCTAAGTAGTTTTAAATCGTCTCCATATCTACTCCTGCTCAACCTACCTCCATACAATGTTCACCTTACACACATTTGTCTTAAACTGCAGTAGTTGTTACCTTCACTCTACATCATTTCTTCTCATCGTTCTTGCTAATGTTTTTCCCAGATTTATAGAAACTCTTAAATATATAATGTTTTGTAAATAGAAAATATTACATGTATATATATGTGTACGCATACGTTAAAAATTTTTCCTATTTATATCACACATATCGTTTGTCTCTGATACACCTAAACTTTGTACTCCTTCCGTACGTACATAATACAATGACGATTTCGGTTTTGCCAACGGTAAGAGTAGTTTTAAAACTTACATTAGTGAACGTCTCGTAAATATTGTCTCTCTATTTTTCTTTTTTGCTTTTTCCTCATCATCTTCTTCTTCTTCCTGATTTTTCGTTTTTCGTACATTTATCTTTATGCGAAAATTGCATGTCAACCGGAAAGTAGTTGTCAAGATTGCTAAGTCTTTATTTTCTTGAGTTCCACTTACTATTTCATTCCTTCTTTACAAATACATACTTACTTAGTGCTTGCTTACGGTAGACTTATACGCGTGTAGCCAAGAAATTATTTGCATCTCATTTTCGGGGATACATGTACATATGTAAACGGATTGTCATATACATTAGGTTGGTTCGATTTCTTGAGAAACAATTCATGATATAATCACGAAATGCTCTGCTCAAGTCTACCTCATCTTAAAAGAAGAAAGGGAATTATTCTTTAAAACCAAAGCAGTTAGAAAGCTTTAGTTAAAGACTACCACACTAAGAAAAGTTGAGTGCCCGAGTAGGCAAAGGGTCTTGACTAACAACTGAATGATCGTGGGTTCCAATCTCAAGTGCAATAGAGTTTTCAGTAAAGACAATAGCTTTAGATGCTGCTACTGCTTTAAGACTACTGTGGTCTTAGAATATATTTCTCAGGCTAAATTAATAAAAATAACAAGAAAACTTGGAAAATAAAAATACTTATAATCTGGCGTCATGTGAACCTCGGAACGAAGGAAGGACAAAAATCACCAACTCGTTTTGATGCCACACTTAATCTTAAGATATTCGTACGAATGTAGAATAGAATTAGTTCACAGCCAAAAGGGAGCTGACATAATGATGCTTTATTCCTATTTCCGGGTTAAAAAGTCCCAACTGGTAAGCACAACGGGAAACCGAGTTAACATTTCATTTTGTAGGAAAATGTAAATAAAAACATATGCTTTTACAAAAGCGAATTAATTTTTTGATTGATTATTGAAGCAGAGAATGAAGAATACGAGTTTGAAAGAAACAGCATAAAAGTAGAGTTCATTGTTTAAATGTTTTGATTTGAAAATCATATTGTAAATTGGAAATGAATTGCGTTCGTTGCTTGTTTTCCGTACCTTATGAAATAATCTCGAGTATAAATAAAAATTTTAAATCGAATAACATAAACTTAGTTTAATACAAAATAAACATAAATTAAATAAATAACTTCTAAGTTTAACAAAAATTGTCTTCATTTCTCCCCCTACGTTTTCTTGTTTGTACACATGCGGAAGCTTACGATTTACCAATTGTCACAAAGTCTAGCAAGAAACCAACAAGGTGCCATTCCAAATATAGGAGTGACGCATCATTGTGTTAGCGCCCTTGGCCTCTGCAAAGAAAGTATTTAAAGAGCATTAGTTAAAGCCTATAAGCTACGAACGACTGAGCGATGAAGATACCTACTACCTGGAGTCAAATGAAAGAAATCCTCTGTAGGAGTTCAAGGATAGACCCTGCCAACTAGTTTAGGCCCCACACACAGTTCTAAGGTATTGCTGCGTGTCTGGAGTAGGTTTAGTTCATACTCAATAAACTGGAAATAGGAGACACTATGGTAGAGTTGCCGCCTTCGCAGTGCATCAGCGGACCTTGAATAAAATCATTGCAAAGTGTTCCAAAGCGAATCTTTCGAAGTGAAGTGGAGTCCAAATGGCGAGCAAGTCAAGAAACATAGAATAAAATGTTTTGATGAAATTCGATATACTGATGAGTTTTATCCGAAGGACTATTGAAAATCAATTTTCCACCACTTTCCACACATTGCCTTACTTTAAAAAGCAATTACATGATTAATTGTAGGGCGGTGTGGCGTATTTATTGGTGATCCGTGGCCTACTATGGTATTTTTACTATAGCTTATAATTCTATTATTAGTTTGACGATTTATGACGTGTCCAACATTTATTCACTTACATTGCATATATTGAACAATCCGTTTATTGCGAAGAAGGAAATAAAATATTATGGTGTTTTATGGTGTCATTTAGGATTTCGACGATTCGAAGCGACATTAAATAAAAAAAACATACGCAATGCGAATGAAAAACTAATAAAATAAAAGAAGCCAAAAATTATGCTTCTTTTTTTTTTTAATATCTGATGTGAGCGCACTAATAGCTTCGAAAGTAATAATTATAGGTTTTCAATACAAAATAACAAGCCCTTCAAAATACTTCTTTTTCTTTTCATATACTTTAACTGCTCATTGTATTCTTTATCTGAAAACAGGTGAGGAGACAGAGAGAAGAGTAACGCAGCCCTTCTCTTTTTCATCAATTAAAGGATATAAAAGTCTTTGTAGAGGAAAATGAAATTTCTTACGCTTCTCTCATATAATTACAATAAATTCCTTTTAACGTAAACTCTACAGACTACTGCATTAAAACAGTAAGGAATTTACTAAGCAATAAATGTAAATGTAAGAAAATTTATGCTTACATAAGTGTATATAGAGAGTGTGTTGTTGGCATATTTTCTGCTTGTCATAAGAAAGAACTGAAAAGCAAAAATTTGATTAATCTTATCAAGATGAGTGCACGTTGTAAATGGATAGATACATAACATAATCAAAGCATGTTCTCTGCTCTAAAGTTACAACAATAAATGTGCTCTATAATAACTTTGACATCGCTGCCTTACACTAAACATACTTAAATATGGAACTTTTTTCTTTGTTTCCTTCTTAAGTACAATGCATTCTGAGATACATAAAGAAGAGCTAGCTGCCCATGTCTGTAGTTCGAAATTTTCAAAATAAAAATAATGTAAAAAAAAGAAATTATTCTAGAGACTCGATAAAAGGGTTATATGGCAGAGTTTAGAGTGACAGAGAGGGCATATTGATATCTCTGCTTGAACATCTTCTGCTGTTATGCATATTTCTTACACTGTTATTACTCCAAAGTCAACATAACATTGTATCGGCTGCTTATTGCCATGATTCAAAGACGTTTATGGATTGTAAGTAGGTTGTAATAATTGAGTTTATGGCTAAAAGGAACCCTTTCCGTTTTTTTTATTGCACGTAAAGGCTGCAAATGAATGCTATATGCCGCATAGCCGTATGTAGACGAGAGAAGATGTCAATTAGATTTTAATATTTATTGTTTTACAAAAATTAATAGAAAGTTATTAGTTTATGTTTATTGCAGGATGAAACTTCAAAAACGATTTCTGTTTAGATTATATATCGAACGAAAAGTTTCACTTAATCTGTGACAGAGACTATTATCAGATACTAAAGAGCATGTGATATGTGGCAAGCTTTAGCTAATCAGAATAGAAAATTACTCCGTTTTCAAAATAAAACAAACTTCTGAAGAAAATTTGCTACATTTTACAACACTGCTTCCAAGAAAGAAATGGTCGTAAGAAAATTCGTGGTGTTTATGGTTCAGATATGCCATCAATATCACCAGCGAGAAATTTTTTGTTTTATGACATTTCCAGAGTGATTGGGGGATCAGAACGAGCGAGCGAAACGTGCTCTTAAAAACACCCTTTGCCTTGGCCGATCGATCGTTCATAAAACCAATGAAATGATCCAAAAAAAATTAAGGGAGATTAGACAATTCATCGCACGGCAATGCTGCGAAACTGAGCATTGACCAAAGGCGCCCATTTGCATAAGATTAGATACAAAAAGCTCTACACATTTTGTATTTCATTCTGATATTCGATACAGATGTTTCTCAAAAGCACAAATAATTGAACTTGAATGTGGAAGACATTCTCTTCCTCATAAAAGTATTTGTAATAAAGTTTAAAGATATTCATCTTAATCCAGTTGACAAATGACTTGTTAACTGGATGTGTTATTAATTAGAAATGAAGCCTAAGAAGCATAACCAGTGTTATAGTCAATCAAGGCCTACCACTCAATACCTAACATCACTCGTCGAAATGCTGTCGTTTATGTAACGATTTTTCAAAGCAAGGCGTTATATAGAACTTGGTCGAAATAACGGATCCAGTATGACACGTTTAAAAAACGTTGGCGTACTAAATTTCATTAAAATATCCCAAAAGTTGCGATCTGTAAGTTAAACGTAAAAATACCAAATGGACAGGGACAGATGGACAGACAATCAGTATAAAAAAGGTAGGCTTAGCTCCCGTACTCCGAGCTGTAGTGTACATCCGCACAAAGTTCACATACCCTTGTACCGTGTAAAATAATCCTTGTTACTAATTGAGTTTAGTGCTGATTACACAAAATCTGAATCACATTAGCAAAATTGACACAACAGCTTAGAGGAATCTATTACGAGCAGCGATAACCTTCCACCAAAGTTTAACTTCCCGCCTGGTTTGTTTGTATAACCATTTTTTGGGCGCGCTTTATAAAAGAGGCCGTTAAAAATTTTAAGTCACTCTACGTTGCCCAGACTGCGCAAGAGAGAAAACGAAAGATAACGAAATGAAAGAAAAAGGACGTTCTGCGTGACGGTCATTTTATCTGCAGTCTTAAGTTTGCCGGTTTGTTTGTTAACGCAATGGCGGAAGAGTGCGATTGCATGGGTTAAGTATACGCAGTATACGAGTCTTAAGGCATGGGATTAAATGTATTTCACTCTCATTTCCTTAAAAGAATTTCTATTTAAAGAACGCAAATATGAGAAAATAAAGAAATGAGAAGGAGGCGGGAATGTGAAGATTTAATTAGAATTAAATTATTTTTATGCGAAAACACAAATGAAATCAATGATTCGGAAAATTATATCAGCAATTAAATCAGAAAAATTGAACAGAACGCATTTAATAATGAAAATAAATAGACTTTCGCGCACAGAAAAGCAAATATAGTCTGAAATATAAACGGAGTAAAAATACTTTTAAATTCTAATCGCTTTTCCTTTTGATAAAGGATTCCATTCCCAATAAAAATGCAACATTTTCCTAAACAACACATGCGACGATAACCTGCTTACAAGTCAACGATAAATCATTTTTTCTTCTTCATTTTTTTCTCTTTTTTTTTCACATACAAAAGGCTAAGAAAACAAAAAATATAATAACACTTGATGCGCAACGAACCTTGTGATGCCTATTGGCTCGTTTTTTATTGTTGTTTATTTTAAAAATATATCTGTGTAAATGTATATTTGAAACCTACATCAGCGTAACATGGTTAGCAAGCGATGGATTTTCTTGTCATAACGGGCATAGCCGCCATACATTGCATATCATATATCTATAACACGATTTAGGAGACATTTAACGCAACCAAAGCAGCATTTAATTTTATCCAAGAAACAGGAGCGCAACCTAGTTACTTGAAGCGTTAGGAACATTACTAAAAACCACAGAAATTTTCAAAATTTTATTCTCTTCTCTACAGGGTTGTATTCGTTTTATGCCGTTGTATGTATGTGCGCCCTATTTTAATGGTCATAGTGGTTGCGCGGTACTAAATAGTGGCTAGACGGCATTGGAATAAAACCATCCCCGAGATGGACCTTATCGACTCTTGAAGCATGCTGTATCATCCAATTAGAGATTCGGATCGTGGCGCGTGACCTTGTCGTGCAAAAATGTGGCGCATTTCTTCCATTCTTCCTTGTCCAACAGCACGACGACTAGGAAGTTGCGTGATCGAATTTCTACTTCGAGGCAAGCATATTCTTCACATATCCTCCAGCCGGGTGGATGAAAAAATTGCGCATAGCCATGCATGCTTTGGCCCAGATCACATGGAGAGATTAGGGAAAAATTAACTTCTTCATGTTTGCTCTTCGCGCCGTGTTCAAGATTTTAGATGAGTGCATCTCTTTTATTTTGTATCTCATCTTTTCTTTTTGTGTCGCTTTTCCATCACTTTTAACATTTCGCTAACCTATTACGTCGGATGCTTGAGTATGCGTGCGTATATGTATGTCAATATAAGTTTCCGAATCGATTTATCGGATTCTACAGCCGATAATATACGATTTGTCTGATTGGGGCATTTGGGGCAGGTCTTACAAGCACAAGCAGCCTCATAGACATGCCTAAGAAAAGTGCACCCAATTTGCACGATCCCTGCCGCATTTTTGAAGTCATCCTTGTTCTATACATATATTTATTTACTTATTTATGTACACATTTATACATTTCTCATTATAAGATCGCTCGACTGCCTGCAAAGATCACCAAAGTGCGTCGGAAATTGAGAAAAAAAAGGGAGGCGTATTTTTCGAAATATTTTGGTATCGAACTAAAACATGTTGCATATGTTTCTTAGACTTTAGGATCAACTTAATACTAATGGGTTAACTTAAAAGAAGCTTTTCCGTAGGATGACGAGTATGCAAGGTTTGCTTTAAGATGAATTTTTAAATGTAAAGAATCGGTGCACCAAGCTTCACCATGATGTACCGTAAAGGTAGCTTCTTTATAGAGTGAGGTGTATCCAAGGTCTACCGTAAGGTGAACTGTTAGCCGGGAGGAATTGGTGCACAACCGTTGACCATGACCGTGTGCTCTCTTCAATACTTGTTAACTTTCCAAACTCGGCTCGATAAGAGTAAACGAGAAGATCACTTTTTTAAGTTTTAGAAAAAGCTTCTTCTAATTGTGCTCACAGATAAAGATGCAAAAACTGTGATTAAACTAAAGTAGTTTGCACTGCTGATACCATATTTTATAGGTTTCCCGACAAATATTTTTATGCTTTACGTAAGCTTGATAAACATAGAATATACTCCCTCCGGTAGCTATACAAAAGAATAACGAGAACGGCATGTGTTCCTATATGTGTGCTACGAATATAATCGAATTTTTATTGATACAAGCGGCTTATAATATTGCATACACGCAATACACATACACACAAAAAATTGTATTATAACATCAGGACAACATCATCAGCTTTGACTTTGAAAGAAAAAAACCCCTTAAAGTAGCTACTTATGAATGTGTATTGTTGCTGTACATGCATGTATAGCTTTATAGGAAAGGGATACAAAAGAAAAAAAGAAAACAAACAGGCAAAGGGAAGGAGAAAGAGAAGAGCCGCAGTCAACATTAAAGAGCATATAGAGCAAATAGTAAACGTTAACAATTGATGGTCAAGCGTATTATTTATTGCAAACATTATCTGCTTGTATATAAATATACATGTGTGTGTTTGTGTGCAATACCCTTCGCCAGGCTAGTTGTCGTGGTAAATTTGGATTTAACAGGCTTGTGAAAAACGTTATCAACTAAGTGTTCTATTGCTCCCCCTGTGATCGTGAACTCCTTTATGGCATTTATAATAACCGATACCGGTATAAGGGCCAAGCAAAAAGTTTAACATCAGGGTAAGAGGTTAAAGGTTGATTTTAATGTGTAGCTTAACTTTTTTCCGCTTTCAATGAATATGTAAGTATATGATATACAAATATTTTTTATTTATCCGTCTCTCTATCTATTTTTATTTCTAACTAATTTGGTTTTTTGACTAAAGTAGGATTTATTTTCTATTTTCTTGTTGTTGTGTTTTTTTTCGACTTAGGCGAAGACAAGTTTCTTATCTTTGGTTCTTACGTGCAAGAAATGTTATATGGGATCAATTTAACTAACTTGTGTCTTTGTTAAGTTTACGGTATCGCATGTAGGCTTTAAGTTCCCGATAGTCACGGTTCTTAAATTAACAAAATATTGTACAAATTTTTTTTTTTTGCATAACTACTTTAAGTAGTGCTAGTTTAGTGAACGGCAAGAGAGATTTCATAGAAGGGATATTTGATTTACAAACAATGGGGACACATTCATCTTCCTAATACCTAAAATACACCCACCGTGCAGATTAAAGACATGTTTTTGTCAACATCAGATCCTAAGTTAAATCGTTCATAGCTTAATTCCCTGTCCGTACGTTCACCCATTCGCGGGTTGCCTGCAGCTTGACATACATAGTATAAGTTGAAGATGATGCACTACGCTTACAAAGCTACATGATTCACCTAAAGCCAACCCCATATGCAAAGAAAGTATAAATTTTCCTTTTTTTTTTCTAATATGACCAACCGCCCAGGATATGACCCTTGTGCGTGCAGTGCATTGATGGCTGGAAACAAGGAATGGGAATAAAGAAAGAAATAGGGAAGGGGCTGCAGTTTGGGACATAAGGTATAAAATCAAGATATTAGGTTAATCTGGAGAACCTTCCCGATTTATGATCACCATAACACACAAAAAGATATAAGTTTTCTTCTCTTTTAATCATTCAAGTTATAGTCCATACACGTAAAATGATGGTTAGGAAAAAGTGACGAGAAAGGGACAGGGTGCCGGGAGAAAATGTACGCCCGAACGATGCTGATTAAGCTTTTACCGTAGCTGCGGCCGCAAGGCGAGCGCAATTAAAGCATTCTCTACCACACTGAAAATTGAACAACCGTGGGTTTGGCTTGGCAATTGTGCCCCTTATCTACGCGACTATTCAGCAACCCACGTCACAATAGCTGTTAGTCTGAAACTCTTAGTGATCTCTGATACTTAAGTTATCAACATCTCTATTAGACGTATTGATCTGAAGCCTAAATCTTTTTGTTAAGGCATTTACTGAAGCCAACTCAGTGCAAAATATACTTTTTATGTTTATGCAGCGGTTTTTGGTGGATATGAAAGGCACGCTATGTGGCGGATGTAACTTTCTTTCCATGCCGCTTTTAAGAGACGGACACGCGAACCGCAGTGTAAGTTAAGAGTGAGTAACAATCGTCATCATCATATGTGTCAGTGCGTTCAAAGCCGTGATGCATATTTGAACGATAGTTTGTTCAAAACATAAGTGCAATATCTAAGCTTCAAAGTGAAACACTACATACATTGATACGTTCAGTTGAATTTTTTGTTTTTCTACATTTTAACAAGTATCGCTCTTAACGGAAATCCCTTTGTATATTTTCCGAGAATCGTTTAGCTTAAGTCAAGTTCCCCATATCCCTCCCTCAATATACATAAAAGATAGTATAAAGCATGAAGCTTATAACATAGATTTTCTCTAAGCGTGAAGCAAGAGTTTCCACCGAGAAATTGAGAATTCTAGATAGCGGAGCTCTCTCTTATTAGCCCTTGAGATGCCCACAACCAACCAAAAGTTGACTATTTCGTTACGACTTAGGTTATGTTTAATATGTTGAGTGTTTAAAGTTCGTTGCAACTCTCTCTCTCTCTCTCTTATTTACTGTTTTTCCTTTTATCTTAATGATTTATTTCAATGAAAATTTTCTTCTTTATAAACTTTTTATAAAATATTTACTTTTTCAGAAAAAGAAAATTTTTTTTTCTTTTATTGCATTCGTGTTTGTTTAAACAGAATTTTTATGTTAATGATAATCATTTTCACCCCATTCTAATAAAAGAAAAATTTTCTTTCATAAGATGAACCCTACGCAAAAATAATCAGTTAGGTTTGACATATGGTCGACCACTGCTTTCAAAGACAGTTAAAGGCAGCTTAAAAAGCAAGCCAAGGATGATGTCACAAAAGCAAAAGAAGGACAACAAAGTATACCTAACGTTAATCAATCGACAGTCTCTTTTGCTTGCAATGCCAAGCTACGGCAGGCGTTAAATCTCTTTGAGCTATCAAAGCGTTTCCTTCTTTTTGTGTGCATGTCTTCAACACACACAAAAATTTCAATTAAATCCAGCTTTCACTATACTCAGCATTTCGAAAGTTTGTCTGTCCATATGTCCGGCCAGTTCGCCATTTTTGAAATATTTCGGTAAAATTTTTGACGCTGAAAGGTTTTAATTCAAAGGCGAACGCTACCGAAAATGGTTCGGATGTGTCCACCATCTCGATCGATATATTTAAAAGTCGTTATATGATTAACTGAAGGGTGGGTGAAGTGTATTTAACGGTTACCACTATCGCAGTTTTACTTGCTCTCTACTTTAGTTTGTTTGGTTTATGAAATCTTGAGCCTCAAGAAGGTATGCACCTCTACGTTCATTTCATTCGCTAAATGCATCTTCACGTACAGTGACTACTGAGAATAAGTGAAGCTTTCCTTATTTTTGGGTTCAATATTTTCCTTTTAACTTAGTGAGCGTATGAAGTCAAAGCATTCAAAACGAAAGTCAAATCCTCTTTATGTTTAGTTTGTTCATTTCGAGATCTCTTTTGATGTGTTCCTGGTTTTTTTTTTTTATTTTTTATTTTTCTTCTTAACATTTATTTGTTTTGGAAACTTCTTAAAATGCAGTTGAAGTAATTAGCCTCATTTTTTCAAAGGACATTAATTTGATTTTAAACAATCAATAGTCGACAAGAGTTGAAACGTAAAGTTTCTGCCCCGTCATAAAGTGGCTTTGTCTATAAAATCCTTTCACTTTGTCATTTTTCTTTAGAAGGATACACTTGAAGTAAAGTAAAATGTCCTTTTCTTTGGCTACGTACGCGTCACGTACGTTGTATTCACAACCACTTCTAAATTGCTAATAACTTTCACAGTTTTATCTTTGCTAATAGTATCTGCTATCGACTAATAGCGGCGACGGCAACATCAGTGCATGATAGTAGTTTTTAATGCATTTACCCGCCTTTGACTTAATCATATTGTCAACTATCGAACACATCAAAAGTTTTATATTATATTTCTTTTCTTTTTTTTATTAAACTTACTTCTTCTCCTCTTCTTCTTTTAGTCGCTTCGTTTCGTTTCGATTCGATTCCTTTGACTTTCCTAATAAATTTTACAGAGTAATACACTTTACGTAAATGAAACGGACGACAAGACAAGAAGTAGCAATTTACATGTGCCCATGTCTAAGCTGGGTATTTGCGTCTGCGACTTGATAGTTCGTATTTGTTTTAACCTTTTTGGTAAACAACTCTTTGTTTATAGTTTCGATGTTTGTATGTAACTTGAAAAAATATTGTCTGCAAAATTACTTCAATTTTCCGTAGCGATACACAATTGATATAAAAAACAATGGAGATAAAAGAGTTCTGTCTTGCAAACCTTTCATCGAAAGCCTTTAAAAAGCCTTTGAAGTGGAAAGCCTTCAAACTCTGTTTAAAAGATCGAATTCGAGTGAATAGCATAAGTAATAAGGTATTTATTCTTCCGTTCAATGCTACTTGACGGACTGACCGCTAACTAATGTAAAGTTTTGGCGTAATATACTTAACTACGCTGTCTTCGTAAACAATTCATGCCTTTCTCCCGGATTAAGAAGTTATCTTACCATGACAACCTCACAAAGATGTCATAGACCACATAGCATGTGAGGATCAAAGTTGGAGCTTGTATTGATCCCAGACATAGCGCGAAATTCTATGAGTCTTATTAATACTACTTTGATCAAAAAATAAAGTGAATTTGTTTATAAAATACAAAGGCTTTTTTTGTTTCTTCATCGCCTTCATAAAATTAAAATTGTATCCCTTGCTAACAGTTCGGCCAAGCGGAAGGAATTCATAACTCGCAACACCACAATAATCGCAGACCCTGTTAACATCGGCTTGATCTTTGAGCGACTTTGGCGCGGGTTCGTCGATCTCGACTCGCCTTTTCCATGATATTCGGTCGATTGGTGGGCTGTTTCCGGGTCGCATATGTAGATCCAAGTACCGTCCTCGACAAAGATACTTTTCATGACAAATGCTGGAAAAATTTAGCTTAGGTTATATAACCTCCGAAGAAAAAGAAACTCGTAGAAAAATGATAGGTTGCAATCACTGCGTGTGGGATCGTATGCAATAATAATGGTTTCAACGTTAAGTGCCGGAAGTGTGAGCTGTAAATTTCTTACTTGATCATATCTTACACCCACGCTTGAAATATTAAGTGATGTGTAACGGAATGGTTCAAGTCTCGGGCTCCAGTATACTACAAATATTATACAAAGTCGATCGGTAAATTTACGACTGAATCAAACAGTTATATAGGCCCCCAGCCACTAATAACCATTACATTTAAAAGTCTGAAGATATAATTTTTTCAATGGTGCAGATGTAAAACAAGCTGCAAATGACAAAAGCGATATTAGTAACAAATGCATAAATGAATTTAAATTTTATAATGAAAAGACGAAGTTCTTCAGACCTATTCTTTCAGATAAGGTCCCTCCCAACGAAGTGTCAGGAGGACGACTAAAAATTAGCTTGAGAAGGAAGCCCAACACCCGGGAACCTAACTCCAGCAAGAGCTTTGTGGAAGATTTGTTTCCTTGAAACCAGTTTTCGACAACCGATCAACGTTAGTAAATACAGGACCACCTTCAAATAGAGCGACCAATTTTTCATGATTGGATATGCACCGCTGCATATACTAACATGTTGTATGTAGGTTGGAATTTTTTGCGGCCAACGCGGCTTGCCTGTATATGAAATATATTTCGCCCACGCCATCTACACTAACCGGAATCCTGATCAGAATCGATTTTGTGTCCTCCCATTACCAATTCGGGCGTTGAGATCGTGCCTACGACTTGAAATGTTTTTTTGAAAAAAATTCGTCAGACTCAGCGAAGCCGGTCCATTGACCGCCCCTTAAGAGCGCACTTGCAACGCGTTCAAAAAAACATCAAATTTGTGAAATACTACATATATACATATTTCTCATTAGTGACAAGTAGTGAGGGCAACATTTAGCTAAATCTGAGCGATGGGAGTGCGATCGCACTTTCTCGCATTTTTCGCATTTTTCTAGAAAAATGAAATCCCCGTCGTTTTAGATATTTAGATTTACTCTTTTCTTGCTGGCGTATCAAAATAGCCGAATACACACGACCGGCTAGATGCGGTTAGTTTTTGTTCATAGAATTATTTGTGAAGTGCCGCATTGTAGGAAACTCCACCAGTACGTTTCTTTTTCTTTTCAAACTCGACCTTCATAATGTACTCCTTATGTAAGAACTCTTTTGTTGTTCCGAACTTCTTCACATTTATTTTCAAATTTCTTTTACGTCGATTAAGTCAAAAAATCTTTGAAAAGCTTTTTCTTTCTATTTTAATTTTTGGCGCCATGACAATTCTCAAGATCCTCGATCCCTGGTATATTTCGATTGCCGAATGATAAACTTGCGTATGAGCGGACAGATGAACGCATACATAAACGATCAGATAAACGAACAGATAATCGTGGTAAACCTAAATTGTTTTGCATTGTCGCGAGTAATACTTTGACTCCGCTTGTGCTTCGATCTTCCATGCAATTCCAGATCAAAAAGCGTTACTATTCTACACAATATATTTTCCTTATCCCTGGAGAAATTTCAACTTTTATTAATCTGATTACTACGCACTTGCGAAAGGCGCATAAAGCATAAGAGATCTCTGTGAAGAAGATTTTCCCTCTTCGCCTAATCACCTAAGACCCGTCTTCAATCGCTCAACCGATTATTAGAACAATTAGCAGAGAACCCGGAATTCATTTGCTGCTCTACAGTTTACGTTAAAGTTACGACTCGTATTGCTTACCAGCTACGCAGACCGAGTTTGTGTTCAAGTAAGGATGACATCCTTCTCTATTTCTATACAACACAATCAAATGGAAATGTAAACATCAAGGAAAAAAATCTAAAGATTAAATAGCGCACGCTTCAAAAAAAAAAAAAAAAAAACAAAAATGTAGCGTAAAAATGTAACAAAAATCGAAAAAAATTTGATGATAAAAAAAAAACGGAAAAAGAAAAAGAATATCGCGGTTTTCTCTCTTTTAATGGGAATCTTAAGGAGAAAGCATTACATTTTTAATCGAATACGTGATGCTGGGAATTAAAAGGTTTTAAGCATTTTAATTGAAAGGGTCACCAAACGGAAGCACGAAAGACTCATGCAAAAGTGGTTAAGGAAACTTGGAACAAAAAAAAAAAAACAGAAGAAAAATATTTAGTAAAAACAGTTTTTTTCTGAAAATATTTTTAATAGCAGAATAAGAAGAATCTCAACTAATCAATATGCACAGCACACGAACTCATTACACACACACATTCAGATGAAGTAAACATATGAAAAACTAAGTTACGCCAGAAGCCGCTGAAAGCATTCATGTACACAGCACTGCGATGAGAGTGGAGAGGGAGGGAAAGGTCATTGTTAAATATCACTAAATTATCATTAATTATGAAATAAATCCTTAGTTAAGTGGCATAATAAATACTACCGTTCACTACATACAATGCGTACGCAAACTCCCTGAACACAGCTCTCCCTCGCGTTTCAGAAAAATCAAAGCTTAGTCTTAAGCAAATATGTCAAAATGTAAACAATACACGGATTACGAAGAAAGTCTCTTGCTATTTGATGTATAATTCTATTCAAACAATTGCGGCAACAACACAAAAAACACAAAAAAAAGCAAAAAGGAAAAGAAAACGAAAAAAAAGTTTGAAAAAATCCTTAAAAAATTTTTCATTTTTCATATCATTTATCATTATCCTGCTTTAATAAGCTTCGTGTATATTTACAAACAAACTCAAGAGTAATGGTACATTACTTGACAACAACAACAACAACGCCAACCAGCCCTGGTTACTCTCTATTAGCGATTTAGTACGTTTTAATGAGAACACGTCCTTCCATTGAAATACTTGATGATGCCGCACACTCTCGCACGCACTCTCGTATAAATGCTTGTAATTGTGGTGATACCACCTTGTGGAGATTTCATAAACGGACATTTGTTCACCAATTCCTGCTGCACTTACTTCAACGGCAAAAATAAAACCAAGCGTTTGTATCCGGTTCAAGAACATTGTAATTCCTAGTCATTGTTATTCTCCTCAACGCTAAAAAAAAAACAAAAAAAATCATAATAATATCATAATAATGGAAATTAAAACCTTTCTCTCTCTCTCTCTCTCTCTCTCTCTCTCTCTCTCTCTGTTCTTCAAACGGCGCCGAGTAAATATAAAAAATAAAAACAAAAATAAAAACAAAAGTAAAAAAAAAAGAAAAACAGAAACAAAACAACAACAACAACATGAGAATGAATTTAATTTTAATACCCAACCATTATCATTGAACCAATACTAAAAGGATTTGGTTTAGGAAAAATGACGTTAAGCTTTCCCATGAAGAATTTTTTCCATTTTTTACTTTTCTTGAAAGCTTTTGTCTTCGCGGTTTTTTGTTTCCTTTTTTTTTTTGGTAGATTATTAATTCTTTGAAAAAATGTTTCTCATTTTGGCTATTATTGCCTCTCATCTTGCTTGCATTGTCACGTTCATTACTGTTTTTTTTTTTGGGGTCATGATGGCAAAGAAAAAAAATCTTTTTTTTATTAGAAATTTAAACCTACTTAACAAGAGAATTAAAAGTGAAAGAACATATTTTATTTTTAAATAGCATTAAACCTGTCCTGCTAGCAAAGTATTAACATAAATATTTAAGAAACGCTTCCTTTTCAACGTTCAAGAGATGAGAGTTTCTGCTATTAATAAATAAATAAATAAATTTTTTGAAAGAAATTTCTGCTTTAACTCATGCCCCGTCTCTTTTCTTCTATCTTGAAGATATCGTGCTGGATTATTCAACCTTCAAGTTTTCGAGATTTGCAATATGCTAACGAAGAGTGTGGGATAAACAAAACTACCGAATATATGGATTCATTACCGCAATGCAAGGGCCAACCCTTAGGGCCAACTCTATGCCGTTAATTGCCAGCTGGATGATGAGATGACATAAATGAAATAAAGCCAAACCTTTAGCTCTTCCGATTTTACATTTCAAGAGTTAGGTTAACTTTAAGACAACTTTTTCTCTAAGAAAAATACCCAGCCTGGAACTTATTTACATAGGTAGTGTTGTGTATGAAATGGTATTACAAGTCTGCCATGACGGGTCAGGTTTTTGAATTCTTGCCGTTTATAAGCAGCATTTTGCCCGTATCCCTAGGTCAGTTCGGAAACCTGGCTGCATTGATTCAGTATCCGCAGTATTCTTTTTAAAGTGGCAATGACAGCAATTTGCTAGACCTTGAGAACACACACTGGCGCCTAACGTTTATATTCCAGCCGATGCCTGCTAATTATCGTTCGACGAAGAACTGTTTAATTCATCAAATACGTGGAGTGTAGGACCACCAAATTTTTCTAAAGACATTCTCTCCCGCCTTTTATTCATTACATGTTCGTGTTTACAACTATCTTGCTTACGTATTAGCAGGAAAACCCCTAATGAATATTTCGCATATCGAGTTATACTGCGAAAAGTATGCGCACACTTTCAGTTTGAGCGACTATACAATTAAGTGCACTGCCTTTTTCCGCGTACAGGCCAGCGGCATTTTAAAAACACCACTCAATAAATTCGTGGCATTACTAAAACAATTACAACTTGCAAAGCAATGGTCGGAAGTGTAGAGACAATTCGTTTGAAGGTCAGTATCTGATTAACAAAAACCTTATCGCTTAACCATTAAATCTCAAGAGCTTTCTTACTATGCGACTAATTATTTTTTCTTAGAAAGTGTCTGCGATAATAAACTCGAGTGTTGAAGCATTCGGCCTTTACTTCCTTTCAAAGCAATAAAGTGAATTAGTTTATCAAAGTTATTACGAAAGACAGCATTTGACATGACACAAAAAAACTTATAGCATGCTGCAATCACATACCTTACGGCGTCTCTAATAATTATTAGCGAGATAGATGGGCTAACAAAGTCATCGGATTATGCAAATATGAATATCTTTAATATCTTCTGGTTCTAAGGTTGGTTATTCGGAGTATATATAGCTTGGAACGAGAGAGTTTGGAGCCACTGACTTTCACACCACTAGCTGGCGCCATTAAAAGCTTGCACATAGCTGGTGATATGCCCGAGCTATCAGCTACACACTTCAACCTTGTCAACCTTGGACTGCTTGGAAGTACGTCTCTTTAAGAAATATTAAACTGCAGCGCATTCAACTTGGATTAGAAACAGAACGGCTAGCCTGTCGGGCTGGGAGACGATAAACTCCAAGACATGACTTTTTTTACATAAAAGTCACTGCAAATTCCCAATAACAACAACAATTAAGGTAAGTTGGTTTGAAATTTTTTAGAACGACAACTAGGAGACGTGAATAGGTTGCAAAAAAAAAAAATGAATGAAAGAAGTACCGAACGAAGCAGTCGGACTTTAATGTATATCGTGGTCGTTACAAGAATTTTTAAGGAAATATTTCCAACTATTACTCGTAATCACACGAAGATATTGAATTTAATTTAGAGGGAGTTAAGTAACGTTCTGGTTTTTTTTCCTTTTACCTTGGGACTACTTACATGTCTCTGTCCTACCTTCCTGGCGGCCGTGTGCGTTTTCGCGCCTGTGAAATTGAAAACAGATCCGAACCATTATGAACCTAAAGCAATCGCTATGCATTTATTAGCTTAATCACGGCCAAGAGTAGAATAATTTAAGAGTTGCACAAAATGAAATGATTTGATAAATTGGAACATGAAACTGCAAAGCGAAAAACTTCTCATAAAGGTCGACGTAGGTCGATCATATTTTGTATTTAAGAAAAAAAGACGATCGCGCACAAATCTATGTCGGCAGCACCCAACCCGAGTCTTGACAGGTTAAATCGCGATGAACTCCTACCTGTCGAAGGACAGTGTTACCTTGCGAGCATGAAATTTTATATTATTTTCACCAATTTACTTACGCAAGACTGCTACATGGATTGCAACATATATTTTATGCGGAAAAACAACTTTCGCAATATTCTCACTTTTTTTTAGAACAACTCCCAGGACGCGCCTCTTTTGTACCGAAATTTTCACCCGATCAATTTTAAAGTCTCACTGACGCTTCTTAATGATATTTTCTAATAACACCGTGTGACGAATATGGATATGGTGATCCGTCCATCGGTCCTTATCGGAGTTCCTCATCAAATTTTGGCATCATGATTGCGTATTTGCCGTAATAATGTATTTTAGAAATTATTGTTTCAAATTGTTTTTCATTATAACTTACCTTCATATCACACCATACTCTGTTTTTGACGAACATACGAACATACCACTAAAGAGGTTGCTACAGGTAAGTGATGAGAATGAAATACAATTTTAGTAGCAAATGTTTTACATTTTTTTGAGAAATATCTCTCAAGAATCTAACTCAAGAAATGTAACTTTGCTCGCGAAATCGATTTCTGAGCCACATACCTATATAACGATTTTCCGGCTGGTGAAGAAACCTTTTGAAAAAAATTCCAAACAAATAGAAATTCCAAAAACAAAATTTGTCGACCGCTTACCAAGAGCTTATAGGAAAGAAACATTATTTAATCATTTATATTTTTCTTTTCCAATCTCTTGTTCAAGGAAATGTCTTATCGTAGGCACATTGCGCTTTACAAAAACTTTACAATGACTTAGTGTATGATCATTACTTTTTCGCCTAAAAGAGTCTTAATATATTTTCAAAAAGTGGTATTCGAAACCGTGTGTCAGTAGTGCAAACAAAGAACGATTTCTTATTGTTATTAATTATTATTATATTATTATAATTTATTTAGGCAGAGAAATAAATTCTAAGACTAAAGTCTTAAAGCACTAGCATCGGCTTCTGCCGCACTTGAGATTTGAACTCACGACCATTGAGCTTTTAGTCGAGACATTTTGCCTATTCGGTCACTCAGCTCTTCGTATGAAAAACAGTTGCAGAATGCATACAACTAAAGGGTGCCAGTTTCAGAATGCATACAACTAAAGCGTGCCAGTTGCAGAATGCATAAAACTAAATCGTGCCAGTTGCAGAATGCATACAACTAAAGCGTGCCAGTTGCGGAATGTACAGAGGTAAAAATTCAGAAATTTCAATTCGAATAATAAATCTCGCCAAGAAAAACGATCTTAAAACGAATATTAGGTTTAGGTCGGCGGTCTTCATTCTTACAAAAGATATTTAAAAAAATTATTTTTAGGAAAAAACTTTTCAATAATAAATTTAGAGAAAGTTTTCTTCGACGATATTCTTTTGCCGCATTTTGACTTTATACCCTGCGGGATGTTAAAATGAAACGTTGTAAATAGGAAAGAATACTTATGTGTCTGCGAACGTATGTTTACCTAACGGTTATATAAAGCAAAATTTCGCGTTGTATATAAGAAAGCAGGGAAAAAATCAATAATTTCATTAAAGTTTCTCCCATTTTTCGGAATTTTTAGAAATGCTGTGTGCGTGTGTGTGCATGAAATGAAGAAATATATAAAGAAAATTTTTATATAATCATTATATACATTCACCGGTGGGTGGTGAGAAAATTTTTTGTAAGTAAATCTTACTGTGACGTAACCATCGGCATCAAACTTTACCAGCAAGGAAGAAGAGGTACTTTTTGTGTCACCAAAAGATAGAAACGGTATCTCGGCAACATTATCGGTATCATCACGAGCACAGCAATAGATATATCAAAGTATAGTTTCGCTTGTTTTATCGGTAACTGTTGTGTAAGAGTTCCAGGTACTTTTGGTAATATATTTTTATTTTTTACTTTTGTTGGCTTACAGTTTACTGTGTCGCTGCGTTGGTCCTATCATCCCCGCAATTATTATTATTATTATTATTACGTATTCGCATCACCATTATTGTCGTTCGTATTACACCGTTATGACAGTGAGAATAGGACATTCACAAAGTTTTTTCTCTTTTTCTTGATTTTTCACCAACATCAACAACAACAAGAGCAACAACAAAGATAACAAGAGTAAACACCTATCACACATTAAGTATATAATGCAGAGCTCTAAACTAAACTCAATTGCAATAAGTGATGATACATAACGCAACCAAGCACCCAACTCATAATGCTCGGCATTCACTTGCTTTACTTTACCTTATTTCCGGTAAAAAATGTCAAGTTGATGTTTCCGATGCTGTTAAAGTTTAAGCACATCTCTGCGCCATTGTCTGCTACGAAGAATACAAATTTGATGACAATGTGTTGCTGATGATGATGATTATGATGATTCTGTTACAAACTGTAACTGTAACTTTAACTGTAACTGAGCCAAACCTTGTCTTGTGCATGTGGGGTTAATTGAAAAATAAAAAAAAAAAAGCAAAAACACAAATAAATAAAAAGAATACGTTTGGTTTCAAGCTGAACTGTTAACCGATTAGAGATAAAGATTACTTACAGAAGATAGCATTTTAAGGTTTTTTCTCTGTTCACTCTGCTTCGGTGCAGATTAAACGAAACAATAATATTTTGTAATATTTCGGGAGAGAATTATATTTTTAAATGGTAATGGTATCTTTTCTTTACTGCCTGTCTTGTCAGCATAAATTTCAGGAAATGCTTCTCTTATCAATATTTGTTCATTTTTTTATTTGGGTTTCACTTTCGGGTTTCGTTATATAAAACACTGAGAGGCGAAGCTTCAAAATGCTGCAACTCGTTAAGAAAAAGAAATCGTAGATAAGCCAATGAACTTGTTTTGTCAAAATTGCTTTGCTCATCACTTGTGCGAACATATCACTTTGTCCGAAAATATGGTTTACATTAAAACTTTTATTCTTTTAAATATTATTTTTTTTTTAAAACTAGTCAAAACACTACCGTGGCAGACAACCCACTGTTAAATGTCATACACCACTTTCTTCAATGACTTTTTATAATAAGATTTTATGGGAAAGTAGTGGAAAAAGTGTTTCGATTCGAACCATTTTCAATAGCGCTGGCTGTTGAGCCGGGACAGATCTGTGCGCCAAAAGTCGTCAAATTATTTCAAATATTGCGGCCTGTAGGTTAAACAGAAGAAAAACTAGACGGACTGACGGATGATCGGCGAAATAGTTATTACTGAATCGATCGATGCAATTAAACGCGGATCTATCTCAAATGCTTCTCGATGTTGTATACATTCGCATAAAGTCGATATACGCTTATACCTCAAGTGACATAGAGAATAAAAGCGATGGACGATTCAGTTTCTTTAAGATGCTGTGATATGGATTGGAAACTTTTCTCTGCAGAAAATTTAACGATGTGATTCCACGAACTTTTACCATGAAACAGTGCTCTACTCAGTCGTCAGCGGCAAGAACAAATTCGCCACTTTGGAAGAATGGTGATGCTGTCACTTGCATTTCTGTAAAACATGAACGTTTTAGGTCACGGATACAAATCATTTTGCAAGAATAAGTTGCATATCATTAGCATTCGTTAGTGTGCAACACTTGAAACGCTTACACGATTGCAATAAAATTTTCTTTATTTTTATTTTGCACTTAGTATCAGAGGTATGCAGACGTGCATGTTACGTAACTTGCTGGCAACGAACGCCCATCATCGCATACAGGCCAACCGTTTTTCTATATTTCTGTCCATCTAATTATTCGCTCACTTGTCAACGTGTTCGTCTTTTTGTCCGTCCATCTGTGCCCGCTAACTGTCTACCTGACTATTCGCTAACTGTCTACCTAACCAGCCTTTTAAATTCTTTCCTTGTGGTTCAATTAATGGTCAGTCCTTCATTTAGGTCAGTCCATCTATTACAAATTTCGTTCTTAGTAAGGAATCCATACACCATACACCTTCAGAGAAACACTCAAGTGAAGAGTATAATAACATTGTAAGCCATATTCTGAATCTAGCGTTCAAAAGAGGTGTCTATAAAATGTCGCCTTTTTTGTTCCTGTCGTTTTTTAAAGCCTTATTGGGGAGAGACTCTCTTGCAACGGATTGTTGTCGAAAATTTGGAATGAAATCAATTAATTTTTTATCTATTTTTTATCTAAGAGAAACTTTAACACCTTCAAAAGTAATGTTTGCAGTTATTTCTAACGCATATTTCGACAAGTGGGTGACAAGTAAAAAGAAAAATTATAAAGGTCTTCGAACTATTCTTTGTTAGTTCTAAGCATATCTTTGCTTTTAGGTGGCAAACGAAGGGAAGTGCTTCCATCGAGCTCTGCACTAAGCGCATCTATGAACTAATAATGTTTTTTTCTGTAGATAATTTTTGGACAAATGCTTGGACTAAGGCTTAATCGAAATCTGGTATAAATACTAAATTTCATTTTTTGAACGTATAGGAGCGTAGGAACATAAGGAACATAAGGTTCCTACAAGGTTTACTTAAAAAAGCCTATCGACTCGTTCTTTACTTAAAAAAAATGTGTTTAGTTGCACTTATATAAAAGAGGCAGAATTGATCGCTTCCGATGAGTGCTTATAACAAAGCCAACGAAGCAATCGGGATCTTATAACTAAAGTTCTGTGAAGTTAGACTGAAGGAAGCCACACATATATTTATACGCTCGCACAAAGCGAACATCGTTTTCTTATTCCATTCCCACGTGTTTTAATCAAAGGAATAATTTACCAATTGTGGAATAATGGTTTCAGTTATCATAAGTTCGTCGACATCATCTTATCCCCAAAACTGATTTAAAAAAGCACTTAAATGCAACAAATAGTCCATTGACCTGTCCTGTCCTTACACCTCTTAGCGTACACCTAATTTGTACGGATGTACGTAACACCCACAAGGACGTAAGGTAGACCCACCTTTTTTGTATCGATCGAAAAACTCGGAATCATATCCGCCTATCCGTTTGATGTCTAATGTCTGATAGTTCTTATGCGCAATCTATAAGTCAACATTCCTTCGACTTAAGGATGAACAATTCTGAAAATGAAAATCATCGAACGCACCATTTCGAAAAAAGATTTCAGTTTTCACAATTATTCGACGAAAACCGATCAGTAATAGCAATTCGGGATTATAGTTTGATGATGTGAGATTTTAATCGGTTGAAGCAATTTCTTAAATTTCCCACAAACGCTGACTGACGACTTCATGTGGTATAAAGTTGTAATTTGCATAAATTGGACCACGTACGTCCGTTTTTTCGGCCCCACCCCAATAAAAGGGGTTTCATAAAAAATAATCCTTCCTACGTCTGAAAAGTAAAATTTTGAATATTTTATAATGAAAATCAGTCCAATAATAGTTTGAAATAAAAAGTAGAAGACGAGTGGACCAAGTTTGAGCCACCCTGGTGTATTCCATGAATCCCATTGTACTCAAGGGTTTTCATGAATGATAAGTTGGCCCTTAAGACCAATTTAGTGTAAAATTCACCGTAGGAAGCTTGGATCACAAGGGATCTAGTTCTTAGATCCCGTTCTCATTCTTATAATGCGACAAAATCTCATATCCACTTAATAAAATGACAAATGCATTCAACATTTTCTTAATTACAAAAATTGTTCTCAATAATCGTACAAATAAATACTACGTAAAACATTAATAAAAATATTACTAACGAAAAAAAAAAAGTAAAAAAAGCCCAAGTACTTCGATTTCTAATTATCGAGGCAAGTGTTAAAGATTTCTCAAAATCGCTTTATCAGATGTATGTGTATCGCTTTAGCTAATTAATGACAAACACGAGCACACAATAGGTAAGTAAATAAAACGTTATTAACGGGAAAGCGACTTTCAAGTTATATATTAGAACGCTATATAGATAATGAAGGAGAGAGTGATTCAAAAAAAAAAAAAAATATGATAAAATATATAAAATCTTATCTCGCTAAACCAGTAAAGCAAATAAATCGAGGAAAACTAAAGCGGATCAAAGTCGGTAATACTTGATATTAAAGGTAAATACAATTGGTTGCGATAAAAAGGAAACGCACTTGTGTCTGCGCAACCGTTCACTTACACACACTTAATATACTTTATCTGTTCAAAGTAACAGAATAGAAGAATAATGAGTTACAGAGGATTTTCCAGCAAATTTTATTTAAAAATTTCAAAAACATTTTCTTCTTTGACTATTTCAAATTTGATGAAATTGAATGACTTTGGCAAACAAGCGGCTAAGTGGATAAGTTTCAAATGAGCAAAACACGCTGTTGACCGATGTGAACGTTAGCTTAACCACTGATTAAATTGATACAGGGGCGGACTATGTTTGATTAAACTAAAAGGGAAATCAAAGTATTTTTAAATTGCTTTCATATACAGGGGTACTGTGTGCTGAGTTATACAACATTTTCTCTTAGTTTTCTTTAAACAAAAATGTCATGCAGACTCACATAGTTACAAAAAACTGTGTACCGTGTTGTGCCGAAACAGTGTTATGAGATATCTCCAAATAGGGTAACTCAATGCATTGCGTACCGTGTTATATCGAAACGGTTTATTAATTTACTAAGGTCTTCGCACAAATACGGAGTAAACATCGAACACCTTTTTTTCGGGGAAATTCCGCACCAATCTCGAAATATTTCGAAAATCGTCTTGATTTCAACGGCATAAGCAGTGACTAATCGGCCAGGGCGCGAACAATTCTGGAGTTTGAAGTCTTATTAGCAAAATTCCGCAAATTAGTCGGCGTACTGTCGCTTACGGCAGCACATCACGTGAGGCACAAAGTTACATTAAGTTTGTGCGGTTGTATGCAACGCTGAATCCACATTGTATGATACCTAAGCTTGCCTAGGCTTGTCTGTCCGTCTGCCCATTTTATTTTGCTGTGTTTTTTTTCTCTTTCGGAAAGCTTCGTCGCCTTTTTTGGCTTTGTGTGGTTTTTTGGAGACAAAGCTCTCGTTCTGAAAAGAAATAAAACGAGAAGAGACAAACTATAACTTCCAAAAACCATTTGAAATCACATTTTAATAAATGAGGTTATGACTTCGATCCATTTATACATTTGCCATCGTCTCAATTTTTTGCTTTCATAATTCCCTTCAAGTATTCATATCAAAGGCAGGTTTCTAGAGAAAAGATGGAACATGACCGCGGATCTGCAAGAATTTTGTAATTTCTAAAAAGCTTACTCTGGCTTTTTGGTTGGAAATAATGCTGCTATTAAAATAAAACGGATGTATTTTGCGTATCTCTAGCTACACTCTATATGCTCCTTGTCGTAAGGGATCTAAAGTGTATGAAAAAATTTTAAGCCGCTACTGTCCTTCCTTGTTTTTTTTGTCTCGTATTCTTTTTTTTTTTAAATATATATATGGTTTTAAAAGAGTTTATACAGCACTTGAATGTTTCAAAAATTAATTAAAAAACTCGCTGAGACACAGAGAACATCAACGTAACGTATAAACAGCAAAAGTGCATTATTTTAATGAAAGGGAAAACTAATCAGACAAACGAATGCTTATAGAGTATGTTTGCGTAACCTTAACACAGTTGTAAAAGTATTAGCAAATAAGCGATGAACTTTTTTATTTACACACACACAGTCGCATAAACACAAGCTCATACAATTTCATAAATTTTGAAAATATTTTAGACATTTTTTGGTTAAGCAAAGTTTGCAAACCTTTGCCCCCAAAAGTAATGGAAAAATAGAAATAAATTTGTAATGAATTATGTTAACTATAAGAAAAGCAAAACTAGGCAAGTTTTTCTTATCGCTTTTTCCAAAAAAAAAAAAAACAAAAAGATGAAAAATTGGAAAACATCGTAAGACCAACTTTTATAAAATAATACTAGATTTTCCCATTAGTTTGTAACCTGATTTAACACTTAAGATAATTAAAGAAAAATATCTAAAAAAATAATAAGAAAAAAAATAAATAAATAAACGAAATATTAACACCACTTGACGAACTTAATTGATTTATCAGATACCTTGCTTATGTTTTTTCATTTTTATTTATCAGTTACACTTGAAAATTAAAGAAAAACCAAAGCAAACGCACACTACAATCACATAATAAATGATTTACGTGTGTGTCTTTCTTACGAAACGGATATATAAATATGTATAAATATTGTTAACGTTTATCTGAACGCAAAAGCGGAACACTATTTTAATATTAACAAAATAAGATAGACATGTAGGAACAATGTAGACTCTGTAGATAATAGAATAAACAATTTTCAGTTACCATTAATAAGATTCCTTTAGATATTTGTTCACATATCATTCCCCGTACCTTGAATTCTTTTTATTCACTAGCTATACTCTCTCTGATAAAAAAAAATTGATAGAAAACAAAAAAGATCGTGGCGAAACCGAGGCCATCGGCAATCATCAAAGGGTTTGTACCTAACAGAGACGCCATAAATTGTACACATTCTCGATCAACTTGATCAACTTGATTTGATCTCAGTATCGGTTTAACCATACCGTCCTTTTATTTCAGCGATCTACGAACGAATATTTGTGGCTGTACGTCTGTACGTATGATTGCTTTGTTTCTGTGTATGTCCCTCACTTTTTACGCGAATGCTGATTTTACAATTGTATCTAAAAGTATGAAGTTGATCTCGAATGATTCATTAGCATACAGAGTAAACTAAATTTGACGATTTCTTTTATTCGATTATATGTTCCGCAAAGAACATCTACTTTCCTAGAACAATGCCACAAATTTCCAAACCTTCATTTGAAACCTTCATCTGTGTTAAGATTTATTTAATTGAGTAAAATTTGTGTGCCACGCCCATCCAATTCATATGATGCGAAAAAAAAAAACAATTAATATATAACGCAATACAACATTATACGATGTATAACATAGAATATATAACATCGAATGCAAAACTTCGTGCCCATGCAGAGAAGACTACGTTACCTTAATCGCTGCCGCTTCGGGAGCCACTGCTTCGCTTTATTTACTAGATTATTTTTATGTAAAATAAATAAATAACTAACTTAATTTAAAAGCAAGAAAGAAATTATAGTTGGGCAAGACCGACCAATGAATACCCTACACTGCCTCATCTAGGAAGTTATCCACTTGCTTGTAATACACCAAAAACTCCATTCAATTTTTATGTCAATTTACTATCATAAACAAATTTTCATAATAAAACATTAACAATTGACCTTTTTGGCACTTAAAGGTATCCAAAAAATGGATCTACATGGTCCAAATTCGATAAACTCGATTTATTTGTCAATTTATTATTATGAAAAAATTTTCGCCATGAAATATTGAAAATTAGATTGCACCCTTGAAGCTTAACCACAAAAAAGCAAGACGACGGGACGGACAGACAGGCAAACATGGATCGATTTAGAAAGTGAATCTGGTTCGATCGGTATACTAAAAAGTAGGTCTATCTTAAATCCTTCTTCCATATGAAGAAGCGCACAGACGGACGAATACATATACATAGATGTGCACAAAATTTTACACTGATCGATAATAAGCATACCCTATACGGTCTGGAAGGTTTCTTTCAACGCGTTATAAATTAATTGCGATCCGGAGAACGTTTACCACACAATCCACAGAGATCGACAGACGTACCCAGATGTACTCAATATTTCGTATTTTATAGGATCTGTAAGGCTTCCCTCTATATTTGGCAGACGTTTTAAAAAGAGAATAAAATTCCACCATTCAGCAATGGTTAGTGGGCGTGGCGGACTACAAGATTATCAATGCATATTTTTATAATTTTATATGCTGTAGCTTCTGAGTAATGGACAAAAATTTTTTTTTTCTTCTTTTTTTTTAATTTTGACAGCAAAGATGGTCTTAATTTACGTAGTATTATAGGCTGGCCCTTTGACCGATTTGACACAGTAGCAATCTGCGTGCAAGAACTTACAATGTTTCTGTTAAATTCGAAGCTGATGACTTTATAATTGTGGCCAGGCTTGTGTGACTTGTTTCTCTCTTTCTCTTTCTTCTTTCTTTTTGAGTGTTGCAGACGCCTTCACAAAGTGAATGTAACACCGCTTGTCGCTATCGGGTGTAAAAATTGCCTTGTTGCCACTTGGAGCTCCAATGGCAGATATTACGAAAAAGTTAGCTTCACTAGTAGTTTCACGGAACAACTCACAAGCAGAATTTATAATGACGCTGCTATTAACTTACAGCAAAGCTGAAAATGCTTTCCTTGCGTTTTTATTTTATTTGGATCCACTTTTTTTTGCTTCAAGTGAAGTCTTCCATTCTTTGCACTGTCGAAATACGGCATCGGAACTATGTACTAAGGTTTCTGTAAAAATCCTAAATGTACCCTTTTTCCTTAGGCTAATTTTATAAACTGAAAGTAGGAGCATTGATTGAGAGAATTTTTATATATGTATGCAAATACATACAAACATGTGTATATATATAAATATACATAAAGATAATTTTAATTTTTTGAAAATTGCTTTCATTTCAAAATAATGAGCTCGGAAAAAGTTGTTAAGTACAGTAAATATAGTGGCATTAAAATGTGAAGAGAAAAGTTAAAAAAAAAAAAATTAACAACCAAAACTAAAGGAAAAACTTAATGAAAATCACCCCGAAAATTATCACAAAAACCACTTAAAGATAAACGAAATAAATGAAGGAAAATTCCTTTTGCCCCAGCAATAGTTGCAGAACCATTCATTTGTTGTTTATTTGTACGATTGTGTGTTTACTGCAACACTCCTCCCAAATAATGATTTTCCTTTTCCTTATTTTTCTTTTTTTTTTCCTCTTATGGGTTTTTAGTTTTTTTGGCAACGCAAAAATTGGCAAAATCCAAACGGGAAAGCATAAGCACAAGTGTGTTTAAGTATGTACATGTATACACGTATGTATATGTTTGCAGCATAAACGAACAGGCAAGATAAACTTTAACCCCCACCATTATACAGCAATGCAACGAGTGGCAACCAGTATCCTATCTATCCATTGCATATAATACAAAAGTTAAGCCAATCACAAGCAAGAGAAGGCGGAGCTATAAACATTAAACAGGTTTTGCAGTAAATTCATGTTTTATTTATTTATTTTTTTTCGTTATAATATTTTTTGGTAGTCGTTGTTGCTTGCTTGTTGTTTTTGTTTTTGTTTTTGTTTTTGTTTTTTTTTACTATTTTTATATTTAATTATGTATGGTGTGCAGTTGTTGTTATCTCTTCAAGTGCTAGAGTTTGTGTATAATGTTTGTCACACATTTACATGCATACCCACAGCCTTCTTTTTGCTGTTGTTGTTGCAACACACTGTATAAATGTGCTGGGGGTTATCTCACTCTGACGCTCTTTAAGCACCGTTAAGCAGACAAACTCTCTCTCACATGAGTATAACAGAACAAGAAAACAAAAAAAAAAACAAATACAAGTCGTTGCTAAAATGATGGTAAAGCTGAGCAAGTAAATATATGTGTATGCGCGCATGTTAAGCCTGTATGCGTTAAAGTGTTCATGTTTATTTTTTTTGCTTTTTGTTTTATTTTTTGAGAAAAATGAAAATGCTTATACCAGTGGGAGGAGGGATAAGTTTAAAAATAACTTTCATGATAATCTGCGCCAATACAAGAACAGTTACAGCGCAATAAAGTCATTGTATGCACGAGTGTGTCTTTCATTGTTTTTGTGATTTTTGTTTTTTGTCTTTGCGTTGATTTTCTTGGTAAGAGAATGTGTTCACAAATAAATTGGAGCATAAGAGAGAAAGAGAGAATAGCTGTAATTAATGTTTACATATTACATTTGCGACACATCTAAGCAAGCAAATCGACATGAATGGAATATACTTTTAAATATATTATTGAACATATACGAATTTTTAATTATATAGTGATAATGATATGAGGAAAGGATATAGAAGAGTTGAAATGAAATAATTTATTTTCAAAATGTGTCTTTGCTTCTTGTCGTCTATATGACAATGAATTCTGTTGAATGAAACGATTCGAAATCGATGGTAAATCATAAAGATTTTAACAATAAATATTTACTTATTATATATTATTTATTTAACATATACACCGCTCATCATTTCAATTGATTGATTGAATTCTTTATCACGCAATTTTTAAATACAGAGCATATCCGTCGGCACTGTTCATGGTATTTGCCGCGTTCATTCTGATTGGACTTTTACATGCAAAAACAAAAAAAATAAAGTATTTCGCGTATTAAGTAAAACAATTACGGTTAGTAATACTACAATGAAAATAAAAAAATATAATTTCGATTAGTTTTTATACTCCAAACCACTTACACTACTGAGTTATGTTAAGTTGTGGCGAAAGTGTGTGACGCCTAGAAGGCATCTATTCAGAAGGTGATTGGGAGTCGAAACTGCTGTCTGTTCGTCCGTCTTGTGCTCTTCTTTTACACTACTCGATTCGGAAGGACTTTTTGAATCGCTTTAAGTTTGCCTGCGCGTTTGTTCAACCGTCCACTTACACATGAGGTGTATTAAGTTTGTGCGAAAGCATGCAACGCTTAGGAGGACTTGAGATAGATGTAACTTTTTTAGTAGGGATCTATTCAGAAGGTGATTGTGAATCGAAACTGCTGTCTGTTCTTCCGTCCATCTTGTGCCCCTGTTTATACTACTCGATGCAGAGTGATTGTCTAAATCGATCTAAATTTTTCTGTCTGACGGTCCGGCCGTGCGTTTGTTTTGTTTTTTTAATGCATTCGATCTACAGTTGCACTTTCTAAGATAGTTTGGCGAAATATGGAACACTGTCCACTGGCCGTGATTCGATCAAACGACGGTATTGAAAGTGATTCGGTTCGGACTACTACTACTTTTTCGACCACTTCGCATATAACACGTTATTTTGGAAAATCGTTTGGCGAAGATGGGCCGTTTCCCATTACAATATTCTTACTTCTTTTAATTACTTTACAAATTATAAAATGAAGTACACATAAAATTTTTATTTCTTTCCCGTCTAACGTCGATTTCGCATTTAATTCATTTTCTACTCTAAATTTCGTAAATAACTAAAGAAAAGACCCTTTGATTAGGTATGCGCAGCCCTAAAATATATTACATATTTTTGAAAGTTAAGCCTATAAGAAAAGTGAAGCTTTCTAATTAGCAGATACAAAGTATTTTTTTTTTAATTCACTTTAGTTACACCTGTCGAAGGGGTATCTTAAGGTTTACACGGCAAATGTAGACACGAGAGCTTGGTCCTGGAATATTCCAGCTGACCTTGCATTCTCCTGCATTTAACTATTATTGCAATACCTAAATGCAGGCAAAGAGCAATTATTACAATTATTTTAAACCAATTTCTGACACTGAGCTTACTGTTAACTCAATGTGTTTTAAGCTCTTTAATATCGACATAAGTATCATATAAGATACTTATGTTCCCAAGATGGAATCATTTCCTAATTCTATGTTTCATGAGACTTAAAAGCTGCTTCAACAAGTTAGTGAAGAAACAATTTGGGAAACAAAGATCGAAATCGAACATCTAATATATATAGCATTAAATTATATGCATCTTCCACTGTAAGTGGAACGTATGAACCCCTCATAGATTATTTTTGATTACGGGCTTCGCAGTACGGCAAGCGAAAAAAAAGTTTAAGAAAGCTCTTGGACATGTCCATGCCGAGATTCTGAACAATTCTTCAAATGGAATCGAAACGCAACGACCAATGTAATAAAAATTGAAAAATTTATCAACAAAGCATCATTTCATCGGTTGGTTCTGTAATTCTGTAAATGCCCCAAAGTAATTTAATTAAAATTAAGATACTGCATAATTTTAAATATTTAAATTTTTTTATTTTTATGTTAATTACCTCAAAATAAAGGCGACATATTCCTTCCGCCCATACATAATTCACTATCATCTGCACAGAAAACAACTGACTGATCCTTGCCTTTAAAAAGAGCTGAAAAGGTCAGCCCTTTACTTTATTGAAAGAAAGCCAGTAAGCAAGATTTCAAGAAAAGCAACCTAAGCAAATTCCATTCTGTCCAGTTTGTTGTCTTTAACAACTCACCACTTTGTTCTATTTCGACGCCTCGCATGGAGCATTTCCCCGAGCTTTTAAGGCCGGGGCACTTAAGCTATGCTTAACTGAACTAATGAATACTAATATCTAACTTTTCATCTCAACTTCCCTGAAATTGAAAAACAACAAAAAACACACGGACTAGTAGACAGACTCGGGTTCAGCGGCTCCTTACGCTTTGTGCTTAAAGGCTTCCATTTTGTATTTTTGTGTTTTGAGCACAAAAGCTAATGAATAATTTTTATAAACATTCAGAATGTTTCAGTTAATCACTTCTATCGTGAGCTTCAAACGCTTTATAAAATGCATAGAATTATACTTTTTCCATATATAAATTCCGAGAATCGTCTTTATATGTATTTATATAAATTTGTAATTATCTCGAGAAAATTAACGCCTTTTTCAGTTTAGTACATAAGAGCATGTAATTAATTGAAAACTTCAATTTACAGATATATGTACTTTCATGCTCAATACTTATATTATGTAGTCGGCATACATGCGTATGCATACATACACACGCGCATATACTTGATTGCATATATTTATCCATATATTAAACGTATATATATATATGCTCTAAAGACAGCCTTTAAGTATTTACTGTATGACGGTTGGCTAAATCCTACGAGACGGCACCTAATCGCATGTAATGCGCGCGCATTATCTCAGCCACTCTTATCAGTCCAGGAATACAGTAACAATAAAAAAAGTACAAAAAAAAAGTAAAAAGAAACACGAAAACGTAAGAGGGAAAAAAACACATCAACTCAACCAACCAACCAAACAAGTAACCGACGGATAAACATTTGTACATATTAAAATTTGGCCGAAATAGCATGAAAACACATACAAGCAAATGCACAAGCAAATGTAAAATGTTTTGTACGAAACCATTCGTATAAGGTGTTAAAAGATAGAGTGGGTGTTGCTTATGTTGTTGCATGAAATGGTCTTTTTTTACTTTTTGCTTTGTGTTTTGGGAAAACAAAAATCTTGTTTATTCGTTTAATGCTGTTCTTACAAGGGCAGAGATATCTACGTACACGAATATTTTACTAAATTTATCTTAGTATTTGTGCCGTTTTTTTTTGTCTTTTTTTGCAAGAAATTTGCCATTCTTGTGCTTGGCGAGCATTTAAGGGTTTAAATGTGTTTTTTGTTTTGTTTTTCATTTTCATTTTTAACTCAACCCACTTACGAGCTAAAAAAACAAGAAAAAATGCTGATTTTTTTTTTTTTTAATTTATTTATTCAATTTTTTTTTTTTTCTTCAGTATTTTCTTATTATATTTTGTAATTTTTTGCCATCTCTTAGAGCGAAAATTGAAAAGTGATTTATTTACCTTAACACTTGATGTGTAAAAAACTGATAACACAGCTAAGCATGCATACAAACAAACACGTTCGTAACGAAACAGGTTACGTGTAAACGTTGCAAGTTTTGCCCCCATATGCCCTGTAAGTGGTGTGCGTGTTCATAAACCATGTAATTGTGAATATTTTAAATATTTTAACTTCATTGTGTTCGTATTAATCCACATGTTCAAGAACAGAGAGCGAGAGCTCTGAAAGCAAAGAGAGTTTACTGAAAAAGAGAGAGAACAAGCGCATTTTATACTTTTGTCAAAATGCTCTTACTTGTTAGGACATATCTTCTCGGCACTCTTCTTTTGCGTGAACATTCGTTTGTAGGCACTTTAGGATGGTTCAAGTTACTTGAATTCGAAGTATATTTTCCTTAAAGGCTGTAATGGAGTGCTTTCGATATTGTTTGCTTTATTGTTTTTCTCTTCACATGCCACCGTAGAGATAAAAGGATAAATAGAAGAACGACTTAATTCTGTCTGTTTTTCTAATTAATTGGGAAATAATACTGAGAAATATTAATAAAGTACGTGATTTAGAGGTTTTGATAGAGTTGGAGCACGGTTTGAATCGGAATTTCTAACTCCGAATTTAAGGTAATTTCGATTCTTACAAGGGCCAGCAAGAGGCCAGTTGAGGTAACTACGCTAAACTGCCTTCGATATCAAAACAATGAAGAGAAGAGAAAACGGCTCTCGCCAAAAGTTTCTTTAACCAGAGCAGTAGGTATCTGCAAATCCTGCTTTAAATTGACGAGTTACACGAGTAGGGGACATCCCCTGTGGAATTAAAAAAAAGTTCCTCTCTTCGATCGTCTTCACGATATTGAAAATATTTCTATCTGAGGAAAGATGACTTGCTCCGTAATGTTGGTCTACAACGCATATCATATACACAGCTTGCGTGGACAAGTTTTTAAATTTTCGTCAAATCGTCTCATTTGTTACAATTAACAGGGAAACACCCTACTCAGGGAGAAGTGCCAAATGCGACCACTATAGGCTTGAAACAGGCCAGCTACTGTATTAGGGGCGACGTGATTGCTGCAGGCATTAAACGTTCCTAGGAATTGTATCAGTTTTCCAATGTGTTCCATTATTTTACGCAGCTATAGGTGGAAATCGTGGAAGAGTAGTCTATGAATAGTAAGAAAAACATACTGCGATGCAATCTCAATGACAAAGCAGTTGTCAGAACATATATAGAAAAAGAATAAGAGAGAAAAGGAGAGAAAGATAAAGAGATAAAGAGGGAGAATGTAAAGTGAAGCAGCCCATAACAAATTATAGGCAGGGATACCTTTTTGCCTATATATGGGGGCTTGCCTCCAATAGTCATGGATAGCAAGCAATTTACATATTTGGATGCGAAAGTGTAGGCAGGAAAACTGAATAGTTGAGCTGAGTTGGAAAATACCGCATTTATGAATTACATAGAGTCATAGAAAATGATAACAATTGCACTGGAAAGAGCGCAAG
Organism: Glossina pallidipes; assembly: GCA_000688715.1. NCBI lineage: Eukaryota > Metazoa > Arthropoda > Insecta > Diptera > Glossinidae > Glossina > Glossina pallidipes. Next base: position 3,153,992 of record KK499769.1, read on the forward strand.
ACTGTTGGAAAATATTGTTAAAGAAGAAGCTTATATTAACGTGATGAGGTACCAACTCAGACTGACTCAGTATGAATGTCGTGTTTGTAATAGAAATTAATGCGGTTTTCCTTTTTGTTATGATAACAGATTACATATGTAATCCTATTTGATGAACATTGTCTTGACTGATCTGCATTTTTCCGTGACTGCATTCTATATTCACAGCATTTGTGAGCTCGTTAAGGCAATTAATTATTTAAGTTAAGACAATGTTCTGTTTATGATCCCGTGTGGAAAAACTGCTATTTCTCGCCTTTAAATAATGAAAGCTTTTTATGGGTCTTTATAATTAAGTCATAATTCCACTGACCATGTGTTGATAGATTGTTTTCAACAAGAATGCATACATGTATGTGTTTATCGGTGAGTAGTACACTAATGATATGTAAAATTCTCTTAACCTTTAACAAGTAGCCCTACTATTTTTATACATTACTCATCAAAATAAGTACTGAATGTCTCTTAAAATATTGGGCGACGTTAAAATGGGCCATAAAATCTAGTAATGGTAGTACACACATCCCAGGGACTTCATTACACGTTTGCACTCACTAACAACGATTGATATAAACCCCACTTTTGCTTGATCAATTAAGTCTTTTATCTCGCTGTCTAAATACCTGTCCGTCCATCACATACCCCAGTTTCTAAGGAGTCATTATGCTGCACTTATATCATTAACCGAGTGTCTGTTAATATATTCTAGGCAGGCTATAAGGAGAACATTTTAAAATATTTCACTGAATTGAGACTATGGCCGTCTTTGTTACCAAATTTATCGCACAAGTCAATTTGGTGGCTCCTTGAATGTGTGGCTGCTTTGGATGTTATATATTGTTTTTTATTAATATCATGCAGCAAATATATATCTCTACGCTAATTTTCTCGGACATGCCCCTTTTTACCAACAGGGGCATTTTTTTCATATATTTGCTTATAGCATTTAATCCCGCGAATATATTGCTAAGCAAACTGTTGCCTAAACATTCGCCAGAACCGTCTGCATTTTCGATTCAAAACTTCTTCCGTTTGCTAGCACGCGTAGGCCAAGGTATATACTTAACCAGGTATTTCACAAAATTTTTAGACCTAACAATAGTGGTAAACTATACAAATACACTTTAAGCATATGCCTCTGGAAAGTTCAATATTATTTAGATTATCCATTATTTCATGTTTAAAACTTCTAATATGGGAATACTATGTACGTACATATATCCCAAATATCTGTCTCTTAAAGGCTTAATATTTTTTAGATTATCTATAAAATTATTTTTTATAACCGATAATAGATCAACACTTTTTAGATCTATAATTAATAGTAGGGCATACTACGCATACCAAATATCTGGCTCTTAAAGGCTCAATATTTTCTAGATTACAAATTTTCTTTTTATAATCGATAACGTATTTATTGGAAAGATTCAAAGTGACAGATTATAAAATATCCGAAATGGACAAACAGCTTCCTTTCAATATTATTAAATAATGCTTCGGATACCCTTCACTTAGTTTTGTGATTTCGTTAACGTACAGCGGCATGCTGTACATAATGCCAGTAAACTTTTTTGCAGTTGCTTCATAATCTCATTTAATCCTTTCTGCAGGTTTATCCCTTTACTAACAAACAACGACAGTAAAACTTTCTTTCATACGACGAATCTTAATCCATATTAACCTGTCTCCCCCCAAATGCTTGCGTGGAGACGATGTATAGAAAACGACAAAAACACTGACTTCTCGCTTATGCAGTAGTATTGTAAATAATTTAAGAGAATGACTGAAAGGCTTCAGCTCTCACTAATGGCAATAAGAGATGTTACGTGTATATGCACAAAAAAAGAGATGTGGAGAACGAAAGAGAAAAGTGTATAAGATATAGTTGCAAACAAAATGCAAAACGATAATGAAAAGAAATAGAAGAAATTTTTCATTTCAGTCGCTTTTTTGCTCTTGAAAAGCAAAGTCATTGATAAATAAATAATAATAGCAAAATTTAATAACAATATCTTATTGCAAAAGCAATTCATTAATCATATTAAAAATAAACATACAAGAAAGCAAAGAAGAAAAGTGCGTGTTCGAAGCATCTACGTAAAAATCTATCGAGTAAAAATGTGTTTATTATCTTTATGGATGAGTGTTGTGCACAACTCGCGCTTGATGAGGATAGTTTGATTTAACGGGTATTTGCAACACAAACGCTGACGAACATTTCTGAATTTGTTGTTGTACATGTGCATGGATATGTGTGTGTGTGTGTGTGTGTGAGTGTACTTTCTTGCATGAGTGTGTAAATTTTAATATCAAACGCGTTGTTCGCTACTAGATATGTATGTAAAGAAGGAAAGATTTCAAAATAACGGCGAATTTTTTCGAAAGAAAATCAATTGAACATAAATCTTTTATAGGAATTGTTTTTTATAGTGCGATTATTTATTAAATGCAGTAGTGGTGGTGTTGATTGCACTATTAGTAGTAGTGGTAGTAGTAGCAGTGGTAGTAGTAGTGGGTTTTGTTTGTACAGATATATGCGAATATACGAAGAAGAGTTTAATAAGCACATATATGTATGTATATCTATCCATTCATACATAAAACCATTGACAGCTTATCATGCAGCGTTGACATTGCGTGTTGACAGTCATTGAATGGCGCTCAAGTCGAGTCGATCAAGTGCATATAACATTTAATTATAGATAAATACATGTAAGCAATAAAAGCAATGGTTACAATGTTTTTAAGGAAAAACAAAAACAACGAAACATAACACCGCTCTAGACATTTGCTGTTAAGAAATTCATCACGAGTAATTAAGAAAACGTATATATTATATAATGCAAAAAAAAAAAAAAACAAAAATGAAAAATTATATAAAAACATTTTTATAATTTTGTAGTTCTTGGACTTTGGCAGATATTTTCTTCTCTTTTTTTTTTTAATTTGGTTGTTTTTTTTTCATACCTAACGGCATTTTTCTTTGACTCTTCTCAGTCTCAAGTATAGATATGTTAATATGCGTGTGTTAATGACATATTTCGAACATTGTGGCGGTAGCAGCTGCTGTCACTGCTACGTTGTGTCAATGACAACATATATATATATATATATAGTATAACCGTGAGCTAGTGCCGATAATAACAATGATCGTTCTCTTTATAGGAAAGACTCTCAAGGAAAGAAAAAAATAAACATTAATTACATGAATGTAAGAAAAAAGAAGCAGAAGAGGAAAAAAGAAAAATTTCATAACCTTACAATAACAACAATAACAATTGCTTGCTAACTCTACCTGTAGCGACCGAAAGGGAATAAAAGTTTTTTTCGTTTTAAGCAAAAAGAAATTCTATTAAGATCTTTACTGTATTCACAAAACCCGAAGAGCATACCGTAATTTACGACTTTGCCAGTCATTAGTTACAGTTATAAGCAAACAAACCCTCCTACCTATACACCTTCACCTAAGCTGCATTAATAAGCCATGTTTATGACTTTGTTTTGACTTACGAATTAGTCACACATATCCTTCGTTTACCGCGTAGTTTCTGTTTTTTGTCGCTGCATTTATTGCATTCATATTTATATTTACTTTCTTATCTAAAGTTTAGTTACGTTCGTATGACTATTGGCTAATAATGCATTTGAAAGAAACCCGTATCCAGTTAAGCGTTCATTTCTTTGTAATTAAATAACAAGAACAACAAAGCAAAAATAAGGAGAAGAAGAAGAATGAGAAGAAAAATAATATTTGTTGCAAATAATTCAAAATGTGTTAACGTGTGTGCCTAATATCCATATCCGCGTGTGTTAACTACTGTAAAAAATTACTGTAAATCAATACGTATCCATGTGAAAATTCGCTCGCTTGTAGTTTTTCGTTGTTTTATCGAAATGTTGACTTAAACGTTTTCAACGTTTCCTGCAAGTAAGGCGAAGTCGTTATTAATAATTTAATAAAAAAAAAAAAATTTGTAAAGAAAATCATCAACTGACCGGTGACAGCACCACCACTCCACCACCAGCACCATCACCATCGGCACCAAGCAACGTTAGCATGGATTTTCAAAGTGCTATGGAAACATTTGCCGAAGCTTGGGTAGCAGCAAACGCGGGACAACAGGTAGGCCTTCACATATGTATATAAATAAAAGATTTCCCGGACGTTTTCAATTAACTGTTTTTTTGTCTTGACAAATACTCAAAAATTTACATTTAATTGTTACGTTGAAATAAGAAGAACAAATATTTGAAAATATTTGACAACAATTTTGACAAAAAGAAAGAAAAACATTTCCTTTTCCAGAAAGGGGTAGAAAGTAGAGAGTTATAAATTTTAAATGTTTCCATTACTTGCTTTTGCATTCAAGGCCAGTACGCAATAGGCAAAGGATTTTAGCCTCTCTACCTGTAAACAGGAGACGTCTGCTTTCCAAGCGTGGTTTTCAAAGGTTTTCTTCTGATCTTCTCTTTCCCACTCTCTTTGCTCATACAAACAGTGCAGTAGCATACATTCTAGTATTTAGAGAGCAAACACAAGCACTTATTAGAATCCTATTGAATCCCTGTAATCCTCTTTAGAAGCAGACTAAACTTAGTTTTCAATGCAAGTGAAATGTGGCTGCAAAATATGAAATGCAAAACGCAAGGCCTTTCCAAGACCTGTCTTCTCAGCGGAATATTATGTGCTGGATTGGTCCACGCACATGTTCCACCAACAGCGATCACTCACTATTTACTTAAAGCAAAAGATTTGAAAATATTTGTAATATTCTTCCAACATGTTTACACTGCGGTGAGTCATCGGCCTGCCATTTGGAAAAGGCACTTAGTTATTAAGCTAATGAAGCAGTTTTAAGAACGAAATATTTTTGGTATTAGTATTACAGATGATTTCAGGATGTCCATAGGGCCAGTTCTTTCACATGCGATTCTTCTAGTAAAGGGAACTTTTAGGCACTTACAAGCAGTAAGCAAAGTAGTAAGTGCTTTATTGTCAGAACTTGTCCATAATTCCAGATTGGAGAAGAAGACTTCTTAAACGATCTTTGAAGTGTTGCAGTTGTGTGGTCAAGGCGATCTTGATTTTGTCAATATTTCCTGGATATAATGCAAGGGCTAAGTGAGGGTTAACGGAAAGCTATTGCTGATGATAATGCTGTAGATTTACTTCCGCAATTTTCTCTGTAATCTTTTTTTCCAATGTTTCCTTCAAAGTCCAACTTTTCCACGATATCGCCTATAATTAGAGACGAAGAAGCAGCAGACATCGCCACTCGGCCAGCTTGCTTATGTTCCAATAAGTGGATGTGACCAGAGCATCTGAAGCGCTTCAGTTTTATCCACGCATCCTGCGATGGTGTTCCTTTATTAGTTAGTGGCGCTCCAGCTCATAGTCAAAAGATTCCGGATAGCTTTTAATATGGTCTGCCTTATCAACTAGATCGCATGTGCTTACAGTAAAGATCGAGGATCAAAAACAAGCCCATCATCCGCGCACAGCTTTCAAGCTGAATCTGGGCTTGTTTTTATTATGGATACCTATACACATCCTTGTTTGTGTATAAAGATAATGATTTTTATCTAAGCTTTAATATCCAAAACTATTCCGTAATGGACGGGTTTTCAGGTGGCAACGTTTGTTTTTATTTTGTATGTATATGTGAATGCATATTTGAAGATGCAAGCAAAGGAATTTCTAATCTCGTTTTGCGTTTTCAAAAAAACTCCATAATAGAAGAGTTTTCAGATGCCAAACGCCACAAAAGAGGACATTATCTCTGGAACTGCAAGCGTATGGAGGGGTTGACATGTTTGAAGATATAAATGAAGAGCATTGAATGATTAAAGCATCGAAAAAATCCAAGCAATAGATTTGGACAACAATTTTTTCACTGGGGGAAGAGGGTTCGGGATGTTAAAGTGACTCGTGACATTTTTTCTGATCTCTTTGTTTTCTAAAAGTTCAGTTTTGTTTCTCACTTTATTACTGAGACTTTCTCCAAAAGCCGTTTCCAGTCATTCCGTCAAACATTCAATTCGCTGCGTGAGGATCTGTTTCTGAATTTTTTTCTTTCCCTGAAGATTTAAGAAGAATTATTTACAAATTCTGGAAAGATGAGGATGCAGTTGACTTCAGGAAAAAAAATATTTCTCATATTTCTCGTAGGTGATCTATGAATCACTTTAGGCGATTTTTCACTATCGATAAGTTTGAGTTAAAAACAGTTGTTTTTAATTTAAAAAGAAGGAAAAGAAAATTAGAAATCTGAATAAATGTGAAAACTAATTAGGGTAAGAGTGTGCAACGGTGTTGTCCAACCTATCGCAAAGTAAAGTTTAGTCAGAATGAAGCTTAACGAGACCATTATCGGGTAATACCTTCAAAAAGATTTCGCTCGCAATGGCGCAATAGTTGTCTCGGTTCGCAAGTAGTTGAGCAAAACTTTTCAAGATTTTATCACTTTTCCGGCTTACCTTAAATTCTTCCTTTGGTTGCTTCCAAGATCACGGAAACATTAAATTTGTGAGATGTTAGCCCTTGTCAGAAGGAAGGACATGCCATATGAATTCTTCTTAATCAGGAACCATAAGGTAGTTTGCCTTGCTACCTGAGGATTGAGTCTTCACGCCGGGTGCCTACGTAAACCTCTTGTTCCACATCTGTTGTCACTCACTGTAGAATCGTGGTAACAAAGTGAGGAGAGGGCTTCACTTTTCTCCATCCCCATAATATAGTAAAGCACGTGTGCACAAACATTTTTAAAAAGGGCTCAAAGCCCAACTTGCCGATTACACGATAAATACATATGATAAAGACGTCCTTGCGTCGTGTGATTATTTTTACCGGGGGATGGAAGGTTTTTGATTTTCGTTTTCCTTTCTCACTTGATGATCTGAAAGCTTTTCCTATTTATAAAAATTGAAATGAAAAGAACGACTGGTTTCTTAACGCCCGCCTCAGTCGTTCAACAGGTGTTATGACTTTGTTTTCAATTGTTGCTTTTTAATCTTTGTTGTGTTTTTAAAGCTTGGCGATGCCGCCGGCTTTTTGCCTTAAATTAAACGGGTTTTTACGGCTTAATGAAAAAATTATTAAATATTAAAAACGAATGTACTAAACATTATTAAATAAAAAAAAGAAGCATCAAACCTCAAAAGTAAAATTCTTAACAAAGTGAAGATTAAGTTAATGCTCAGTTAATTGATGCTCATTTTATCATTTAATTCAGGTGAAATAATGACAGTAGTAGCAGCAGGTGCTACGCGTCAAGAATTATAAAAGCAAAATAATTATAATCCGGTATATATATATATACATACACATATACATATATGTGTACGTGAAGGCATTTAATTGAATTGAAACTCTTTGTAGAATGAAAATAGTAAAAATTCCATTAAAGCAGATCATCAAGTTGTTGCTTTTGTACAATTTGCCGAATAATTGAATATTTCGCAAATAGATCTTGAGCTTAAACCCAAACTTTGAGAAGAGCGCTTTTTCAAAAATTTTTTTTATACTTAGCATGATCAGGTAGATTTCTTCTTAGCTTTAATAACAGTTTAAAAGGGAGGTAAACTCTAATAAAAAAAGTCTAACTGCAAGTAAAGAAGAATTAATAGCTTTAAGGTCAAATCAGACAACAACTTATGAAGGAATATTAAGTGATGTAGCGAACGGTCCTAGTTTTCTAAAACATTTCTAAAAAAGTTCCTTAGGATGTAAAGCGTAAGCTATTACAGACTTTTTCATGCGGCAGTTATGGATAATAAAAGAAAATATTTTTAGTAGTAGTTTTTTTTCTACATCGAAAGAAGATATATTCGTTTTGGCATTTAATCTTCGATAGCCACTCTAACAACTCCCATCACTTTTCCAAGTAGATTTTTAAAATTAAGACCCTGCTGCTAACCGATTGGAATTATATTCCAATCGATTAGTTTTGAATCGAGCTGGAAAATTTTTCTATCCCCTAATATCCCTTGCAAAAGTTTAAAGTTATGCTCATTACAGACAATCGGACAATGGCCTTTTAGAGAGCCTTGATCGAAAAAACATTGAATAAATGAATCAAAAAGTGTTCAGTGTACTTTTCGTTATTAAAACACTCAAGGCCACGAAAATTTCCTATATTCACTTTTGAAAATGAACAAGTTGTAGCCAAGTCCACAGTGACTTTCAGAGCTTCAGAGCATATGTCTATCCGAAGCCTGCCTTAAACATTATCAGGGTTTTTCTTATCGTCAACGTTTGTCTATAACGTTCCTTTTAGACAAAGAAACTTGTGAGACAAAAACGTTGTTGTTATTACTGTACTATGGTTTATTTAGACCAAAGAAACGAGTTCCAGCACAAAATGCGGGTTAAGCACTAGCAACTAAGACTGTCGGCTCTTTTTTTTTGGTTGCTCCAGTCTTTCTTATAAAGTTAAATATTTTATTGACATTATGTTCTCCAGATCCAGATATGCTCAGAGGCTTCGAATATGCATCTTCGAATGTTGTTTTGAGTTTTTTTGCTTTTGCGAGCGAGGCCTGCGGCTTGAGGAATAGTTCCAGCTTTAGTTGTGAAGGTTGAAGTCCTTTAGTGTGAGATGCAATTGATTAACCAGTACTTGCTCTTCGGCAAAAGAAAGTTTTTCATGCAGCACATGATACAAATGTTTGTTGTGGCCAATGAAGAGGTAAAAATGATCGACTCTCATAGCTTGCCGTCTAACAAAACATTTGTGGGAACTAATTTACTTGCCTGATGGCCTTCAAAGATTTGCCTTAACAAATATAGAAGTTTTCCAATTTTTGTTGTATGTATAAGTGTGCGTTGAAGCTATGTGAGATTTTTAGATAAACATCGTCCGCATTACACCTTTCTCATGTTTATATGAAACTATTTTAATTTTTCTGCTTATGAGTTTTTTTCCTTTACTCCACCAAAATATAAATAAAAGTTCTTACTGAGCTTAGGAATATTCAAATCGACCCAATAGACACACTAGAGAAGTGAGTAACCGACCTTTGTGTAGCTTTTGGTTTTCAGAAGGGTAATAAACGCTTAGTCTAGGTGTGACAGCAAATGAAGAAAAGTGTTATTATTACTTAACAAAGAGATGTTCACGGTCCTAATTTTTCTTTTCCTTAATGCGATCAATCACCCAGAGGATGCCCTACTCTACCCTCTACACGTATGAGGGCTACGTGTAGTGCAGCGATGGTCAGAGAGAAGTGAGGACAGACAAGAGGACTACGGAATGGTGGCTGTGGCCTGGTGAGTGTGCGTTCAATCGGTAACCGGTTCAATCGTGCCGTCTTTACCGGCGGCGGTCCTACCGCATTCACAGTCACAACTCTTATCTCTTCAGCTATTCGGTAGCGGAGATAAGACTTAGTTTCATTACAAGCGAATTAACAAATTCAATATGCTTCTGAAAAGTAAATAGACGACGAGGTAACACGATTTCTAAAGAAAATCTCATTTGCGAACATTTGCTTTTTTACAAAGTAAACTGAATTGTTTCCTACGGTACTCAGTTAAGATTAAACTTTCAATTGGAATGTTTACGTTTCTTTAGTTATTATCAACGTCTACTTAAGATTTATCTTTGAGTTAAAGTGAAGTTATCAGGTATTTTGTGAAGACAATCTACCCATAAAAAAAAAGCAATTTTTTTTTAAATTAAGGACTTTTCTCGGACATAATCGAATAAAAAAAAAAAGAAAAAACTCAATAACTCGTAATCTCTACTACATATAGATACTTAAGAGTAATTTTTCAAGCGCTCCTATCGACCGTGTGCTTAAGAAAATCTTCTCAGCGAGATTGTTGAATACGATAGTTCTTATGATCAAAACCCCTTTGAGTGATAAACGATTAACATTAAGTTTTCGATTAATATTTCATTGATGATCACTTATGCATTTTGTGCTTAACGTTTTAAGTTAAATGCTAGTGTTTTTTATTAGATAAGAACATCATTAACTGAAATAGCTTTCACGTCTTAATCAATTAGAGTACTAATCTATTGACATAGCATTTTAATTTCCGCTAATTACTTGATTACAATTGAATTCTAAACAAAACGCTCTTACGTCAGATGTGTTGGGGAGAATATCTCCTAAAATATTATCAATTGCGGGGCTAATTACGGGTATGGTGACGAGCTCTTTTGAGTCGCGATCATTTAAAATGAATCTTTGTAAATGTTTGAAAGTTAAAAGCTGTTTTTATAATAAGTCCTCCAATGCTTAGATGACTTCGGGCTAAAGAAATTGTAACTAAAAAGATGAGTGAAACAGTAAACAGAAAGTTTCACTAAACTAAGATGTAAATAAAAAGGGCGAACGGACGAGGATTCTCTTTGATAATTTCAGGCTGATTTGCAGTACAACAGATATTACTTTAAAAGCTTCGCGACCGAATTTGCTCTATGAAATTTTGCAAACGAGAAACGCTGCTCATAGCGAATATTAACCACTGCATTGAAGTCTTTTTCTAACTGCTTAAGATATAAATTGAATCGGCTTCAAAGTATTGTTGACCGGTTGTTCCTCAAGTTAGAAACCTTCTTAAAATTCTTCTCTCTCTCTATCTCTCTAAATTCAGGTTGCTTATCCATCTCTAGAAAATCATTCAAACTCGATCCCCAACCCATTGAATTGAACGACCGCAGCTGCCTCCTATACTTGGAATCAAATATTTTTTTTCAGACAATAATGTTTTCCATGCACAAATTCCACGTCCATATCCACATGCCTAGTAACGTACCTACAATGTTCAACGTTTTTGATTAACTTTGCTTTAGGTTTCTTTTTCAGTTCCTTTCTAAAAAAAGTCAACAAAGGAGGGAGAAAACTTACGTTAAAGATAAAAATGTAGATAATCTTTAAAATTTAACGCTTGCATCTGTCGAAGAAACTTAGTCAGAGAAAATGCGGTGGCGATAAGTTGCTTAAGTTGTTAAGTAGTTTGGAAGACAATCCTTCATCACTTCGAGGGCGTCCACTGAAGCTGAGATATCAGATAAGAGGATTTTTGTATGGTAGAAAGGTTCTGCTCTGCACAAGCCGAGAGCGATTTTAGGTTCACACATACTTATATATATATATATATATATATATGTATAGCTTACACCACGAAAGGCCGTATCCAGGGTTAAGCAACCGTCTCTCCTACGCCTACTTTCCGTATGCTACTCGCGGCTCTTTGTGCATGTGATCTATGAAACTGAGCATCTGTCTCCCTTGCGCCCCATAGTTCGGATTATAACGCTTTTGGGTTGTCGGTATTACGCCATTTCTAGTCATAGTCTGTCTGTCTTGTATTTTTGGCTTCACGTCACGTGTTGGATTGCCATCCAACTTTTTCATCCGTTTGGATTTTGAGTGTACATGAAGAAGCAAAGCTACTGCTTCTCCAGCCACTTCTCTAACCCGCAGACCTTGGTTAAAGCTCAAACCTCTGTTTAAAAAAGAGCAGAACAATTAGGTTTTTGTGAAATATTTTTTTAAGTGCAAAAGTTTTGCTCCCTTCCTTTTGTTCCTTACTTGGGCTACGCTACTGCTTCGCTCTTATATGCAGTACAAATTAAATTAAATTATTTAAAATATTTAAAAGAATCATTATAAGCATTTTTTGGGTGGTTTTGCTTATCATAATCTTAGGCAAACAAACGTGTTCGAATGTTAGTTAGAAGGAAAAGAAAACGAGAAAAAAGAAAATCAAATGTTTGCAGCAACTGTGTGCGTTTCTCTGCTGCAACGTGTGTAATGTTTAGCTATTTTTGAGTAATATTTTGTGTCACACTAATTATATTTGTTCAACACCTTATCGTTTCTTGTATCTTTTTGAATGGATTTTTCCCTCCGTACGTGATTTCTATGACAAACGTTCGCGCGTTAAGCAGCATAGTGGGGTGTGTTTGTAACATAACATAGATATTGATATATGTTGTTAAGTATTATGTTTTCAGATACAGTCATCGATATATCCAAGTAAGGCGGCATTATTGTAAACGCCAAACCCAATTAATATTTATGATATATTGAAAGAAATTAAACGAAGTGATAATTCTTAATTTTTTAACAATTAATGCTTTTTTTCTTTTATAAGCACATATACACATATGCATTGATATGTGATGTTGATTCAAGCACGTATAGTGTGTGTGTATTTGGATAAAGATAAGGAAAATAAACTACAATGATGAGATACAAAAGTTTGCTTTACTTTGTATTCGATTTTCAACAGAAAAGCAACAAAAACAAAAAAAAGGAAAATATATTAACGATAAATTGCCGAAGATGAGCTGACCTTTGGAGGTCCTATTGGGAAGGCATTTATCGCTGTTGAACAAATAGTATTTTAAGAACATTTTCAGGCGCTTTTACACCTCGATCTGTTGATAACATTCCAAGGACACAACTATTCCCAGTTTAATGATTTCTGATTGAAAGATTGTTGTTGACATTGCTTTCAGACTTTCCCAGAGAGACATGTGATATCGTTAAAGGGCTTGTGCAAAGATACAAACAATCAATAATCTTACGGTGCAACGTTTAGTTTGTATCATCATCTCCATATGTGTTCTAAGGCTATCTCCTTTCTACTTAAAAGTTAAGGAAATTTCTCTGCCCAATGCAAGTTCAAGTTTATCAGACTGCTTGGCGATGCTGGGCAAAGAAGATAATCTCCACTCGTGCCGTCGTGTGCTTGCACAAGTTACAAACGTTCTTCTGGCTTTGATTTATTTATTCAATATCGTGGCCATTCAGACCCGGGTATGCTAGTGGACAACTTGATTGGAAATTGTCTTCGCTCATTTCTTGTCATTCGTTGTGAAGTTTTACTGAAATTCAATTCAATTTCTTTCCGTTTTACTAGAGAGAGAAAAACCCACAGGAATAAGTTCTTTAAAGCAGTTTTCTTCTGATACACTTTCATAGTAAAAGTCTTCCTCGACTTCTATTGCGCTAGCCATTCACTGCGCGTTGAGTCACAAAAATTATCGAGCTTTGAAATAAGGATCCAAAGTTTTTTTTATTCATAAACCTACATCGATCTGAACTGAATGAATAAAACGAATACATGCCTTTTTTTTAGGTGTGCAAATAAATTCATTCCGTTTTTGGATAAACTTCAATTTTATTTAAAATGTATTTGTTACAAAGCTTACTATGCTTAGTTAATCACCGTTTATCGGGATGATCTCACGGTAGAAACTTGCCGGACCCACTTTGAGAACTTCTATGAATCCTTCGTCTACGAAATATGACTGCATTCGGGAGATCGGGTCGGGAGAGTCTGCGGCGTGCGATAAAACCCTTCAGTCTCAGCTGAAAATTTATTCCTTGATTGCTTGGAGACGGACGGACTTAGACCATTTCCATCGTTTTCAAGATCACAGTTTTTTGATCGAAATCGCGCAAACCACTTTGTAACGGTTTCGCTTATTGCATTTTCACTGCAAGCTAAGTTAATCATTCCCGTTGCTTCACCTGCATTGCTTCCCAAAGTAATCCAGAGCAAGCGTAAATGACGTCCATCTCTTCAGACCGCGATATATACTAAACGACGGCTTGTAAAGAACTGAAACTTGCACCATTCAAACATGATTATCTAACCTATCTGTACCCGAAATTTCGGAAAAAGTGAACGCGCCAGGTAAGTTTTATGGAGTAACAAATTTCAGTGGAATGAATTTATTTTGACACCTAATGGTTTGAAAGTAAAATATCAAATTTCTCCTTCAGACCGTGTAATATGCTCTTTCAAGTCACTTTTAAGGATATATCCTGGCCTTATGATCGATCACAAGTCATAGAAGAAACCCATGTCAATGTGTTCTTGTCACAGTTGTTTTGCTCTTGTATCAGTTTTAGTATTCCGAAGGAATAGTGATAAGAAAACTCTCCAAAAGCCATTTCATTATAAAATAGGGCTCCTAAGTCTCCCGAAGTCTCGCACAGGAAAAAATGCCTTGCGGCTTGTAATCTTTCTGTGTCTCTCAATGGTATTTATGTCGCTAATAAGCTGTTGGCTTAGCGCACACATTTGTACATGTTTTTAAACACTTTCGCTACAAACAATAATGAAGAAAATATTTGGTTTAAGATAAATAATTTTTTTCATTAATATATATATAATTTAATACCGTTAATCCGCATTTAGATCGGGCGGTGGGTCTTTCATTTATAATTTCCAACACAAGGCAAACAATTATTTTATTTTCATTACGTTGCTTAAGTCTACGACAAATATTATGTTAGAGTGCATGTATGTATGTAAGTGGCTTTAAATGCACAGTCACAGTTGGGTTTATATGACTATTTTCCCGCTCAGTGCCTTTCAACTTGGCCTTAAAGCAACTTTGTAGATAGAGAAAATTCTTTTGAAAAAAACAACAAAAAAACGGAAAAAAAAGAAAAACATTTACGCAGTCTAAGTCTAAATGTACTCACATAACCGGGCAGTTTTATGGTTTATTTATTTATGATATCTTTTCGCAAATAGATTAAGATATTTATAATCTTGTAAAAGTGAAATGTTTTAACTGCGGCAAAGAGATATCGTTAAAGGTAAAGACAAAAAGATACCGTATGATATGAAAGAGTGTTTGCTTGTGGATGTGTGTAAACGACAATATAAGATTGTTAAGCTGACTCTTTTTTTTATTTTTTTTTTATTTTGTTTATTAAAGCAAATATTTTCTTACTTAGACATTGACTCATAAGTAATTCAGAAAAATATTTTAGCAGAAAAAAGATGAAAATCCAAAGGTTTGTCAGCGATAAATATTTACTTAGATAATAGAACATGCGTCAGTTAGCGAGAATCTACGATAATCACATACACACACTGTGTTGTGTGAATAATTAGATCTGATTCTGTATTTCATTAAACTTAGTCCCACAGCGTCCGCTTTACGAAGCCTTTGCAACTGATCCGGAATGTGTAAAAAACTTTTCCTCTTTTTTCAAATTTCGTTTATCGCGAGAAGAGCATTGACGGAAAGCTGCTAAGATGTAGAACAAACTTTGATAGAAGTTGTAACACAGAAGTTTAGAGCCAATGGGATTCACTTTAACAGCAAATCGAACGGAAAGCATAATCCTTTAATTAGCTCAAGAAGAGCTATCTGCTAAAATATGTAACGCAGTAATGTTTCTTTATTATTGCTCATGAGTCAACAGACATTTCCAATAACCACAATAACCCAATAAATTATGCGCCCTGTGTCAGTTCTTTAAAAAAGACTTTTTTCTTTTATTGGTTTTACGGAGAAATATACTCCAAGCTAAACGTCCTCGCTCTATTCTATGCGCGGCGTAGGAAATATTGACGTATGAAAAAGTCAAGCAAAATCGTGACTGATTAACGGTTGTTCAAAAATCACCGAGGACGCTTTTGCAGAAGAGGCAAAGCACGTTTGATTGATTGAATGATTGAGCTTTACATGAACTAGCGCTGATGATGGATTCTTGTAGCTTTGATCATATCACTCAATAAAAGGGAGTTAAAAAAAAGCGTGGACAACCCTAGCAAATGCTTATGAAGATAATCGCCTCACACGGAAGATTTGATTGTCAAACCAGCTTGTAATACAAATTTGAAGGAACTTAGTTCAAGATATGAGCATGCAAGTGATGACAGTAGTGATTACTACCTAGATTATTCCATAGGTGGAAATGTTGGTTCAAAAACAATGAGCCACGGTAAGGCGGCTCGCGGTACGTCATTTAACTGCATCGCCTTATAATAAAATTGCCATTGAAAATTTTTTTTGCGCCTATTGCTCTGGAATACCAAGTTTGATGCGAAATCACAAAAACTGTGATTAGTGACCGGTCACAATGTCAGAATACGAACGTTACTGAAAGTTCTGATAGATTCGGTGTATTTTCGTTATCTGATGATATTTTCGTTAGAGAGGGCTGAACTTGTCTCACGTAGACTATTAGCAGCGCAAAGGGCAGATTACTACATGTAAGGAAGCTACAGTCGTTTAAGAATATATCAACGGCAATAAGAGAAATTTAATTTTGTAATTTTTTGAAAAATGGAAAATGATAAAATTACTTATGCAAAAAGGGATAAGCTTAGGACTATTGGTTTGTGTGTAAATTAGTGCAAATTGCTTACTCTACGGTATTTTACACGATTTGTTTATTATAAATTAATAATGGGTGTTACGAATGCCGATTCATCAGTTTTGCTGTTTTCGTCCAACAACATAGAGTCATAAAGCATTACTGCGTATGCCTTAATTATGTGCAGACAGCCGTAATGTGATACATTGGTGAACGGGACACAAAAGTAACGAAATAGTGGCCGGCAAGTGTGCGGCATTCATATTGTAGTTGATATTCAACGCACTACAACTGAGAAAAAGTTCTTTTCTTATCAATGTTAACCTTTTCTTCTTAGAAGGGCGCAACTATCACTAACATCTAAGAAAAACTGAAGGTAGTTCGATTTGTTAGTTTATCAATTAGAGCATTTCTGGCGCTTGTTGGAAATTTGTTGTATGCGGATTTTCAAACCGAATAACTTTATCAAACAAATTTTTCATACTACAATCCATTGAAAGATGATCTTAAAAAGTCAAGTACAGATGCACTGGAAATGTTAACAAAGTGTTTTGCTTACGAATGAAAGGAGGACAGTCACATGTATGTGTGCGTGGTATAGGGACTTTTAGGATGTTGGAGAAGCAGTTGAAGAACACGAAACACGTTCAACCACTAAAAGAAATAAAATCGAAATTCCAGATTATATAGTCAGTAATCGTCGATTATATTTTCCCGGTTGATACTCGAGGTGCGTGTTTTTTTTTTTTTTTTTAACACAAATTCCTCTTTTATTTGAATATTTTTTTAATGTACTTAAAGCCTCAGTGGCCGAATAGGCAAATCATATCGACTAACAACTCAATTCTCTATTCGCGCGGTAGAGTTTTTAATAAGCCGACAGCCTTAGATGCTGGTGTTTTAGGACTTTAGTTTTAGAGTAATGATAAAAACGTATATTCGGCTGGGGTTGAACCTTCTTTGCCCGCCATCACTCACTTTATAATATCCAGATCAATTTTATTCTGCCCCACCAAGATAAGGGATTTTAAGAAAAATGAGTAGAAAAAAAGAGAGTGCTCCAGTTTACCCTTTGCTGTGAGTGCGGTCTTTGGTTTGCTTGACCAACCTGTAATCTGCGCCCGAAAACTTTGAACGTTTCTGTCGAATTTGAAGCGGACATTTTAAGTTTTAAGCAAGACGTATCCACTTAGATACAAAGATATGCAGGTGGACAGATGGACAATGTTACGTCGACTCATAGTCAGACGACAATAATATAATTTCCCAAAGAAGCGGTTATTGTATGTTTACTCTTAGCAGCAGTCGTCCTGCTGTAGCCTACTTTCTCAACAACAGAGGTCTTTTCAAGGCCTTGCATTAAGTTTAGCCAAAGATGTGACTAGCAGAAATCAAGATGGGGCTCGTACTTTGCGAGGTGAAAACTAATTTCATCGTCTTCGACCGTAGCCTAGTAGCGGAACGATTTTGCAAACTGTGGAAGAACCGTTAAATTAAAAGGCGTGGAGTATACTGCAGAAGATCGCTTTTGGATATTGCAAAAGTTATGACACAGTAAGCGCACCTTCCTTCTTCGGTGGTGGACATAAAAAGAGTTGACCTACTCAGAAAAGAGAGCAAGAAAGTTCCTAGAGTTTTTCTGTGTAAGTCTATATATCCAAACTAAACTGAAATATTGGAATATGAAGAGCCGATATATTTATGATCTGCATGAGTAGCCTAGTGGATGGAAAGTAGCGGCTATCAAGACAAGTTAGAGTTCTCGGGTTCAAGTCTCAGCAATGCTGGGCAAATTTAATCGTAGCTATAGAGAGTGCTCAGTACCGATGGACACATACATGCACTAGGCTGCGATCGCTCGCTGCTATCTCTCTTTCTCTTCCCTAATTTATTTCTAATCTTCAGTGTGTTACAACTATAGGAAAGATACCCTGAGTGATTGCTCATATTATAAAGAAAAAAAAAAGAAAGACATTTAAGAGGAACAGGGAACAAGTTTGTAACCCAAATTTTTGCAAGGTCATAATAACAAACATACAGAGGACGAGGTTGTATATCATAGTTGCTTCAATGCTTCGTTTGAAAGAACACTGTGCGCCAAAGCACAACACTTATCGATTGGGCAGATATTTACTAGTACGCTACCGCTCTGCCTTATCTCTCTTTTTTGTTCAGAATCGAACAAAATTTTTCCCATGCAAGCATCACGATATTAGCTATCAAATATGTGGAGACACTGCGTCTTAAATGTGAACTTGACACTGTTGGGGAAGAACGAAATGACTTTCCGAACAGCCTAATATACATACATGGATATATATATACATTTATGAAACAACAGGACTTCATTAAGGAAAAAAACTCATAAATGTTTGTTAAATTTTTATAAACATTAGGTTTGATTATAAGACGCCTTAGTGAAGCCCATAATGTAGTATTAACTCACTTCAGAGAATTATGAACATATTAAAGAATTCTTTTTGTTTTGATTGAAAAAAAAAACAAAAAAGAAAAGAAAAGAAAAGAAATATTCTGATAAATCCGTCTTCAATCTCATTTGATTTATTTCAGCTATTTTTTCCAGTAGCTGATTTCTATATTAGGAATTTCATCTGCAGCCTTGCATGTCTTAACGAAAGCTATCATTAACGAAAGCATTTTAAATCATTAAAGCAGTTTTTATTTACTTATTTATTCACATATGTATATATATATATGTATATATCGTTTTTATCCTAACATAAAATATTCTTTTTTCTATATTAAGTCTTTCATTCTCGGTTGATAATAAGTTCGCCCATAAGTTTACGGGAATTCTTGTTTTTATTGAAAACTATGCGTGAGCGGGATTCGGTATTTTGATGTTTTCGTGATTTGTTTCATTTCGTTTGTTATTATTTATATGCTTTTTTTCTGCTAGATTGTTATGCTTTTTTAATAACACATTTTTCGATCTTTTTTCTCCCCTCAAACGCTTAATTTGTGAGAAAATTTTATTGCAGAAATTTTGTATTAAAAAGAAACAAAGACTAGACTAACTAAAAACGGCATAACGGTGTTAAAATCATAGTCGTTTGAATTTAAATTTTATAATTCCTACTAAAGTTATACTTATGCATCATAATACTCTTTAGCTTCTTCTTTTCTTTTCAGTTCAATCCTTTTCTTTTTATTTTTTTTTTTTAACTCAATGACGTTTGAGCTTGAGCTGTGAAAGTTACTTTCCCTTTTTATACATTTGCCTTTGCTATCTCTAAACTTGAGAAGAAATCCGAGTAGACAGACGTACTGTAAACCTATAATTTTTATAAAACTTGTTTCCTTTTTTTGTTTTCGTAATATGGTCTTTATCCGAAACTCATTTGCTTTTATGCGGACTTTTTTTCAGTTCTTTTCTTTTCTAATCAACCATTTTCGGAAATTTTTTCAACGATCTGTATCACTAACAAAAGGTATTACGTATTAAGTATTAAGGCTTGCTGCGGCGCAAACGAATAAGTGAATATACTATGAAACGATAGAGAGCGATAGATAGACCCTGCTTGATACTTGAAGTCATTACAAGAATCGTTTTAGTAAAAATCTAGCGTTAGGACCACCAGACTCATGTCGCATATTAGACATGGCTCTATATGATTTGGATAGGCAGTTTTTAACCTAAACTTATGAGCCTGATTCTCATACACAAAAGCGTTCGTGATCCGTTGAGTCACTAGAAAGGCCATCGTAGCAGAACTGTAACCCCTTTGCCACCAAAGTTCACAATGCACATATATACCTGAAGGAAACCTAAAACCAAATATAGAACATAACTCTACAAAATCTAGACAGGAAGTTCGCTAACTAACGCTTTTAAGCTAAGCTAATGATACTGGTTCTCAAATACAAAGAGGGTCTTGACCCCTTGCGCTATTGTAAGTGTTGTGCTTGCAGAACTATAACCCTCCTAACATAAACTCAGAGCAATGCGGGACAAAAATCAATACACATATGACCTTCGGCTAATGTCACCACTTGTGGTGCAGGGTATATTTAATTTGTTCGGACGTATGTAACACGTAAAAGCATTTAAAATAGACCCACCTTTTATTATACTGAATCGATCAGAAGTATTTTCTGAATCCATTTAAGCCCGTTTGTTCGTCTGCCCGTCTGTCCGTCTGTCTGTCTGAAGGATTTCCATGAAAATTTGTGTTTAAGCACTGACATGTTTTGACCCAAGGTCAAGGTTTGGATCGGTGCACTTTTTCGACCAATCCCCTCTTTTGAAAAGTCGATATATGGAATAATATTTAAATTGTCAATATTTCTCGATAAAAGTGGCTAACTAATACTATTTGGGTATATTAAATTGGTGCGGAAACTTTGGAGCGGCTGGAGCAGTTTTTTGAACCCCCTCTTATATAACGAAACCGAAGTTCATGCCACAAAAAGGTCTAATTTTCAACGCTTCAGGATGAAAATCAAACCATAATAGTAATTCCAGACCAAACATTAAATGTACCAAATTTGGGCCATCTTGGCCTATTTTCCGGATCCTACCCTGATAAGGTTTTTCACAAAAATTGATCCTTTGTAGGGCAGGAAAGGGTAAGTTAAAACTTTCTAAACTATCAAAATATGTGGTGATAAAAATTGACTTATAACAGTAATTGCACACAAATGTAAGAATTGTGTAAGACGAGATGGTGTAGGCTATTTAATGAGCAGCCTTGCCCGACTGTAATGTTCTTACTTCTTTTTTTAAGTATCTAGGCTCAACAAAAGCTTCACACATGAAGAATATTTGACTGATTTCACACGTGTACGTTCCGCCATAAGCTTCCTAAAGAATAATTGATCGGACATGTTCTTGTTCCTGTTTACTTAATTTATTTATTGTTTTTTAATAAAACCAATCACTCAAGTTATTTGAGTAACACGTTGATGGTCAGAAAGTAGTGAAGAGAAAAGAGTGGTGGCTGTAGCCTAATAGGTGCGAGTCCAATCGGTAAGTGTTATGCCTTTACCGACTGAGTAGTTAACGTAGTTGCGACTAAAGAGAAATCTACCGCACTTGAGATTTGAAGCCGCGAACGACGACTTGGTAGTCGCGCGATTCTTAACTGCTCGGCTACTGATGCGAATCATACCAGGGCATGACGCTCAGTCACTTATGGCGATCATGGCAATAATTAAAAGATTATTGCTTTTGTTTATAGGTTAAGCTCATTTATGTGTCCAAACAAGATATATATAAGCATAGAATTATGATAGTCGGGGCATAAATATATAAAATGAAATATTCCAAAAAATTTAAGTTCAGAATACAAATGTGGCCTAAACACATATCATGGTTCAATTAAGGCCAAATTAAAAATTCCATTTTAGTTTCAATTCCTCGTGTTCTGTGGCATTTTGTTTTCTAACTAAATTATTATCAATTTTGAGATTTACGCCTGCAGACGCACTAATCAAATTCGCCGTTATGTTGCTTATGTAAAAAAGTGTCACTTTTTAAATTTATTTCCTTTTCTTTTTGGCAGTGACGTTTCCATAAAGTTAAGTTTTATTACAGTAATCAACTTTATGATAATCCACACAATGTTACATCCAAACACACGAATTTCCCTCTTAACTACAAAGTGTGCAAGGCTTACTTAGACACAATCGCGATCAATCAAAGATGCCTGTGTATTTCTGCGTTCGTACACCGTTTGCTAGAATTCTCACGGTCAACAAAATTTGACATAAGACATTAAAATGATGCACACATACGCACGGTAGCATATTACGACAGGTTATAGCTGCCAGCGGATGAAATACTTTGATAAATAAGATCACGATTGAAAAATAACCAAAAAAATTTGAAAATATTTGGAATTATTTCACTCAATATCCAAGATGCTATAGCATATATTGCTTTGTAGCTAATTGGAAAAATAGTGATGACCGGAGAATTAATCGATTCCCAATGAGTAAAGGAAAGCTTCACGGCTTTACTGCCTAAGGGGCTGCAAATTCTTTCATTTTTTTATTCAAAGTATGGCATAAAGATCTTGTGGAAAGTATTAGGCGATATATACCTAGAAGCACTGATGGGTTGCTCAAAAGGCACTTTTATAATTGGACCTTCGTAGTACACATCAACGATTTTTTATGCACAATTTGAAAATCCTTAAGTGAAGTTCCACAAGAAAGCGTATTATGGCCCCTTCTATGCTCATTACAGACAGCGGATATGCCCATCTAATTACAAATTTTTACTAATATTTCTACTGTTCTAAGTAATCACGCTACAAACGAAGTCCCATTATACCATCTTCATACTTGAGAGAAGGCTTGGCATGTGGAAGATAAAAGTTTATCCATCTAAGTACTTTCATGTTACTTTTAGTCTAAGAAGGGAAACATGTGCCCCTGTGACCATCTTTAATGTGAAAGTCTTCCGGGTAATATAAGTAAACTGCCTTTGAATCCAGCTAAATCGGAGTCTTACTAAAACGTGTCACTATCTCTGAATCCACATGCTTCGGAACCTGACCGGGACGTATCATATGTGCTACAAGTGAAGATAACTGAAGTCAAATTAAAAATGTGCTTCAAGCTTAAAAGAAAACACACCGCCGCGACCAATTTGAAGGACATAAGTGCTGCTAACGGCCTTCAGGACAAATGTTCTCTACGCCTGTGTGAGCGGGAATTAAAAGAGATAGACCGCAATTTAGTGGGTGCCTAATCTGTGTTATGCGTACTGACTGAGCACTCATTATAGCTCCCATCAAAACGAAGTCTACCGTACCTGCAAACCTTACCGACTCGGCTTTTTCATGTTCAGGAAGATTTAATACCCACACCCTTCAAATAAAAAAAAAATTTTTTTCAAGCTTCGTCATGGAAGTGTCCGATAAATATGCATTCGATAATCGAATCATCTAATCCTCGATTCTTGAATGGCTAAGAAGCAAAAATGTTCTTTTACAGCAGACACAGTGATGTAAGCAATGAAAAATCGAACTCAAAATGAGGTATAATTTCTCGGTTAGTTGTACGCTACAACACTCGTGATGCAAATTTGTGCGAACATATGCAACACACAGAAGGACTTGGAATAAATCCACTTTTTATTATGCCGATCGAGGCAGAAAGTGACTCTAAGTTTGGCTGTCCGTCTGTCCGCCTTGTTTCCTTGTGTCGTAATTGGTGAGATATTTTGAACACATTCGGTACACTAACGTATTCTGGCCCAAACACAAACGCTATAGAAGATCGTTAGCATCAGACCACTTTTTCAACCACAAACGCCACGGTAGCCTTGTGTAGGGTATATAACGGTGGGCCGTCACTCACTTTAATATTTCTACTTGCCTTCATTTCAAGTGAGTTAGTTTATGGATCTATTCCTTATTGATAACCAACAACGCCATGAGCGATAGTACAAACGTCCTCCGTCAAATACCCCTCTAAGCTTAGTAAAGTAGGAAAATTTTGTATTTTAAAGAGGAGAGACCTAAGCACTCATTCGCAACACTCCTCCCGGAAAAATTTAAACGCTTCTTCTTATAAAAACGATTCAAAAGAAAGTTGGATGGGTGACCTTGGGTGTTGGTTCCGTTTCCCGAAAGTGAGAAAATTGAAAAAGAATTTCTTTATTTTTATCATTCGAGAAAATTTTCAAATCATAGAATAAATGATGATAGTAATCTATATAAAGTTATCATATTTTTGCTTTTTGTTTTTTTAGTTAAACACTTCGTCAAAATTATGTCTAACAAACAAAACAGAACAACATAAAAGAAAAGAAAAAAAAAAAAAAAAAGCAGAACAGAACAAGAAATACATTATTAATTAATTTAAAACGTTTTTCTAATAGGATCGTTGTAGTGAAACAATTTTGTATGAACATATGTGTAAGTATGCGAACAACATATACGTACGTATATGTGAAAAAAAGGGAAACCTGTTAAAACATGTTATTTTATAAGGTTATCAGTTGGTAAGCGGTATATGAAAGTAATTGTTATTGTGCACTTTAAAAGTTGTACAAGCATTTACTATATACTCGCTACATACGCGATAGCAAGTTGGCATTAGGCATAGGAAAATTGTTACAAAGAACGACAAAGCAAGCATTGAAGTGCAAACAATAAACATTTGACAAATATTGCAAGCGTTTGTACGCGCGTTTACAGTATGGAGACAAGTGCGCGCACGCATGACTCAACTTTTATTAAATGATTTATCCGCACATATGTTTACCTTCGCATGTATTGTGCTGTAGGTCACATTTATTCATAGTCTTGTACAATTAGTTAGTGGGATGTGTTTTAATCGAAAGCTTTACTCTGTAAATTAACGCATGTGTTATAAATTAAAAGATAATCATAATAATAACAATAACGATAGTAATGATAATCGTAGGTAGATATCGGCGAGGGTATGAATGCACGTTTGTATGGCTGAATGCATGCATATGCATAGTAATTAAAGAAAGATTAACGCACACCAATATGTTCCTTAAGAGACTCATACGATAAATAAACACACTTACGGATATGACTTTACAAATATTTTAACTTAATCCTAAAACATTAGACTTTTCAACGTCAATGAACGATTTGTTGTCTTTTGTCTCTTCCCATCATTAACAAACTAAGCCTTGTGCGCATATTTTTACGTACAATCACTACACACGTATAAATAAAAAAGAAATAAACATATAGATATACATATATATGTATATATAGTCATATATATACAGTACAATATGTGCATGTGAATGTTAAGTAAAGTCATGTATAAATACGTCAACTAAGCATTATAAATTATTATAATCCAATCGGATTTGAATAATTAATATTTTTCTGTTTTTTTATATTTTTCTACATCTCTCTCTCTCTCTCTCTCTCACTCTTTCCCTCTTCCTCCCTGTTTCCACTAAGGCTTGACACAAAAAAAAAGACGAAAAGTAATAATACAAAGTCCATTCTATGCCACACATGCCTGCAAGCATGTTAAGAAAGTCATGTGTGCTTAAAGAAAATACTAATAATAATAATAATCCGAAATAAATGTGACGGTTAAAGCAAAAAGATCAAAAAACGATTCAGTTCAAATCAGATACGAAGAATGAAATATCTTATGTTATGAAAGACTGACTGCTGAACAGCAATACTGTAACAAAAGTCACACAAGTCACACGTTGCCTCGAAGAACAAATGAAACAAAAGGTGTTAAGAAGGAAGGCATTGAGATTTTCAACTACAACAATAGTTACGTTGCGCTTGACTTAAGTCGACTTTCAGTTCACGTACATGGATTTCGTGAGTGCTTCAAAAAACAAAAACAAAGAAAATCACTTCAAAACTGCATAGCCTTTCTACTAAAACCGAACTTCATGCCGTGTTTGAATCTAAAGTTGTCTCTATATATATATACACACACAGGCATATACAAGATAGTGACTTAGATATCAGTCACACACACAGGAGAACATCTCTATTAGTGGCGAAAGCACTGAGGAGTCTTTCCTTAATTGTTGGATATGAAAAGCAATTTGCTTAAACCGACTTGGATGATTTGACCTCTAATAGATTAAAACCTGCAAAAATTGAAACTTTTTGATCTTTGAGTTTTCTGTAGCAAACACATTGTTTAAGAAATACTCTTTTTTCTTTCGCTCTATTTCTTTCTCTTTCCTCTTTTCTTTTTAAGGTGCAAGTAAATTCCTGAAGAATATTTCAGGCAGTTTTTCTCAGCGAGTATCAATTCAGAAAATGT
Organism: Glossina pallidipes; assembly: GCA_000688715.1. Classification (NCBI taxonomy): domain Eukaryota; kingdom Metazoa; phylum Arthropoda; class Insecta; order Diptera; family Glossinidae; genus Glossina; species Glossina pallidipes. The sequence goes on from KK499769.1 coordinate 3,179,876, forward strand.
AATGCTAACCATGAAGTAGTCCTGCCTGCTCTTCTTCTCCATTAACTTTTACCCACTACTCTACTATATTATTCTACCTGATCTGTTTATTCGCTTGCGTTCAATTATGTTTTTTGAAGCCTTGTTTCAATAGCAGTTAAAAGGAATCTGGCTAATGGCAAAAGCCACTTAATTAAGTTGAGCCCACCCATCCACCCGCCTACGTAGTTGACGACACGACCTAAGTACGTCGATATTTCAGTTTCCTTTCCGGCTTCCTTTTCTGCTCCACTTTGTTTACTACGCTGTTGAAGTCGTCGTGCGATAATTTCATTGACTGCATTTTTCAGCATAACCCAGCCATTTTTGAAGGGCCAATCCTCTTATTTAGCTTATAGAAATCGATTGAAATGATTTCGAGTAATCAAACTAAATTTTTCAGTATTCAAAATACTACGCGTGAAGTTGTTTGAACTTTACTCTTATAATTTATTCAGATGTAAGAAATAATTCCTATCCTTAGCGCGAGGTGAGCATTGGCTATTACGACCATTGGCTCTGATTTGAACATAAGAAATGAATTTCGACATAAAATTCCTCGGATTACCTGCAACACTAAAAATGTCGAAGAATAGGAAGGCTTCCCACGTAACATATTTTACGATTTTCTCGGCCATTATTAGTTCAGTATTTTAATGCTGATATATATTAGGTTGTTTGGAAAGTCATTGCGTTTATTCCCAACAGTGGATTTAATTGCATTGTTTTGCGGCCGAGTCCACATGTAAAGCGCACTATCTTCCCATTCGATATATCAGCTATCGTAGTGCTTGTGTGGGAAAAATTTCATTTAACTCTGAGTAAAAGTTTTCCTGTGGTTGGTTACCTAGACCTTGGGAAGTCAAAAATGGCGCTTTTGCATCAAGTTCCAGAAGGCCAGTAGGAGCTGGTAACGAGACGAAATAAAGGCATTAATTGACAACTCGTGAATGTTATTGTTCTGTACCACATAAAGAAATGGCCTTTTGTTTTGGCCGATACGATATTTCTTTCCGAATCACCCAATACATAATTCAATGATTAAGTTGTTAAGACAGGAAGTCTTAATATGAAATTATTGATTCCACTGCTACCATATGTTCTGAACGAAATCATATAAATTCTTTAGCTTCCATTGTAAGATCAGAAAGTTACTCTTACGCGTACATGCCTGGACAAGAGATACTAATAATTAGAATCGTATTTAAGGCATTATGTGGCAACCATTAAATGCATATTTGACTACCGGTATTGATTATTCATTCTATGATACCTTTTTATTGTCTCCGATAGTTAGTGCACGTGTAAATGGACATCAGAACAACAAAAGAAAAGAAACCTTTTGGTTTTTTTTCTTTTTTAATCCGTCACACTTACGTTATGTAACGTACCATGTTCGAAAAAATTAATGTTTTCAGTAATGGCATTATTTATGCCTAATTTACTTTTCTACACCAAAAAATTTGTGTTTTCAAAACCAAAAACCTTTGTTTTTTACTTTTCTCTTTTCATTTTAATATGCACTTAAAATATTTTCACGGACTGAGTCTGAGTTTTTTCTTCCTCTTGGAAAATATATTTTGCTGTCGTTTATTTTTCAAGTTTAAAACATTTTTTCGAATTTCAATTTTCATCCGCCTGAGTGGGCAAGAGTCTCGACTAGCAATTCAATGGTCGTGGGTTCAAATCTCAAGTGCGGTATAAAAGCAAAACCCGAAAGCCAAGATAAAGAGAAAGAGCAACAGAAGCGGGAAAAACCGGCGCCATCAACCTTTACGCCTGAGGGAAATTATCAGGAATCAACCCACTGCCTTCTTTGTTTTCCTATACGAATATCGGCGCAAAATTAGGGAAATTTCATTTACCACTGCTTTCAGGCAAACTGCAATAAGTCGCTGCGGTGATAAGAAATGGTGGCAAATGTCAGATTAGGAAAAACAGCCCTACATACATTGGGCTAAGAAAAATCGGGAAAAGTTACGACATGTCCTAAAAACGAAAAACGTTATTCTAAAGGGTCCCAATCTATCGACAGCGTGTGCAAAACGACAGTCTTCTGAAGTAATGTGCGAAAAAAATCAAGAGAAAAATGGCAAATCCATCAAACTAAACGAAATTTGTGTCGAATTTTTCGAGCTAAATCTTGAATTGTTGTCCCCAATAATGTGTTAAACATAAAAATAAAAGTAAAAACATTGTATTATTATATCCTTTTGAACGAGTGATTACAAAGATACAATTTTGCAAATTGTGTCTTTACAAGCAAAGCGATGTATAGACGGTCCGAAGTTGGCCTGACGTTCTTATGAGCGCCACTACCAAATCGGTGTTCACGGGTCTCAGTGCAGCCTGACCCTACTTGACAGCAACGGCAATGAGTGTTTAGTCGATAAAGACGTGTAACCGATTGGGCTCACATCCACCAAACTGCGGTCACTTTCTATCTCTCTCTTTCTTCATCTCTTTCTGGCCATCACGACGCACCTAAAGCGTACGCGTATAAAGAACATCCCTTGAGCAAGTGGTCATATTAAAGAAAAAAAAACAAAACAAATTAAGGGAGTGAGACGTCAAGTTTTTAATTCAAATTTCTGTGAGTTCAAGATAAACAATTGACACAGGATGAGACTGGGTATCATCGTTATTTCAACTCATAATCCTGCTTTGGCAGAGGGCATACATTTATAGGTTACGTCGCGTATTTAGTGATGTTTGTATATGATACAACATGCTTCTGCATAAAAGTAAAAAACCAAATAAATTATGAAGGTTCAGGAAACGCCGAGTATTACAGGATATGCTCGGTACATAAGCCTTTTATTTTAAAAGCGAGACAAATCCATTTTTGAAAAAAATACAGATAATTACAATTATACATAAAACTTAATATGATCTCTATAGCCTACGTCACTTGTTGTATTATACAATAGTATATTAAGTTTGTGCGGATGTGTGCAAAGTCAAGGGGGACTTGAAACACACTTACGTTTTATTACACCGATCGATTTGGAATGACTGTCTAAATCAGAATCGCATTCTAAATTGACTTAAACTTTTCTGTCCGTCTGTCCACCTTGTTTCTTTGTTGTTTAATCTTCAGGAGGCAATTTTGAAGATATTTTCATTAAAACTAGAACACTGACTACTTTATTACACTGATGGTTCGAGTCGGACCAGTTTTTCGATGCCTTCCAGCATAAAGCTCCATTTTGAATAGTCGTTACATAAATACCTATAGGGACATGGCCAACTACAACCCATTTACTAATAGCTTCCACAGGATCAGCAGGGAAGCAGCATCTTCGTGTCTGAAACATTTGTAGAACGTGACAATGCAAAAACTCACGATAGCTTACAGTGATCCATGCACTGGCCAAGATAGAAGCACAAAATTGGCCATAACGAGGATGATAGTTATGTAGTCCAGTGGCAAGGAAATAAATGTCATTGATCATAAGTTTTTATTATCTGAACATTCGCTATTTGGGAGTGATGGAAATTGCAATCCCGAAAATCAATCCATTGTATATCTCTCGGGATTACTAGAATGTTTTTGTCAGGCAAAATTGAATAGAATTCTGTTTCTTATTAATAAAAAAAAAGCTGATAAGATAATAATAGCATAACAACTCATTCACTTTGAAAGTGGGACAAAACCATTTAGGTGTAATAATATCTCCAAGATTTTTACCTGATAATGTAAACTCTGCGAGATATACCACAAGATACAAAATTACATCCTTTAGTGCTGACCAATGTTTTCAAATTTACTGCAAGGCGAGCCTTCAAATTTCTCGCATTAATAAAATATAGACTTGCCCCACTTTCAACATAATCGGTTCACGAAGGTTGGCTGTAAAGTTTCCGGCCTAAGTGCAAAAAAAAAATTTGTATTTTGCAAAACTTAGTTTTGTTCATGTACGTTGCATAGTCTCCCTCAGAAATGATATACTCAATCCAATGGTTTTCTAATAGTTCGGTAACTTTTTTATAAAATGGAGAACGCTTTTGACATATGTCAACAAATAATAGTCGCTTGGATTTAGAGATCTGAAGAACACGGGGTGTGTGGGGCAAATAAATCAAATTTCAATTATTGCAATTTACCCATTGCCTCCCCCGCACACGAATTAAACAAAAAACCCCTTCCAATAAAGAGAAGTAATAATGTTTCAATGTCTGTTGCAAGTCCCGTTTAGCCTTATTTTTTCTTTGTCGTAGACTATCATTGGTAATCTATTGATGTGGTTTTGTTTATTTATTCTTTTCACAGCTAATTACTTTAACAGTCATGCGTTCGGTTACATCACAAGCTACAGGTAGCGCCAAATTTTCCCTAAAGTAAACCTCAATTGAGGGGCAATATTTTTCGTAAAGTGAAAGTTTTCGAAAGGGCTAAGAACCAAGTTTCCCTTAGCCCTTTTAAACTGAAGCGAAATATTCTTGTATTCGACATATGTCCAAAGCATGGTACACAGTACACATTGGGAGAACCTGTTTTGCTTTTATCCAACGCATTTTTATTTATATCAAAAACAAGGTTTTGTTTAATCATAATCTCAAAATCGTGACTGTTAATCCAGCCACAGTTGAGATTTTGCTGACTCTTTTTTTCACCCATTCGCAATTACATAAATACACACCTGTCGTTGATGTCAATTGAAAAGTGCTGCACCTTAAGCATGCAAGGGGTAAAGCGATAGTAATACTATAACCTTAAAACCGCACAAAAACTAAAGAAAATCAATATCTAAAAAAAAAAATAAAAAAAAAAACATTAAAAAAATAAAAAAAAAAAAGAAATTAAAAAAAATAAAAAAAAAAAAATTAAAAAAATAAAGAGAAAAAATGTAATCGTTTTCTTCCACTTCTTTGACCCTATATTAAAATAGGTTTAGGTCCGAGCATTAAATCTTTTCATTAATAAAACAGGCAAAGAAAAACAAAAACGAGAAAATGCTAGACATTCTTGGCCAACATGAAATGTCGAATTTAATAATTGTACCGGAAATCTTGTTCGTGGGTAATGCTTAAATATTCGAGTCAATCAGTTGCTATTTCCGAGTACTTTTTCTCTCTTATGCAGACTACAACCGAGAACTTATTATATTATATTATACCATAATAAAATGCTATTTGGGATAAGTAAAAAGTTGCACTCTATACCACTTGCGGGTATATCAGGTGTGCGCAGCTGTATGCAAGACTAAGAAGACTCGCCTTTTACCGTTCGATCGAGAAACGCTCTCTGAAATGATTTCAACTTGTCTGTCCCTCCATCAAGTTACAATTTTTGAGATATTTCGATGAAATAATCCGTTGATATATTTTGGGCTAAGGACAGACACAATTGTAAATGGTCCAGATTGGATCACTTTTTCGACTAACTCTGGTGTAAGATAATTAATAATGGGCCGCGTCACACACGTGTTGTGTAGTTTCAGTTGCTTCCTTATAACTTATTTAAGCAAAAAACATTCAATTAATAAACAAATGACAATAAGGTGAGTTGCTCGCTAAATGCTAAGAAGTTTGAAAGAATTCTAGTGAATGTAGTGGATGAACTAGGGTCATCGTCGTGAAGAAGAATAGGTTCAAGCTTAGATATTATAGCTTATGACTTATCTTCATTCAAGTCAAAATTTTATGACTGCTTTGTTAATTCTACAGAATGAGGTTCTTGTCTACAATAATAAACGGAATGTCAAATTTATACTATATACGGTAAGAGACTGCGAGAAGACGCAACGCAGCCAGATCTGTGCTTATCCTGTTCACTATAAGTATTATGCCTTTAACGATCAACCGTTCATTGCAGCTACATGGCCCACTGCCCTGTGAATTGAGCCTGGATAAGCTGACTTCATATTTCTGCCTCAGATTTACTAAGTTAGGCTATCTATTAGGCCGTTCTGTGTTCAAAATGTCCTCATGAATTAGGGCAATACTTCTTTTATTTTATTTCCCAACTAAGTTGAACTCCACTCCGGTATTTTTTTTGTTATTCATCTTCCTGGAATAAATTTCGTTCAACCTGACCTATGACCTCCTACCTATTCCCAAATAATTTGCTTTTTACGTTGTTTCTCGACTAAGTTCACTCGACGGTAATTATTCGCCTTTCTTAAGCTATTATTATAAGTATTATTGTTAATCTAGCCCGAGTAATAAATTCCAAGAGTAAATAAAGTCTTAAACAAAGTCACATCTGCGGCACATCCGCCTCCTCTGTAATTTTTATTTCTGAGCTTTTATTAAACTTGCTTTTTGGAAAGTTAAACTTTGTCATAAGTAACCTGAGCTCGGCACTCGTTGTACTTACTTCCAGCTATGTAGCTTCCTTCAAGCGACCTGTCGGGCTTAAATCCAGGTTTCTGTTAACGATTACAAATTTTTAATTCTGACCACATTTTTGTGCTATAGATTTGAAATGATATCGATAAAAAGCATAGGCTCTCCCGGAGGTTTGCTCGTTTGAAACAGCTTGACGCCGAATGGACCATTGCTCGCAATCACGCATGTGCAGCTGTGCTTCACGCTCTGCTAATAGAATTTAAATTTTTGACTGTGCAAACACATGAAATCAAGGTTGCTTTGATTTTCACAACATTTTTGTTTTTTTTATTTTTATTATTTTTATTGTTTCTCGATTCATTTGTATTTTTTTTTAGAAAAAGAATATTCTTTTTATCATATTTAACCATTTAATCTAATCTGGTCGCTTAAGACACGTGTTAAAAATGTGTGTCAGCTCAGTTTAGATAAAATAATCTCTTTTCTGAATTTTTTGTCAGTTAAAGGTCTGAGGCCAAATATTTAAGATAATGTTGTGGATATAAAGCGATTTAATGTTTATTTTTTATTTTATACGATAATATTTTGTTTTTTGTTTCCTTTTTTCTTTTTGATACATTCATATATGTTGAAAGAGTTAACCAATTTATCCATTTCTCACAAATTACTTATACCTTTAATACCATAACACTCGCATAATACCGAAGATTTATATTATTACGATATTTATTGTATTTTTATTGTTTTGTAATAATGCGATTTTCGATCGAAAGAATTTAAAATTATTTTTGTAAATATTATTCTGTACCGACAATAGTTTCGTAGCAACAATTTTAATTCTAAGAATGAAAGGTGGTTTGGATTAACTCATTTCTGAACGAAAATTTATAATAGACGCCAGCATTATTGTTTGTACTTTTTCATCTACTACAGGGTTCGAAGAATACACTGCTTCTACCCTTCACTAGCTAGCACTCATGATTATATACAAACAAGAAACTAATATTAGGTTATGACCGACTCTTTGATAACCACACAAAAGCCTAAAAATGAATAAAGGAAAATCCTAAACTTCCGTAGCCTATAATATGGCGTGGGCACGCCTGACTTTTCCTACAAGTGCAAATTTACATCGTGAATCTTTTGCAGCCTATGAGTAACGAGCAAAGAACCCGTAAAGCAAAAGTTATTCTCAGTTTATGTTACATAGACGTGTGCGCGTTGCAGGCGTGTTCTCCAACCTTATTTTGAAAGTTTGCCACAGACACTATACAGATAGGTCGAAGGATATATGGACGGACAAACAAACTAATGTGTTCGGCTGCATTATGAGCTCGATGTCTTTTTTTGTTTTTGAAGCGTGTTTCTCGTTATAAAGATTTTGATAAAAAGAATGACATTTTAATCGACAATAGCAATATTTAGTAGGCGTGGCCAATGCTTCCACATCCGTACAGATATTTTACTATTGCCTATAGCATATGCACTCAAATTTTCGTACGCTTACCTGCTGGAGTTTACGAGTAATGAGGCAAAAACCAATTTTGTTCCTTTTGGAACACAGACGTAGTGCTCTAGTAGGCGTGCCGTTCAACCGATTCAGCCCGTTTTCAATGAAAATCTGCGTCCAAGACCTTTCAGTGTTCCTGGAAAATTTGAGATCGATACCTCCGTATCTGAGGCCCGGACAACATTTACAATAGACCTTGTGCCGACAGACGGAACGGACAGAAACGTTTAAATCGATTAAGAATTTGATCCTGATCAAAAATATATAAACAGTTTATGTGTTCTCAGAACCATGTTTTTGATAAAATAAATATATGCTTCATCCGATGATGATGTGTATAAAAGCATGCAAAGCACTACTTCTTGTTTTTGAAATTAAAAAAGGTTTGTACTCGAAGGTGTAGTTTGAAAATCTGGTTAGCAGACATTAATATTTGCTGAAATTCTTATAAAATAATTGTGTATTGCAAGTCAATGATTACCTGGATTATCACATGAAAGAAGCACTTATGCGATTATCATTAATATTTTTATTAATTATTTACACTGGTGACTAAACAAATTTACTCTTGGTTATACCCTACGCCACACTAGTAGTGCAAGAGTATATTAAGCTTATGCAACACTTAGAAGGACTTGAGGTGGACCCAACTTTTATTATACCGAGCGGTTCCCCCTCGGCGCGTGCCGTATGTGCATAAAGTCAAGGCTCACTATAGCCACAACCAATAATGCTGGTATGGTCCTAAGATTTCAATCCGCGAGCACCCACTTAGCAGACGCAATGCTCATCTCGTCGCCTTTAGGGCCACCTAATTAGTTAATAACAACTAATAATAAGTAAGATAAACATATTTTCCATCACGACCGACTTAGATACGCATATTTGTACATTTTACTTAGATGCCAACTTCGGGCTGCTGGAAATGCGCTGTCCAGTTTTACTCATGCACTTCCTTTAGTGCTTTCATTTATTCCTTCTTCTCTTTAATTGTGCGGCATTCCGCTTTGCAAAGTATTAATGCAGGTCAAAAAAACGAAATACAAGACTCCCTGGAGATCCACGGTTGCTACATCTCTGACATTAACCGAGACAATAATGAAATGTTTTCGAAAGTAAGATCTGTAAAAATGTCGCCCGTTTGATGCGATCAAGTGGAGTAAGAACTTACCAAGCTGTCATCATTTTTGAACCCCGTTCCGTATAACCGTTCCTACTAAAACTGAATCCTTATATGGTAAAAAGGTATAATGTTCAATACATCAAGGCGAAAATTGGTTGATAGTAGTAAATAGACCACGTAGGTCTACTTGTTGGATATCAACGCATAGAAGGATTCTCGGGAAATGGAATGGCAAAACGCCTTGACATAAAAATTAAGTGGAGCAAATTTCAACCAGATCGATCTATTTGTTGGATCCCACTCCATATGTAAAATTTCTCATTAATAGTAAGTCCTTTAGAAAAAGGTTTAATTTTCAATATTTTATGATGCCTCACAGATTGATCTTCAGTAGCATTTTAGTAAACAAGTTAAAGATAGGACATATGGATCAAGTTGGTGTAATTTTTGGAGCCCAACATGTATAGGGATTATCATGAAAAGCAAGTCCTTATACGGAAAGAAACTTTGGTTTCTAGTTCTTTAAAAAAAAATAATGAAATTTTTAGAAAGTAGATCGAGTTTGCAAGATTTGGATCGTGTCATGTGTTGTTTTGGATATATTCGAATATGCGGGCTTTCATGGAAAGTGTGATTTGTGGTGTGGTATTATCAAAAGGGCTGAGTAACTGTACTAGACCTGCCCAACTATAATGTTTTTACTTGTTTTCTTGTGCTCGCCCCCCATGCCGCAACTTTTGATTTAAATGAAATAAGATACTCTGGCGTATTTTGATCCAAGAACGAACGGTCTTGAAAATGATTTGGATCGGAAAACTTTTTCGACCACTTCCAATATAAGGCCTAATTTTGAAAGATCATTGTACCGGTAACTGTGTTAAGCGAAGTGGTGTAAGGTACTCAATGATGGGCGGTGCGCCCTATAGTGTTTTATTAAAAAAAATTCTTTTGTTTCTCTACCCGCGTCTTATTCCATTTAGCCAAATAATTTGTCCAAAATTGAAAAATTGCGTTTACATGTTTTTGCAAATTTTCAGAGTTCAGCTGCGAGAGCTTGCATGGCTTTTAAATATTTCATGTGCACATTTGACGAATGAAATTTTTTCGTTTGTTTCGTTTTTGCTTTTGTTTTTTCTTTTTTTTGCTTTTATCTTTTATTAATCCACATGAACGCTTTTATTTATTTTTATTTTTTGTTCTTTTTGCTTTTGTAATGTTATTGGGAAAATAACGCTTTTGTTAATGTGTGGAGCAGATAAACATGATTAAATTAATTGCGGGCTAATAAATGCAATACGGGGCGTTTATTATTTATTACATACATTTGTGTGTATGTATATATGCATGTGCGTGTGTGTGTGTGGCGCGTATTATAAAAATAATAACTAAATTAACAATAAAAATTTGTATAAAGTGGACATTAGTTTTAACACGTCAAGCTGTTATTAAAATTAATTATAATATAATTTTGTATTATTTTTTTTAAATTTTATTTTGTATTTTTTTTTATCAAGATATTTGCAGATTCAGTTGTCATTGTCGCGAAATAACAATAAAACATGAGAATTCTTATAAGTGGCTTGAGACGAATCTCTGATATCCACTGCCTATGAACTGTAAAAAGCACGTAAATAAAATTATCATGACTCGGAGCCCCATTGTTGTCAAATATACACATACCTCACGATCTATAGAATACCTATTTATACGCTATAACACTTGTAATAAAGGAGAATATTAAGTTTGTGTGGACAGTTGTAACACCCAGAAGAACTTGAGGTTGATTTATTATACCGAGCTTGTCTGTCAGACTGGCCGTCCAATGTCTGTCCATGTATTCTTGTGTTCAACGTAAAGTCGCATTTTTCGAGATTTCGATGAAGTGTCGTACACGGAGGTATTTTGGTCCACGAATGAATGCTATTGAGAATGGTTAGGACTGGACCGCGTGTTCGATTGTCTCCACTATAACGACTTATTTTATAAGAACAAATACTATTATAACAATTCATAGGATTTACCGGCGAAACTCGCTTAGTAACAGTACTTCGATATTCCGAATTGGTATGCAAACTTTTTTGAACTCTTTCTCATATAACTGATTCTCTACGTAAATTGAATCTTTATATAATAAAATCGCCTAATTTTTAATACTTCTTGATGGAAGCTCGTTCACAATAATAATGTGACGCAAAGTAACTTTTCTGTATTTAGACTACGTAAGTCTATTTTTTGGCATTTAACGCCTATAAGTGTTCTAATGAAAAATAAACCTTTGTAGCCAAAATATGTTGTAATTTTTAATGTTTTATGATGAAAATTTGTCTTTAGTAAATCAATCAAAAGAAACTGGGATCACATAGATCAACTTCTTGTTTTTATGACGCAAAGCCTAGTTTATGGTCTATTATGCCGAAAAGGCACCTGGTATATAAACCGCTTTGGACAAGTAAATTAAGTTTGTAGATTGAAATAATATATAATTACGGGCGTGTTATAGTTTAAGCGAGGATAGCCAATACGAATATACCAGATATTTGTTTGTGTCAAGCCTGTCGTTGTTGAGTAAATTGGATTTTGGCGAAAACGGTTTTTGTCTCTTACTTAGATCAGAAAATTTTCAGACAAGACTCATAAGCACTGGAAGAAGAATGGAAGGCAAGTAAAAACGTTACCATGGGCACGATCGATCCACAAGAACCCTACACTACTTTGGTTAAAGCAACTATTCATATTCGAAGTAAAGCGTTATATGGGAAGAGATCGAAGAAGTGCTTTGATCCGAACTACTTTCAATAGTATCCGCCCTTAAGGTAAAACACATCTGTGTACCAAATGTCGGCAAAATACAACACAAGGATGCAAGACAGACTTAGATCGATCGACAAGACTGATCTAAGCCGTCCGACTGTCCGTCTGTCTTTTTTCAAATATGTAAGACAATTCCGGAATCGGAATATACATATATAGTTTATAATCGTACGATTCTGTTGATTAATTGTGGTTAGTACGCACTCAGTGATTTCGTGTACAGCGCAATGTAAAATGAAGAATATGTCTTTAGCGTGGCAAACTAAAATCAATAGCTAAAGCTGTCATCACTTCGCACCTCCGCTTACTGTGCGATACGTTCTTTCTAAACTAATCCTGTACATTTACGTAATTCTCTCAATCGGATTTCAATTACAGAAACTCTTAAGCTAATTATAATTTTGTAAAACGATACCAAGAGCAAGTCTGAATTGAATTTCTCCCGTCCAGTTTCTTGATGAAGATAAACAATTCTTAAGAAATGTTTTCAATTTTTAACAATACTTTCTTCTCAGCTTTCGTTAACAGTTTTCCCAATCGTTTGCGATTTGTTCCTCTATCGGTTAAGGTAACATGATTCTTTGATAGGGAATTAGGATTACAATGCCTTGTTAATCTCTTGATTTATGTTCATTACGAAGAAAGGAAGAAAAACAAAACACTATCTGATCATTAACACTTTGATCTCTTAGACATAAGAAACAAGACGCACTATGTGACATAATGTTTCTGATCTTAACAAAAACGACAACAGCGACAAAAATCGAAAAAAAGGGAGGATGTTTGCCACAAATAAACATTTCTATAGTGTGTAGCAAGGGAAAAAAAAAAAGAAAAAACTAGCATATGATATTTAATGACAATAATAAGTAACCGGAAGAAGGGTCATGCACATTGAAAAGAAAGAAACACCATCAGGCATTGTTAAATAGAAAAGAAAAACAAAAAGTAAAAAAAGCAAAAGAAAAAAAAACCTACACACCGGGCATCTTAGCCAAAAGCGATGAAAAAAGAAAAAAAGAAATATCAAAAGGCGAAAGGGAGAGAAAGGGAAAGACTGACTCGAAGATCCGTAACGCGTACAAAGGAAGTAATAGACAAAATAGTTAAAAAGTATACGCAAGGGAAGATTAAAACCAACACTTGCATAGATACGTCTACTTATTGCATGAATATCCGTAGGGTAAATAAAATGCAATTGTAATTAATAATGTTTTACAGAAAGCGGAAAAAAAGAGCGAGCATATGTACCCACATATCTATAAGTACATGCCTATGCATATGTACATGTACGAGCGTATGTGAACCGCACAGTCAACGGGTATTGAAATAAGTTCACCTGTTTAATGTGAAAATGCGCCAATGCCATCAAGGCTATGAAAAAATGCATGTTTTTGAATTTCGTCTCACTCTCCAATGTAATGAAATGAAACAAGGAATTACTTTTCTCCAACTTGGATAAATGATTCCTTTAATTTAATTTCCCATTTATTTCTTTAGCTATTTTTTTTTTTATCTTGGCCTAACTTCCTTTTGTCGTTAACGGTTTGTTGTCGTAGTGTGTGCTGTGTGAGGCAAAAAAACAAAACAAAACAAAACAAAACAAAAAAGGAAAAAACTCATGTGTATGTGTAGTATTCTCTCTCTTCATTTGAATCTATTCCTATGTGCTATGGGTAATTGTGAAAAGAACTTGTTTATGCTACCGATGACAGCATTGCACATAGATGCCTATGCTGCGTATGCATCTACCCAAATATGCATTAATTACTTTGTCTCTCCACTTTTATGCAATGGATGCAAAAAAGATAACAACAATAACAACAACAACGGCAACAACAAAATGATGTTCTTATGTGCTAGAAGACAAGATTTCAACATGTTTTGTCATCGTAAAATTTTATGCGTTTTTAAAATAGTTTTCATAAGCGAAAAGAAAAATCGGATAATTTTTTTTAGATAAATTCCAAACAAATGCACATGTGTGGGTAAATATCAAATCTACCTTCGTATTTTTATTCAAAAACTTCACTAGATATTTAATTTTTAGATTAAAAACACACACTTTTGAGTAGAGAAGTGCACCGTACTTTTATTATGATTGTGGTGTAGTGTCAGCTAAAATGATCGCTGGATCACTAGAGGCATCACACTTACCGATCGAGCAAAAACAGAGCTTCTCTTAGTTTAGGTAGTACTCTAGGGGCGTCATTAGACCGATTCGACCCATGTCCAATAGCAGTGTTCGTACAAAGACTTCCAATGTTCATATCCTACTCCTCTTGTAGTACAAGAGTATACTAAGTTTGTGCGAATGCCAGTTACACCCACGGGGATTTGATATAGGCTCACCTTTTATAATACCGATCAATTGACGGTCACTTTCTAAATCGATCTAGGCTTTTCTGTTCGTCTGTCTGTCTCATTTTCTTTTGTTCAATCTAGGCGGAGGCATTTTGGCAAAATTTGGTTTTGGCCCAAGGACAAACAGAACTGAAAATGGTTCGGATCGGAATAGCTTTTAGAGCACTTTCGATAAAAGGCCTTATGATGTAGCCGTTAGGGTCTCTAAAGGATGCGCCTAGTTTCCCTACAATTAAAGGCAATTAGTTATAAGATATCGTCGACTTAATGTTGGAGCGGAAATTTTCCAGTATCCAGCGGATAATCTGTACAGACGTACAGATGTATTCTGTTTACGCAAAAATATCGTCAATACCGAACATTTCGATATTCGTGTATGGAAAATACTATTTGGTCGATATGTTTAAAGGGAGGGCTTAAGGCTAAGGATATTTGAGATACGGTTACGCATAACAATGTCTTAGCTATGTTATGTTGCAGAAATACTCTCTATATAGTTTGCATAATACCATAATGACTCCCACTTTTTGGTCCAATTTCACTGTTTTGCAAGTAGATGGTTTAACTTAGATTTCTTTTCACTTTACCAAAAATCTCTCAACGTAGCTGCTTATTAAGGATACGGAAAGACTCATGTTTAAGTTCTTGAAGACATCCTTAAGAAATTTCCTATATATTAGGACTCCGCGAAGCCATTTAACTTTTTACTACTTACCTATTTTGGTACATCTTCGAATTGGAACCAAAATCACTTACGGTGTTTTATTTACTTTCTCGCGCAGTTACACAAGGCAAGTGTGGCGAAGCCATCCAATACATCAAACGGTTTTTTTTTCGACTTTGTGGAGAGAGAACGATTTTAAATTTGGTGCTACCATTAACTTAGGGATAATCCCCAATGCAGCTTGCGGTCTAATGAAAATGTATAAAACATGTATACGAATTTTTTTTTTCTTCTTAGGCCAGAAACAGGAAGTTTTTTATCTGCAGCGTTTAGCGTTTTTTTTTTTTGTCTGTTCGCCTCTGTAATGTGAAGAAAATACAAATTTTTTAAAATATCATTACTTTTTTTGCTGCTTTTTCTTCTTCTTCTTCTTTAAAACCATTAATCGTAATGTGTGACTTTTGTTAAATGTCTTTAAGGCATTAACATGCATCTCTTACCGGGTGCATTTGTGTGAGCGCTCTGGCATTGTAACGGTTTGTCATACTGGAAGAGAAAAAAATAAAAATAAAAAAATGAAGAGAGGGCGAGAGAGAAATCTGTGCGTCAACATTAATTTGCTGTCAAATTTTAAGCCGGATTTAGTTAAGCAGCTCAACACAACTTTGCTTTAGCACAATACACAAAAACAACTAACCAACGAACCAACCAACAAATAAGCGAAGAGACAAACGCCAAGCGTGATTTTATAAGCATTTCCTCAAACGCAGCTCATTGAGAAATGTTTATTTACTTTTATGAATATACAATAAATATATGTATATAGATATATATGTACATATGTATATACAAAATCATATGCCTTGGAGTTAATGTGTATTAATTTTACTTTACTTACTTGTGTGACTTCTAGTGTTTATAAATTTTAATCTCTTTTGTAAATGCTTTTGGCATGATCACCACTTATGCACAGACGCATGAATTTGCAAAAATGTGTGTGTGTGTGTATCTGTACCACTGTCTACGAGCATTATACTTTACCAAGATCACTTTACATATGTGTTTGTGCATAAGTTGCTTACTGCATTTTGTCTGTTGTGTTTGTGTAGCAGTTGTCTTACTTGAGCTTATTAAGCTCTTTTATACATTTATCTCACTCTTCATTAGCTTTTCAAGCTAGTGATCTGAATAAGTAAATAGAAAAAAAATGTATGTACAAATAAATAAATACGAAGATGAAAAAGTGCAAGAAGTAAGCAAGACAAGCGAAACCTTACGCTTCACATAAGCTGATCTTTATTGTGCCTGTTGCTGTCATGGCTCTTGGGTACATTACAAGCAGAGTGTTTATCTGTTTGACCGCCTGCTCAAGTAATCAGCCAGCCGGCCGAGCAGCCAGTCAGCCAGTTAGCCAGTCAGCCGGCCTGTTAGCCAGCCAACCAACAACGCAACCACCGTACGGGCGGTCAACCCAATAGCAACTGCCCACCATCATAAGCATTCTTATGTTGCTTGTATGCTTATGATAACTACACGTATACTCAGTATCTGCTATATACTACTTAAATTTATGCGTATGGCTTTACCATGTGATCATGATAATATTGGTCTTACCTTATATTCTATTTCGAGTTTTCTTGTATTGGGAGGTAGTAGAGCTCAGTCTTGAGCTTGGCAGCTTTATTTTTTAGACATTTTTTTTTTTACGAGTTCTTTTCGCATTTCTCTTCTCTTCAAATTTGCTTTTCCTATGCACAATCTTAATATTTCAGTTATGCTTGAGACAGTCATTCAAATTTATGTAAAAAAAAAACAACAAAAATTTTCTCTTAAAATGAAAAGTGAAATGGTTTTTTACTTGAGAGTTAATTTGAATTCGTCGAAAAAGTATTCAGCGTTTTAGTAGAAATAGTGCTCAGGAGTCCGGGGCCCAATGCGGGGACGGATATACATTAAGGATAAAGGATTAAAGATCTTTCGATGAACTAATGCACGTAAGCCTCCATCTGATAAATCGAAAACTACATCACCCACATACACATTGCATACCTTACAAGAAGTCACTAGATACCTACCAATCTTTGGATAATTTCGAAAAAAAAAACCGGCGTGAAAGCTAGCCCAAACTCAGGAGGAGTGGGAGGACACGCTGGGATTACAAACTAAACTTCAAGATTTCTATAGCAATCGTTTATAAGTTATTGAAGTTGCTAGGAATTACGCAGTTTTCCCTTAATCGTGCCCTTAATTGAGCGACGAGTATACAGTCAGGAAATGGCAAAAAAATTTATCTTTGTATTTACTTCAACCGAGTGTTTCGAACCGATTTTTGCACGGTTTACCTTACCGCACTTACACTTACATACTTAATGTTCTTTAGGATGAAGATAAAAAACTTGGTTTAACGTTTTCTGAATGCTGAATAATCAGTTCTCCCGGTACTCGAATCGGACTTGAATACCTAGCTTGTAGCATAAAGAATAAATTACCATTTCATTTATGCAGCCCAACAGTGGAGACTTGTGTTTGTTTATTGACCATATGGTCTGCACGATCATTAATGCAAGCATGGTACGAGTAAGGTAGTAAGAGATTAAACTGAAACTGAGGGCGCATACATATGTAAATGATGCAGATTAATGCATGTACTGGTGAGGTCAAGTTAAACGGCGTTTGATTAAAACAATCAAAGGAACATTTTTTTTTTATACTTTTCTTTTAAGCAGCCGTTTAGAGGATAATGGTGAGGAAGAAATGTAGGTATGTTTGTTCGTTTTGCGAATGAAAGCACATGAAACGGCAGGAAAGACCGCTGAAAGTCGATTGTTGCAGAGACTAGCCCAGAAGCCAAGAAGTTAAGAAGAACTTTTAAGACGAATATTGCAGGCGCACCACACTATGAAATCAGCATAACTGAATTGAGGCCTCAGTGCATTAGAACATGAGTTAAATAAGATTGGTCTTAGCTCGATAGAGGCGTAGCACTTATCGATCATCACACATCATAGCGTGGGGCCACTACCAATCCCCCCCTCACCGTTTTTTGTGACAAGTACCGTAATACAGATGTAGGTGTCCTGCAACTGATTGGGTATATAATAAAAAAAAATCAGCAAGGCAGTTAAAGAAGGGGGGAGTATTTCGTGGATGAGACTGAGACTCACAAAACCGATTCGTCTTGGTAGGATACTTTTCGTAGATGAGCCTACGCTTAGGCATACAATATTGGGCTCAAAAAGTTGACCTAAGTTGAAGAAGCTTTCCTTCATCGCCGTTTTGTTGTCACTTTTTGAATCGAGCTTCCCTACCCACACCCTTGCCTTCTTCTTTGCCTAACACCTGGGTCTAGTGTACATCACTGGGTAGCTTACAACTCAACTGAACGTTTAAACTTCCTCATCATTTCGTCGGTCATCTCGTAAATATTTTCAAATCATGTTTTCTCCGGATGCGCAGACATTTTAGTTGATCTTGACTTTGGAGTTATATTGAAGTGAATCATGGTGTTGTGTGAATGTAACAAGCGCATTGTATCGCTATTTAGGTACTTGAATGAAAAAGGCTTAACGTGCAGATGACGTCTCGATCGAATATTTTACCATTTGTATTATTTCGTAATTTTGCCGGAAAATCGAAAAACTTTTCCAACTAAAATGCAAACAATAGAAATACTGATGTATGCCGCACTACTAAAATAATAAAATTGTATTTTATTGTCCTTACGGAGTTTTTGGTAAGCCAGAGAGCTTAACATATTTAACTTGAAACTTAAGCTAATATCTTTAAACTTCACCTGCATCAGTCAAGTCAAGACTTTTGAATAATTTTTATGCTTTTAATAAAAAGTTGTTTTTTTACTTAATTTCATCTGCAAGATGCAGGTTGTGCATCTCTTTCGTCAGCGAGGATTCAATATTACTTTGTCGTAATTTAATTAAGGAAATTCTTATTAACATTAAAAATGCATTCATTTAAACCAAATGCGTTTTCCTATATGACCAAAATAAGTAAAATTGTTATCCATTATTCTAAATTTAAATCCATAAATGTCACATGCGTTGGAAATATCACCATAATTTATGAAAGCCCTCACCAAACCATAAATGGTTGAAGGTAATTAAAATAGAATTAAAAAACAAAAAAAAGAAAAAAAGAGCTAAAAAAGAGAAAAGGAAAGGCAACGAATGCAACAGAGATACACTTTTGATATCCGTTTAAAGTGAACCCAACGCAAGCATACAGACTAAGAAAATTTTAAAGCTATTAGTCAACACAAATGCCAAAACTAATTCCTTTAACATTCAGTTGACAATCAACAATCAACAATCAACAGACAACAACAGCAATAATAAGAATCTCGACAACAATCTGCTGCTGCAATGATCTTTCAACGATCATGATTTAATGATGCATCATGTGACTGCTTATGCTGTGTTGCTCTTGTTTTTGTTGTCATTATCGTTGTTGTTCTTGTTGTTGTTGTTATTATTATTATTGTTGTAATAAACAAGCAATAGCCGAAGATATTACGTTAATAAAACGAGAAAAGCAATCTAGAATGAAACTATGTTTATATAATAGCGATCGTGCAGGCAGAGAAGCTCAACATTTATGATAATGTTAAGTAGTAACAGTAGTAATAAGTTGTCTGTAAGTGTGTCTCTGTCTTTGCGTTGTTGCGTTGGCTCTCTCTTTTCTTACTTTTGTTACTTTTCTAGATGAACGCATACGAATGTTTGAGACGATGATGATAATAATGAAAACGATGATGTGATGCGTTGTGAAGATGGCACGCGTACAATTGTCATTTTGTAAATTGCATAAACTGAGCAACATGACATAATGACAACTTATGTGTGAAAGCCTGCGACTGCGAGATAGGTAAGGTTGTATGTTTGTTTGAAGTTTTGTGCGTAAAAGCATACACATAACTAACATATCTCCTATTACGCCTCGTTATGTTAGTGTCACCCGAGCCCAATATCGAAAGATAACAAGCCAGGCCATAAAATAGGCGACAATCACCATCTCGTCAAGACTAGACCGGGTTTTCTTTTTATGTTTCTTTAAGTATCGAAAAATTCTAAAAAAAAAAAAAAATACAATTAAAAATAAAACACTCGCGTGCGAAAACTGTTGCTTTTCGTATCAGGAGCGGCCTAACAATGTCTTCTCAGGTCGTTTATCGGTTTGCCTGGCCGGTTTGATGGTTAATTGTTTGGTTGGCTAGTAGTCCGTATGGTGGCGCGATTCTATTTGCTGTTGCTTTCCATTAGAGTATATGGTGGTAGATATGATTTGTTTCTCTTTTCTTTTTCTTTTTTTTTTTGCGCTTAATTATGCCTCCGTATGCCTGAGTGTTCGTGTTATTATTAAATTAATTTACTTTACTATTCAATTACATTTCATCGCAATAATACACATGAATACATTAAATACTCTCTGACATATGTTTGTTCAATACACATTAGGTTTACATATGTGTAAGCATTTATAGACACACAGGTCTGAACCTGTTGCCTTCATTTGCTACTTGAATCTACTTTACACCTCTCTACACTTTTTTATTGTACGCCAACCAGCCAACCTGCTTGCCTGCCTGCCTGCCTGCCTGCTTGCTCGTTTGCTCGCTTTCTTGTTTGCTGCACTCGATGATTATACACGTACGTACGTACGTACGTACATCTACTTTCAGTTTCTGATTTTCAGTTTTTTTTCTCGCGCATCTTTTCTTTTTTATTTTTAATAGTGAGAATTAATTTTATTATCTTGTGCCTCTGTGTGTGTGTGTGTGTGTGTGTGTGTATGTGTGTGAGTGTGGTGTTACGCTGATATTACTATCTGCAGGCATGTGTTGTATGCCTTTTTGTCTACATTGCTTAGATATGTCTCTTTAAGTGTTGGTTTTTTCTTCTTGTTCTTCACGCTTTTACAGTTTTGCGACATATTGAAACTATTAAACGTTTTTTAACCTGTGCCTGTCAATTCTTTCCTTTTTTTGGATTTTAAATTTCGCATTTTTTGTATCGAATATTCGAGGGCGGAGGTATGTAAATCTTTGTCTTCTCTTTGTAACGGCCATGAATATGTGTCTTGAACTGAGTTTGAAATATCATTAAATATCCAATATGAAGAAGAAGAAAAACTAATCTTTACGGTTGCAGATTTTTTTTTCCATGCATTCGCTTATGTACGCGTCTTTTTTTCTCTAACGAGTCAGATGTCTTCAACAAAGGGTTAACATATTCATCGATCAATTTTTTTACCTTTAGAAGTCGTTATCCCAGCAGTGCTCTCATTCATGCGCTAAAAAGGTCCTAAGAAGTCCCGTCATGAATAGTGACGAACGGCCTGTGAATTTCACTTTTTGTGTTATTTTCACCGCTGGAAGTCAAGAACGATCCGACTTCCGCTCTTGTTCCGGAACACGGTTATTTGCATGCCGATCAGGATTGAAAGTTTAACGATATCCTGAAATTAGATCTGGGTCCAGTTTGTTGCCACCGATATCGAGTAAACTCGAACGTAACATAAATATGCCGTTCGACAACAATTTTCCAATCGAAAGATCTTTTATTCGCTAGTAAGAAATTTGCATAGTTTATCGACAACTGCAAGCTTGCTGCTCATTACAGAGAGTCGATAATCAACAGCTATCGAGCTTATTCGATTAAGTTGACTGGATATCGGCAGTTGTAAACCGCTTCCATCCACGTCCGTCTCGGCAATGAACAGTCATTTTAAGAGCACATAAGTGCTCTTCCGAGAATTCACACAGTTGACTCACCGCATAGCTCTAGAGTTAAAAAGCGCGATTAGCAAGTCGATGTATCCCAGTGCGGTACAGCCGCACTTTAGTTATGATTGACGTGCCGTGCTTATAGTGGCTGCTAGGCTGAGAAAGAAGCAAGACGTACCGACTCGTCCCACCCGTTTCACACTTCCGTCACACTCTAACTCTCTCTTTCTCTCTCTTTTTTCTTCGGATAATGCACATTCCCGAGTGATTTGTTGTGAACAAAAAAGTAAATCAAAGACTCTCAGCCCAGTGATCATGTAACTCTTTGAGGGAAGATGAAAATTCAGGTAGGCTTTACTTCGATCGATCATCAGAGTACGCAGCAAAATGCGGAGATTTTTTTTCCTCTAAATCCTAAACCCTGACATTGACCTCTAAAGATATCTGTATCTCACGAGAAGTCTTTTCAGTCTTTTTCCTTATTCCGTTGTGCACTTTATCGTTGCTTGCCGGAATAGCAAGGGACCTAGGACTTATCTAGAAGAAGTTATGAATTTTGATGTAACGGCGAATGAGTTATGATTAAGTTGAAGATTTTCAGCGGTCCCTGTGACCCTCGATCACCAAATGGTGATGGAACTCAGTTTACTTACTGTTGTTGGATTAATTCTAGGAAAATAATGAAAAACATCGGTTCATGGATGCGTGCATAAGTCGACATCTTTTCTTGGGGGAAACGAGATTTCAAGCTCTTTGAAATTTAATCAAATAAAAGTTCTTCGTTCTGAGAACGTAAAAGCTATTAAGTCATATCTACTACTAGCATCTAAATAATGTCACCAGAGAAAGAAAACGTGAGAAGAGAAAGGCAGAGAGGGAGAGAGGGAAAGATGCCAGGATACAAGGAAACAGGAAGAAAAGAAATTCTGAAATAATTTAATCATATCCGTTTACATCCGTCTGTTCTTTTATGTCCTTTCCGTCTCGCCCATCTATATGTTGTTGTCTATAACTTAAAACATTCGACCAAAATTTCACACTTGCATATCCGTTTAATTCCCATAAATTCAGTAGAAAAGTAGGTGTGATCTCGAATAAAATAACCAAAAACTAGTAACCGAAAAACAAGTGAAAACAGTATATTGGGACACGGGCCCTCATTAAATTTTATTTAATTTCATTATCATTTGCTTAATGCAGAGGGTTTCAAAATAAGACCTTATATTGGAAGTGGTCGAGAAAGTGATTTAGCGCGAATTATGTTCAATAGTGTTCGTCCTTGGATCAGTACACAAATTTCATCCAATATCTCGAAACTTGCGAGCTATAGATTGAACAAAAGAAAACAACACGCGGGAGGGGTGAACGGGCGGCCGAACAGGTTTAGATCGATTCATATTCACATTTTTCTAATGAAGAGTGGGTCTGTCTGAAGACCTTTTGGGTATTGCATACATTTGCACAAACTTCGTAGACCCTTGTACTACAAGTAACGTAGAAGTATAATAAAAAATATCGAAATATTTCAAGATATTTCTTACCTTTGCGCAAGAAGGTTTCATAAGTTCGTTGCCTTACTCCTCAATACGACGATTCAATCAATTTAAAGTAGAATACGCTCTTTATGGAAACTTAATAACTTCCAATCATAGTGTACACAGGCTTCCGTTCGGATCAAACTTGAGAAATCTTTTGAATTATGACAATAGATAGAATAGGTACCACACAAAATTCGTCTGCTGCTTAACAAAATTTTTCTTATTTTTTGTTGTTGTTTTTTTATTGTTTTTTTCTATATTTAAATATCGTAAAATACTTTGTTATGTACATGTGTATTTATATTTGAAAATATTTTGAAAAAGATCATAAATGTTGATGTATTCGTAAAAAAACATTTTTACGGATAATTTTTTAAAAGAGAAAAGAAATCTATTTAAAAAACTTTGTCAACGGAGCGTGTAAATGACTTAATTGAATCGTGAACCATTTTACTTGCTTTTGAGAAGAAATAGAAATGCATAATTAACTCATTCGAAATCATATTTGAGAACAGAAGGAACGCCAGTATTTGTACTCTCATCAATTTCATGGAACCCATAAGACTTTCCGTCATTGGTTCTTTAAAATCAGTCACTCAATGATAAATAATAATTAAAAAATTAATTTTAATTCACTTTTGCAATCCAAAGCCTTTAGCATCACCTTCGCCTGGATTTTTTGGCAATGCAAACCGCTAAGTGTTTTTATATATAAAAGTATGAGTAAAAACCCTGGCAATGTCTCCTATAGGTGTAACACGGCGACAGTCAGAGAGAAGTGAGGCAAGAGAGAGAGAGAGAGCTAGAAAGGTTATTGATCGAAGCCTAGTGGCTGTGTGAGCAATCGGTAAAAGTTGAGCCTTTAACGACTGTGGACTGATTACAGCTACGTGCCAAGGTAACTCTACCGCAGTGAGACTTGTGCCCGCCGTTGAATCGCAGTTATTATGTGCTTGCCTACTCATGCGGACAGAATATGTTGTTAGTTGTTCTGGGGTATGACTTTGAATAGCCAATAAGACGTTGCCTTAAGACATATTCTCCCGCCTTAACTTGAAGAATTATTCACTGACTAGTTTTTAACAACTGAATTATGGCATTCAAGTTCTATTGAATTCCACAAGCGATTGTACATGTAAAAGACAATTTTAGCTATCGGGCAGTGCGAGTTCTAATGGTTAACCTGATTGATTCAACATAATTTCAATTACTTCGAAGTGTTACCTATTTTCATAAATACTATGATTAGAAGACTCGACCTTGAATTTCCACAAATTTTCGAATTGCGCAGATACTCGGAGGATTCAGTCAAATATAGAAACAATTTGCATTGTATTCGGAAGGAAATGACATACATTGACTAAAGGAATTTGTCAAGTCGTTGTCGTAAAGCGAACAATTTGACGATTCCTTGAATGCAGTACGCACGCGTCAAGCTTTAATTTAACATACGCTTAAGTAGGCCATCAGAAACGTGTCTTGCGAGGGTGCTTTCTCGCTCACTTCCTCTTCAGTCTCTGAAATTTATTGCAAGACGGAATATATATGTGATGCGATGTTCAGCCCTTTTTTTTTAAATTATGGTTTGTTTTATTGTTTTATGTCCTCCAGACAAATTCTATTTTTTTTTTACTTTTTCGTATATTTTATTTTATAGTCTGAAATATGTCTTGACACACACGAACACATTTACTTTCCTACATATATATAAATGTTAAGAGAGAAGTAAGTCTTATATTTAATCTTTTTGATATCGAAAACTCGCACCTTAGATGAATTGGTTACGAGTGTTTCCTGTGTGCGTCAAGAAACAAAGAGTAGGAAAGAAGAAAAAAAAATTAGAGAATGAAAGGAGTAGAAGACATTTAAAAAAGTTATTTTCATATTGAAGAAAAGGGGTAGTTTTGGTTACACATCTGGATAAAGTCCTGGTTTTGCTAAACGTTATTTATTTTCAATTTTTTTTTTATTTTGTTTTATTTTATTGTATGCACATCTTGCCTTTGCTTTATTACTAAATAACAATCTTTCGTCGTACAACTTCTGGCACTTGAAAGTGAAAACATATAACGAAGAGTTTCAACGAACACGAGGAAATGTTGTTTTTGCTTTATGAACTTACTAAACCATTACTTCAGATTTCACTACGCGTAATACTTTCAAGAAAAAAAAAAAAAAAAAAAATTGAAACTTTTTGTTAAAAACACCCTGAAAAATTTGATTAGAAGGCACACTTTTTCAAGTATTTCTTAAGAAATTTACTGAAATTTGTTTCCCTTATTAGCGTTGAAAATGAATTCTCAAAACTTTTATGCTTTACAGCCACCTATGTCATCCACGACGATCTGAGGAAGAGCATTGGCTTACAGCGCTTTTCTCGATGCGACTAAAATATTATAGATAGGAATTATAAAATTATAGAGACCGACGGACCAACCAAAGAAACATTATTAAAGTGTATATAACGTATATATGTTGCAAGTGAATGTTTGCAATATTTCTGAACTCTTGATTAGGCGACATATAACCGGTTGCCAGGGTAAATACCTTAACTGTGCATGAGTGGGACGGGAGTGGGACGCAAAAATACTTCTAATTTTCCTTCATCCCGTTCGTTACAAGGATATATACTTCTCTAGTGTCAAATAATTTGATATCGATAGTAATTTACTAGCCTTCCAGAAATATTATGTCTTTGCAAAAATTTTGATAGGCGGCTTCTACAGGTAAAAATTATAGTGAAATGAGAAATACCAGGGTACATAACTGTAGAATTCCATGATTTTAATCTTTCTTTACAAACAATAATGGGGTTCCATATAATACCATTGATTTGATCAACGTACGCAGACGTTCATCGCGGAGAGTTCAAAATTGCATTTTCGACCTTCATTAGTTTTGTTGTTCAACTTGAAGAAATCGCCTGCTGCAGCCCATCAAACACGCTAAGAAACTTATGGTGGTGCTGTTCCATTATATCCCAATTGTCATTTTTGGTTTCAGCGATTTAAAAGTGCACATAAAGTTGATAACAAACATTTCGATTGGCATCGGTTTAAGCGTCTGTTCGGGTTTCTACAGTAAAAATGTCGATAGGCAGATAAACTATTGCTGCAATCGATTAAAAATATTGTACGGAACTATTTTGGCTATCCTGAGAGTAACGATAAACACTCTAAGAAATGTGAAAACAAAGCCTTATCGATTTCATACTTAGGATGCTTCGTATCATCTATGAATAGTCGTCAAATAAATATTCGCTTTTAAAGGGAATGCAAAGTATGGAGCAAGCTGTCCTTTAAACTTATACAACTCCATTTCAATCTTTTTATGCGATAATCAAATGATAACCATTTCGTTTAAAACTGATTATCTTGGATTATTTCCATCAACCATCCACCAGACATACATTTAAGTTAAGAAAACTGATCTTGGGAGGAAACTTGCCACAGAATATCCTTTCGAGTTTTGCCTTGACAGGAGAAATTGATGTCAGGTATGCTCTTGATAACAATAGTCGATCGGATTAAGCTAAATATAATTTCAATTTAAGAGGGATGCCTTCGCTGAATTTCATCGGTTAGGATTTAGGTAATCTAGCCATGTTTCTGTAACAAAATATCCATGACGTAGTTCAGTTGGTTTATATTTATTACGAACCTTATTGCGGTATAGAAAAGTTTATACTCGCGTGGTATAAAACGTTTGATTTATTCTGTGAAATATTTATATCAGTGACGTAGTTCAGTCGGTTTCTATTTATTACGAATTTTATAGAAAAGTTTATACTCGCGTGGTATAAAACGTTTGATATATTCTGTGAAATATTTATCTCAGTGACGTAGTTCGGTCGGTTTATATTTATTACGAATTTTATAGAAAATTTTATACTCGCGTGGTATAAAACGCTTGATATATTTTGTGAAATATTTTCTAAAGCGTATGCGACAAATATTTCATTTTTTTTTTGCAATCAGCAATTTTTTACTTTGCGTTTAGATATTTTTGTTATTTTCAGTTTGTATTATATACGTATACAAAATTAAGTTAACTTCCTGTGTCTGGTCAATTATAGCAAATTAATAAGGACTTCCGTTGTTTTCATTTTCAAATGGTTAACCCCTTTTGTTATCTATCGTTCTGTATCGGTGGCCTGTGCTTTCTAATGTCTGCTTGTTGATTTCAAGGACAAACTTTGTTTATTTGGCTTTTGTTTGTCTTTCTTTTTTTTTCTGTGTTTTGCTTAGCATTTAATAAACGAAGAGTGAAAGGACTGCAAATAAAAGCAAAAGTTATTAATTGAGTAACTAACGCGGCAGTGTGTGCGCAGTCGGAAGACGAGGTAACATTTTTAAAGCGTAAATTTATGAAAAAGTAACTAAAAGTACTTGAACTGTGAGTTATGTCTCGAACGCGATACTTTAACGACCATAAAGCAGTTATTTTTTTCTTATGTTTGCACAATTAATCTTCTCATGTATGCGCGGCGAAGCAACTTTTTGATAATTTGTGTTGTAGCGCTGCTTTAGCAAATGTTTATTAAGCCTAGCACTTCTTAGTTAGGACTTTGCAAGCGGACTTTGAAGGAGTTTTACACTCTTGTTAACTTTCTTCATCACTTATATAGCATTCCAATAATTTTTCTCACTATTGGATAGAACGAAAACATTATCCTAACTTTTTACATGTTGCTATTTAAAAGTGCGTGGTTGTCGGTGTAGTTATGGTTAGCTGTGAAATAATTGAACACTATATGCCAGGCTTTTCATGCCCTACGCTATTTGCATTACATAGCTCAGTGAATCTCCGGTCCGACTTATATATGACAACGATGTTGATAGCATAGACGCATAGCACCAACCTTCAAGCGAAAAGTTTTAAAATATCATGACATTACGAGCATTGATTTACATTGCTTTTTTCGTCTCTTTGGACGGCTTTCAAGGCTAATTGACTCTGGAGTGTAGTGCTGAATCCATGTCCATGTATCGATTTTATATATATATTGCTCTTTGCAAAAGTGGGGCACCTCAGCACCCATCTCGAACAGAGCTTTCTCGCGGGCTAATGTTCGTGCGAAATAGTAAATACACTGCCTTCTAATATGTTTAGGTTGACAGCTATTTTACGCAACTTTACTTTACGGTTTAGCAAAATTATTTTACGAAGTTTTCTTATGTTCCTCGGAACAACTGGTGTTTTTGGGCGACTACAGTGTGCAGGTATCGTAGGTGTTGGTACGACCGCACCGAATTTCACCATACCAATAAATAACCGTTAATCTTCCTGCTTCAAAGTCCCGAGATCGCTTGTGAAGTTACTGTTTGGCCTTAAAACTATTTTCAGACCTACTACAAAAAAAAAACATACTTTCATCCATACAGGAAATTCCTTTCAATCCATTGTTTTGAAAACTACAAAACTGGTAAAGTGGATTCTGTGGCCTTCTTCTTTATTTTTGGTGAGTTCATGTCAACCCATAGGGAACTTATGTCTAACGCTGATTTCTAAAATAGTTCAAGACGGTTTAATTGAGATTCAGTCACACTAGTTTGGTTGCTGCATTTCTCGTGTACACTCGGGGAAGAAAGAAAGCGTACAAATTCCAGCTTCGAACAAATCCCAAAAGACAAACTGTTCTGCTTTTTCATAAACGCAAATGCCTTTCAGTATGAAGTGAAGACTTTCACGTGGAAAGTCGTTTATTACTGAAGCAAGCAGCTTGTTAAAATTACTCTTCTAGAGCCTTTTTAAAACATCTATGAATTTCTTTGCTTCTCAGGCTCCTTAAGAACGCATTTACTCGGATATATCTCGAACTACTTACTTACAAGTCAAAAGAAATGTATTAAGTGATTAGAAGATTTATTGCACTCCAGCAACGATCCTTTATTAAAGCAAAACTTTCTTCCCCTTCCGTGTCCGCTTGTACGAATTGTTGCACTCTTCCAAATGACCATTTTTGGGGGAAAGGTTTGACTGTGCATTTAAGCTGCAGCTTTTTGTTTCGCCAACTGCATATGTTCTTAATTGTGCCTCTGGCCTTGACCTACTTCTAAATTTTGTGTCGTTTCGAAAAAATAACGTTTTTTTTTTTTGTCCCTTTCAAATATTTTCGCCATCTGACAACTGTTTGTCTCCTGTAATTGAAAACAACGCATAACGCAAGTAACTAAGGGAATGTAATTGTTATCAATGTAGGGCGCTAGGCTATCAATTCGCAAAACACACACACACACACAGACATTCAGGAACAAACAAATTCTTGTCAAACCATAAAAAGGAGTACGAAAGACAATTCGAAAACAATATTCTCCCGCAAATACAAAAACAAAAAACAGGACAAAAAATTTCAAAACAGTTGTTACATTTCAAAGCACACATTACTTCCTGTAAGTGAATTGCAGCGACAATGATAGACAGAAAGAAAGTAAAAGGGAGAAGTAGTGTGAAGTAAGAGAAATAAAGCGAGCGAGAGTGAGAGACAGACAACTGAAGGAAGGAAGAGTGTTGAAATCCTGGTAGACGAGGGAAACACTTGCTCTTGCACTTGAACAATTGCTGTAAGGCAAAAAGCAATTACAAGGGGAAAGTTGGTAAAGTAAGTAAGCGCAACGCATACGTACGTACATATGTACACTGTATTAAGTCAAAGTGAAGGAAAAATGAAATAGAATGAAATGTTCATTCTAAGGCAATAACTCGGGTAATCAGCACAATGAAGGATAAACTGTCGAGGCATTACAGAGGTCTTACCTGTATTATTATTGTTTCCCTAGGCCTATTGTTTATGCTGTCTACGCTCGATGCATAAGTTTGCTTTTCTCTTCTATCTGCTTAGCAAAAAAGAAAAAAAATATAGCTTTTTTTATTTATACCAACAATATTGTTATAGCTGTTGTAACAGCCTTACTGTGATAAAACATGTTGATATGCAAACGCATACCAATCAACCAACTGCAGCATAACACAAACGACAAAGCCCGGTACAGTTGAAGAGCACCGACAGACAAACAATTTACAAGTCTTTTTTTGAATTGTTGTTACTGTTGTTGTTGTTGTTGTTGTTTTTATTGTTGTCATAATACATACATATATGTGTATCTAAAGGCAGCACGTTCTCAATTGTGTGTAATTGAGGAAGGCCTTAAACCTATAAAAAGGGGAATGCAAAGGTTTTCTTCTTTTTTTTCCCTCTTGTTTTTTGTTGTTGTTATTATTGCTATACTGCGAGAAGCTTGTTGTAAAGTTAAACGTGTGGATTTATAACTTGGGCCAACTCGACTTGAATCGAGTACTGGTGGGAAAGGGATAGAGACGACTCACAACATCAATAGCGTGTAGAGTACTAATAGCGATATAAGAACAAGAGCAACAATAAAAATGAAAACAACAACAACATTAGTAAATTTAAAAGTATGTGTTGCTAATAAAACTACGCCACAGCCCTTAGTGTTAGCTTGTGCGTAAAATATAAATGCCTGGCAGAGCCAACATTTAGCAGCAGCAGCAAACCTTTGAGAACACAAGAATTATGGTTGGATCTGTGTATCTATGTCAGACTAACTCACATGTACATGAACATATGTACTTCACTTACTTCATTTACGTTACTTTACTTACTAGCTATAGTTTACACTCTCTGCAGCAACGGTAACAACAACAATAGAAAGAAAAAAAAGGCGTTCAACAAAATGTGTCTTTTCAAGTTGTAAACATTTGCTATAAGATTTTGTTAAAACAAAGAGGAGATTGTTGATCTACTCGAATACATTCGTACACACACACACACACACATACACACTGCCAAACTGTTGCTCTTAGAGTCAATTTGGACAAACACTTGTCGTTGGTGTTTGTAACAATATCGACTGAGTTGCTTACAAATTGGCGCTAAAAGATATGTTTTCCATGTTGTAATTGCAGTCAGTTGTTTATAATTATTCTTCATAACAATGCACATACAACAGCAACCGCAGCCGCAGTAATATTCAAATTACTAACGTTTTTTTTTCTTTTTTTTCGTTCTCTTTTTCGAATAGAAAAAAACTATTTTTTATGAAAGACAACCAAAAAAGAAAAAAAAAAAACACAAAAAATATAATAAAGTAAAAATAGCAAATTTTTATTAATTATATTACACTATGTATTTTCCCATAAATGTAACCAACCATAACAAATTGTCACAAAAATGACAAAAACAAAAGCAGTAATAAAACGAGAAAAAAGAAAGGACTTTTAAGCAGGACTCTTGTGCATATGCTTTTTTTTTTTTTTTTCATTTTGACCTAACATATGTAACGAGGAACATCTTGTTGCAACCCTCCTTGTCTGTCAGCCGTTTTTATTACTATTTATATAATGTAATTATTATATTTAACCAACTAGAACCTAGTAATTGATGTGCACAGTTAATTCAATAGGTCTTGTTATTGTTGTTTTAATGCATTTATAAACTCTCGACTTGTTCGCTTGACGAACGTAATTAAACTTCATCGCTATATTTTATTTAGTACTTCAGCCTAGGAAAGGTATATTAATTCTATTACACGATTTCGCGATAGGAGACAGTTTTAAAAGCTTCTTCTTCTTTTTGTCTATTTAAAGTCGTTTCTGATCACAGCTATCCATGCTACTGTTTAAATACGCGTAGGAAGATAATGCGTCCATATGCACAGCCAACAAGATTCATTCTTGATTCGAGCTTCCCTGGCCGACACAATCACTAGACATTAATACAGTTGAACACATGAACACAGTTGAACCGTTATGGAGAGTTTTAGAGCAGAGACTAAGGAGCACGTTTCCACTTCTATTATCGATTAAAGCAATTGGCGGATGTTTTGTTACAAGAATGAGACAACATTCCATTGAAAGCTATTCAGATACTCTACAAATCTATTTCTTAAACCTATTCCAAATCTATTCGAGCAAATGTTGGTCCGATACTTAATTAAAAATAATTAAAAATTGTATATGGATCGCTTGTTTATATGATTTTATCCATGTCCTGTATATTTGGCACAAACACTCAATAAGTTCATAGGATGGTATACGGAATTCGCCAATATTGACCTACACATATGATTTTTAGTTCCTGTGCTTGCGACTTTTAAAATCTTTAGAGGGAATGTGTCAAAATTTCAAGACATTTCAACCATTGCAACCTTACAAGTTGCACTTGTTTTAATGACGTTAGTTTTCTTTACGTAAAACTACCTGTGTAACGTCACTAAAATAGAACTAAAACTTGTAAACTAAGGTCGAATTATATTATGAAATACATTTGAGTTGAAGGTTACTTTTAGCTAAAAGTGGTATGGATTTGCCAATAGTCGTCTTATGTCTTTATGTTGCCCTGCTAACTTATTGAGTGATTTGCTATAAATATACATATTTTTTCAAAGTAAATTACACGAATTATTCATATCAGCAAATAACAATTAGTTCGATATTGCAAGAGCACCAAATTGTGTACCTGTTTTGAGTGATTGCGGACTAATATTGTGACGATTGCCTATTAGAAAACGTGTATAAGATCGCAAAATGGAAAATCAAATTTGTGAACATGATGACAATAGACAAAAAGGAAAGCAATTTCGATAACTGTACAGATGTAGTAGTAGCAGTGTAGGAAGAAATGCTGTTGAATTAGAAAAATAATATTCTTCGTAACCAGAAAGATACTGAAAACAGGCAGAGACAGTATACTGAAAATTGTACGCCACCGCGCCGCTGAGTAAAAGTCCACTTTAAATAACCACTGCATCCTATCATTCATTCGTACAAACCCAAGTAATGTAACTTACCGTTTGTGGGGCTACCGTGCAGAAATGGCAATAATTGGACTTACGATATAGTCAGTGTTGTAGCGGTTAAGAAAAAAATCACCACAGGAAAGAAAGTCTAAATTAGTCTTCCGCGAAAAGGAAACTATTCCCCCTTTTCCCTATCCTCTTTATAGAAACTTCAAAGCGCCATTTTTTCCTGGCAGTGTTTGCGATTTCGTACATGTAAGCTTACCTCTATTATTATTTGATATTGGAACTTGATCAGTTGCAGATAAATCCTAAGCTTATAGTACTCTGTTATATAGAAATCTCTTTGGCATAGCATGGGCTCCAAAATGTCAAGGCAAATCATTCATAGTTAAGGCAACCATCAGGGAACAACGGTATTTTATAATTTCAGTGGCACGCCCAGGAATACGGGCTTTATGATACATGTGTACCCTCTTGTCGGGAGATTTCGAATTAATTTAACCGCACTTGCCTACGAATCGCTTTTTGCTATAGTGCTCTGACGTTCCATACATACAACGTATAGAACTTTAAAGTTTATTTAAATTGTTTTTTATTTTACTTTAATTTTGATGTTTGCATTTAATTGCTACTAAAAGTAATTTAGAAAAAAAAGATATTCTCTCCACAGGCTACGCTGTTCTTTCCAGGGATGGACGAAAATTAAATTAATTCAACTCTGAGCTATTTTTTTTTTTGGTTTTATTTAACTTTATTTTAAACCATTTAATTAGTTATTAAAATTGGTTTAAAAAAATGTACAAATGAATATGTGACACTAATACATAGAAGACTATAAATGAGTTGTTTCGATGAAAGTGTAGAACTTTGTTCTTTCCTTCTTCTTCTTCTTCTTCTTCTTCTTCTTCTTCTTCAAGGGAATGGAGAGATTGATATCAGATCTCAATAATCTTACATATCTCAATGTTTACTTCGGTCGTGGCTATGGCAGTCGGCGAAGACGTAATGTATGTCTTCCCTCACTTCCTTCTGTCCGTGAACGCTTTACGTGCATAGAGGCTATCCCCTGAGCGATTGGTCATATCTCGGAAAGCTGAAAATATATCTTTAGAAATAAACTTGGAATAATGAATTCCAATAGACTTTTTAAGTGCCTTACATACATTTACACATATTAAAAGAAAACTCAATTTCCATACTCTATAATACTGAGTAGGAGGATGAGTTGCTGCAATTAAGCGAAACCATAACTAGATGAAACAGACATTCAACCACGGGTTCTATAGGGCGAAAGATACGATATCATGATCTTTCATCATAATGACATCGACCCTCTCATGGCAAAACTAGACCAAGGAATAGCAAAGCGACGGAGTTGACCAGGCGCTATAATTATTACCATATGTTTAAATCCTTCGATTCTCATGACTTTTCAAAAGAAAAGTTATTTTTTTGATAGCCCTTAAAAGCCCCGTTTGTCTGTCCATACGGAAAGGTTTTCTGCCTAAAAAGTAGCAGGGGAACTAATTAATAAAGGAGGAGGAGAATATTTTTAAAAAAATACTTGAAGCCCCAGACTTTTTTCACCGACAATCAATGCTACTAACAAAAGTAGGCAGACACATACTTACACTCTTGATATCTTATAGATATACATTCAATATTTGCATGTATAATAACATATTTACATATTGACGTATGTCGCGTTTGCAATATCGCTGTATGAGTAACAATCACATTGATTGATCAATCATTTCCAATGTCTTAAGTGATCTCACACCATTTCTTATAAATTTATTTAAATGTAGCCACACAAAAGCTTTGTCTAGCTGCTGATACTACTGTGACATTGCTTTTAACATTGCTTGAATATCTGTGTATGTACGGTTGTATGCGTGCAAATTATTACTGAACAGTAAGATATATTTCACTGATGAAAACCAACAATGCAATGATTTTAATTAAATCGCACCAATTAAGCATATTAAACGAACAACGAAGAAATCTTCCTTAGAAAAAAAAAAAAAAAAACAAAACAATGCTTTACGAAAGCAAGTAATAAAAGAAAGGAAGGGGTGATCTCTCGTTTCTCGCTTTTAAATACGACAAACCTCAGTATCAGCATCATCGTAAACCAACAACTTGCGACATCATCAGTATTATTATTATTATTACCATCGACACAAAATATCTTGCTTTTGTTATTGATCTCAGTGATGGGGTTTTTTTTTCTATGTTAGTGGAATGAATAACAATTAAGACCAGATGCATACAACATTTACACAACGATAGATCATATGGCTGCCATTAATGTGTATGTACGTATGTATGTATATATGTATGTATGTATGTATGTATGTAAGTAAGCTTATGTGAAAGTCATAGAATAAAAATCATTTAATATTTCACATAAAATTAATGGTAAAAAAATTGACAATTTGCGTCACAAGCTAGCGACCTAGTGACTGAAAACATTTAAATGTGTCTTTAACAATTAGTATTAAAGAAAAGAAACGAAAAAAAGAAAAAAAAAAAACAAAAGCACAAATGAACACAAACACATCAACAGCAGTTAGTTATGAAAGAAAGAAAGCAAAAATACTTTCCGAATGTGCTTCGCAAGCACATATATAATGAAAAAAAAAAAAAAAAAAATTGTGTTCTCCTAATAAAACTACATTTACGTTACGTAAACACTTAACAACAAATGTTTGGTTGTGTTTGTGTGTGTGTGTGTGTAATGCGTTATACAATTTTTATAGGATTTTATTACGAACTGCACCACACACAATTGGTTCATCTCGACTATATTCGTAGTAATTGCAAATTATTTTTCATTCCCTAATCTTTTAAGGTCAATCGATGTTAAGTAGAATCACGAATACCATCGCCTTAAAGTGAATATTTGCTTATATATATATGTGTGTGTGGATGTGTATTTGTAATAAATATGCGATTTATGTGTGCACTTCTTATTGAGTTTTGTGTTGAAGAAATTTGTAGAAAGTTTCTCTTTCGTTCTCTCCCTTTTCTTTTTTTTTGTTATCTTACTTGAAATCAATCTCTTATTGAAGAAAGAATTTCTTGTCTTCATATATATATAGATGTGTGTGCTTATATGCATAATGCTGACAAAGAGCCCAAAGTTCGATCGGGTATGATTATGAATGAGATTTTGATTAAAATTAATTTCAAGAATAATAAGAAACATATCTGCGAACATATACACTGTTGAACTTCAATTAACGCAGCAAATTAACACACATTCGTGTTACCCGAACAGTGATTTCTAAAATGATATCAACTTTATGTAAGAGACTTCTTCGATGTGCTTGAGTTTAGTTAATTCCAGTGGCATGTGGTCAGTTGAAAAGTCCCAATGATCAATAATTCCCGGGTGTGACATACTCGTAGATGGCGTGTCTTGCGAAAAAGAAAAAAAGTATTATTTTTAGGAAAAGCCAGCCCTTAAAGAACGTCATTTGAGTAGGTATTATATGTATGTTCAGCGCCACTATGCAATTTTTGTAAGAAAGAGACGGAAGACATAGATTTTGTTGGTAATAGTGACTTTTGGGATGCGCTACATTGGGATAAAATTTTTGTTTGATGACTCATGCTTTTTTTGTGGGATGAGACACGCCTTTTTTGGGTTCTGGCGATGAAAAAAGGCGTGGTTCGTCCTATCCGAAGGGATGAATCACGCCTTTTTTGGCGTTTGCGCCCACCCGAAAGCATCCCCGAAGACGCCCCGAATGGCATTCGTGAGAGTTTTTGAACCCGAGGGTCCGAGATGGATGTTCGTGTTGGCGTCTTCGAGGATGTTGTTGCAAACCTATGTTGGAAACGAAGTATACCCTACCATGCTATGTAGTTAATTCTGCTGTGCCTTGTGCATTTCGAGGCAATTTTGTACTATGAGAATTTTTTGTGGTTTGATTTACTGATCTATCTTAACACTATTAATGGATGATGGTCTATATTTA